>BGZK01000320.1:0-485425 GCA_005406025.1 Eumeta japonica
TCATATTTTCACTAAGCAGCTCTTGGTGGTTTATGGCACTTTCGCATCTGAGTACCTTTTTATAAAAAAAATTCCGAAGCATGGTAACATTTCATTTACATTCTCTCCATATTCTAGCTTCTGCAAAATTTGTCTAGCTTTACGGCGTGTCTACCGATATCTCTTCATCGCCAGCAACTAAGAAGATTAGATAATACATTGACGGTTGCTAATATCCATAATAACAATTAGTTTTATATTTGTACAATTCAATTTCGTTACATTATTGCGATAAGTTTTTATTTCCTGTTAAGTAGAAAAATTTAAAACCATTCGAGAAATTCTTTTTATCACGATACGTATTGTTTCAGTTTCTTTATCATTTAATTCCAGATATATTTAGAACAAACTAAAAAGTACGGAAGATGTGGATCTCAGAGTAATCATACTACTAAATTTATTGTCATAGAATTTCTGTGGTTTACTGCAAGTGTCAATATTCATTAATTTTCCTAATTTTAAGGCTTTTGTGTTTACTTGAATACCTAATGAAGCCTAAGGACTACGTAACTTAGTGCGCAAATATGAGTATTATTGGTATCTTAATTTTTTTTTTTTTTTTGCCAAGTCTAATTATAGGGAATGATATTAAGTATTTTAGACCTGAAGATTCGTAGCACCCTGTAACCCGCCGTTGCTATGACCTCTACTCTTGCCAGAAACAACAGGGATTCCGGTAACAAGTCTCTCAAACTTCCTTCCATTTTTTATACATTTTTCATAGGCCAAACAAGCATGCGAGCCATGTGAGACTACGTTATCACCGCTGCGTCCGTTAACACTCGCAACTCCAAGGTAGCCACTAGTGCGTTGCCGGCCTTTTAGAACGGATTAGGATTTTTTCTTGAAGTAGTTGATTGCATATACCGCTAATGGTAAATCATTCCAGATTTTTATCGCACGTGGCAGGAAATTGCCCGTGAAGCGTACGACGGTGGAACGCCAGCCATCAAGATAGTGATGACGGTATTTCCGGTGAACGGAATAAGGACTGAATGACCCATCATTAGGATGGATCACCATACTTGGTTAGTACGAGTTGGTGAACGCAATGAAGTTTGTAGATCTACTGTTGACTCAGGTGGACCCTGCTGCCCGTCGCTCGAGGACCGGGTTAGTGGCCTCTTACATCAGACTTTCCAGCCGGCATTAGAGATTAGCTATAATTATCGTGATAAAATCGCTAACTGTAACTAATCTGCAAATCATACTCAGGGATCAAAAATTAAGTTTTAAAAGTAACATGGTTAAAACGAAAATCTGCCGGATGCATGTTTATTTCGATGATAGTTAAAAACTCTACAACCAAAGTCATTAACATACAACTATACTTAAAACAGACTACTTAGACAGATTCAACTTTGACAAAGGGGTCACACTAAGACTTGAACGCAGTTCGGTAGCGTTTGAAAGATATTTATTATCTTCGAATTTGACATTATATCAATGTCTTAAGCTGAAAGAATCTTTGAACAATTTACTTTGTCAGAGATGATGCACGGACGTCACATGTGGTCTGTTTCAGTTAATTTATAAACAATTTCAGACATTCAACGTGCAATGAATAGAACTCTACTCGGAGTTTCAGCGTGAGGTAAAATCCACGATGACATGATCTGTATGAACAACAGGGTTTATTTTTACCAACATAAACATCGTTGAAGATAGCTCACAAAATCAGCAATTAAAACGGCAATAGACAGACCACATCACATGAAATACCAATAGCCACTGGTACAGAAGAGTTTTAGTGTGAATACTATAAACTGTACATTTCGATTTGTATGGGACGGCCCTCCATTAAGTGAACTCACGGCCTGGTGAAGACTGCAGGCCTCCGTTTGCTGTAGTTGGTCCAGAATCGATGAATCTAGAGGGGTACGTTATATCCAAAAGTGAATGTTAAATATCTGAAACTAACTATAATAATAATAGTGATAGTTTTGCTGAACATGTTACTCAAAAACATTTAAATATGTCTGCATAGCGGCTAAAGCCAATCGGCCAACAATAAAGTAAAGTCAAAACCTAGAGAAAATGACTTAGAAGGTAATAAAGAAGGAACTGGAAAAATTAAGGGCCGCGATCTAGACTTTCAACTTAAGTTAAATGATAAGCACCTTGATTAACAACAAAAAGGTTGCGAACATTTCTAGAGAGTACGACTAATTAACATATCGAACGTTTTTAGTTTACTTGCATCCTAATAAAGCCCTGTGAAATGGAGTATAGGTTAATTAATCAATTAACTCAAAATATAATTGCGAGGGATAGTCGATATTAATCCGTGTATAATCACAATGGAATCAACAGCATGGTTTGACATTACCATGTAATTAGCATATCGTTGTTGTTGTATTAGTCCTTTATTACGCCACTGCTGAGACAAGCTCTGCCATAATCTTTTAGTGCAATTTGAGTGGCTTGAACTGTAAGCCATCTTGACTGTTATTACCTATGTAGTGAAAGGTAACTATATACGTAAGCAAGAACTTACCGTATTCTCCGATGTACTTAGGTCAAAAATTAATTAACCAGTTTGCCTGTGATTTGGATTCATATGTAGCCAGTACTTTATACACCACAGGCAATGCTTTAGTTTAGTTGCGAACTCTTTTTATGGTACGTCGATAGAATTGAAATTTAAAGTAGAAAAGTGGGTATTCCATTAATTAATTGATCGGCAAGAAGAAAATCGGATCTGCGTTTGCATTGATGAAATGACACATAAAGGAGGAAGTTTTAAGACACATTATCACATGAGGTCCAAGATGGATTCCTCACGATAATCGGAAATGAACAACATATAACGACTATATCTCGAGTGATTCGCCAAAAGCAATGGGGATTGTTCGGAAATAATATGTATAGATGTAGAAAACTACAGATTCCCGAGATTTACAACTAAAACAACAAATGACAAAAACTCAGCACGATATAGAGAAATTGGTACAAAAGCAGCCCCTAACTCAATCCTTCATCTTCACCACTACAATGATTTATTGACTTTTTTACCTATACTGACAGAACAAATATTAATTTATTACTCAAAAAAAAAAAGTTTCTGTACTGCAGAATTGCAGTTGGAAATTGTTTTCCGTTTTCATCGACCTTGAATTCAACCAACTACCCCTTTTTTGTAATACATATAATTTTCTACAAAGAAAAACCCGAAACTCTGATATAAAATGCTCTCACTATTGAATAGTATTCTTTGAAGTTGTATCGTGATAACATTAACAACAGACAACAGTACAAATATGTAGACGATGTGATTAACCACTTCGCCTACACTAATTCAAATAAATTTCTATGTAATTAAACAAATTGTAATAGATTTCACCCACAAATCGGCAATTTCATATTCAAACTTGTAAAAAATACTATTATTCTACGATTATTTGCTAAATAATCGTAGAAACTTAATACGTACATGAAAAGTAAAAAAACTTAAAATTCAGAACCGGATTCAAACATCCATTGAATTGAGACAAACTTGACGGGGTCAGATTCTTCTTGTATGAACTTAGTAAAGAAAGCGACACTCATTTAACCGCACAATGCGACAGATGCAAGTAACCATTGGTTATGTTTGATATTATTGTATTGCATTTTACATCCGCCTTGATGTATGTACTTATGCGTGAGGTACGATGAGTATTATATTAAGAAATAAGATTGTTTGATTACATAATCAAAGTATCGTAAATTGCAAACAAAATATACATTTTTTCGTATAATACTGTGGCCCAAATTTTATAATTTGGATCATAAACAATATTATTTATCGATGCAGTTTCGATTTTTGAATACATATAGATATATATATTAGCGTAATAATACTGACTGACTCATCACGAGATCTTTGCAGCTATAGGTCCTATTGACCTAAAATTGGCATAGTTTACACTTTTCGGGACGTAAACGCTCACTTAGAACGGACTTTAAAATCTTTCATTATTTTATCGTGATCATTATATCATCACCGCGGGCGGAGTGGCGGGCAAAAGCTAGTCATTTATATAAACGATCACTATTATCATTTGTAAATGGAACAACGAACTTGATCATGATCTTTATAATGCGTTCTTATTTCGTTTGTGGCGCCATCTGTCTCGCCACACGTTAAAACCCTTAATTATTTGAACAATTAAAAATCAGCCTTACGTTAAATAAACGGGGCTATCAGCGGGTTTACAACTTCAGTAATAAAAAAAAATCTCTTTAATGAGTAATAAAGCCATCTACAGCTAAGAAGTGTGCAGTAACCTCACCACTAAGGCAAGAAATCATTAAAAAAAAACTCAATTTCGTGGTACTTTCAAAGCACAACATCCAAATTGGGAACGTAAAGGGCGTAAGTATATTGTTACCCACTAATTGTTGGCTTGTTTAAAACTTATATTCGTTTTATTATAAGTTTAATGGTTACAAAGTTAATTTTTCTAAAGTTTTCATTTCTTTGAATGGTTTAAAAAAAGCACTATAAGTAAAAGATTTTTTATTATAATTACACTGTTAAGAAATTGTTGTAGTAATATTGGGCAAATAACAATGAACTTCAACTGTGCCAATAGAAATTAAGTAAAAATCAACACAAGATCACTTCACAAATTAAATACATCTGTTCGAGAAAAAAGATGATAAATATAATTTACTTAAAAATAAAGACCTCAAAATGAAAGCAATTGGGAGATTATTTTTTTTAAGTTATAAATTTTTTTAATGTTTACTTCCTTTAGACTTTTCCAAACCATACTTTTTAAATCGCAGTAGAAATAATTAATATATGAATATCTTGAAATTACAGAATGTTACAAAACATTAAAGTCAAACTTCTGTAGTGCTTCGTACAAAAACCTCTTGCATATTTTGCAAGGAGACGCCAAATATAGCTGGAGGCTTAAAATTTTGTTTATTTTCGCTAATTCAAATTTTTTTTTCTATTTGCTGTTTATAACACATAATACACTTTCATGTTTCATCAATAAAATCAAATACGTTATTTCCAGAGTCAGTCAACAACCCCAATATTTTGCTGATAAATTGAGTATAAAACTCGAAAGATGCTGTTATTGCTTACGTATATACGTTTTGTTACCAACAGCGAAAACTACTTTAGTGCGTTTATTCTTAGATCGCTATTAGCAACGTATGCACAACGTTAGCGAGTATTAATAACGAATGGATTCAGCGTAACCCAACAAATAAAACGATTTACGACACCGTATTTCGACGAAACGGATCGGACGAAAAAAATCGTAATATAATTGCGAAAAGATCCAAGAATTATGTTATCTGTTCACTTCGTCATGACAGTAGGCATTACCAAAACAGACGAATGCCAAGATATTGTGCTCGGTAGTGATTTAACTTGGAGTATGTCTAATTAGTAATATAGGTACTTACTAATAAAAATTAGATAAATATATCAATATATTTGAAAAATTAAATATTAATATCTTTCAACTTCACATAAAAGACAGCTAGCGTAGGTTTTATTATTTCGTGAATTCGACAAATCTTCGTGAATTAATTCTGGGTCAGGGAACTATAAAAAATGTATTCGGTTCTTTATGTTAATGCTTACAATATCTTTCTGATTTCTTTGGATCGTTCACATCTAATAGGGCAATATTTAATATCATATGAAGTAACTGGATCGATGTATAAGATTGCGAAATTAAAAAAAATAATATCTATTTCTATTACCTAACCTAACCATGTTGGTCGACGTGTTACGGACTGGCGCTTTTTTCTTCTTCGAATAAAAGAGGCGATATTTCTCTATCCCCGGAAAAACATTTACTACTCTGTTATGGTTTTTTACCGCCATTTTAACTTGAAATCCAAGTAAGTCAGAATTCTTTTCAAGGTAAATTACTTGTTTTGAATATAAAACCATAGCGGTAAACCATGGAGTAACCATGCATACTCCATTCTTAAAATTGCTGTTCTTTTGATCTAAACTTGTTGAATGGTTTCGACAGTAGCTCGTTTCAAACTGAACACAGACTGGGCGAAATTATTTTCAGCGTTCACTTGCACAGCTCATGACGTCATTGAATGGATCATTACGAAATTATAAGTGTTACTTTAAAACTGTAATCTCACGAAACTCTCGAGAGTACGTGTTTTTCTTGAGACTATTTTTCTGGGACAACCCCAGGAACCACATGACAGACGTTCGAAATTAGAAAAAAAAAGAAAAATAAAAAGTATCTTTATTTCATAGATTATAAAATAACACTTGAAATATGTCATAGTTTTTAAACTTTACCACTCGTTGGGAAGGCAGTTTCCCCGCAAGAAGAACGAGTAAGACACTTACGGGTAGCTCTTTTCGAATTTCATTGTGCACAGCCAAAACAAATACAAAACCATTGATGAAAAAAAAAACAGCCCGGTAAGAAGTCGAGCTACCTACGCGCAAGGATATTTGTCTTCTAAATATTCGGAAATTGGATAATACCTTTTTTTCTAAGTGATCCTTTAACAATTCTCTTAAATATATATTAAGGTGAATCTTATATATCCACAGGGCTCCTATTGAACATACGCACAAGCTCCCTAAATGAATTTGTGACTGCATAGGTAGACTAACATGTAAACAGATTATTTTTATTTCTGGTATCGAATTTATGTCGATCACTATTTCTTTTAAATATATCTAATTTTTGTTTTACATAAACTTAATAAATTGTCATATATGAAAATTTAATATATTTAATATTAAAAAAAATTGCAATTTATAGAATGAACCTCAAATTTGAGCTTAGACGTCGAGAATAGGCGACTGAAAAGCGGCAGCGGTGCTTTTAGTAACGCTTTTTTTGACAAAAGCAATTCAATCCTAGTACTCGCCAGCTGCTAACGCTGCACATTTGTCAACTCTGGTAGACGTGGCGTTGCCGTAGCAGTAGCCTAATTTAATCTAAGCGTTTTGATATTCCACAGCTTAGCAGATTCATTAACGATGACACATTTAAAGATTTCCTATTCCTTTATAAAAGGCCGGCAACGCATTAGTATCCGCTCTGGAGATGCAACAGTCCGTGGGCGTAGGCGATCATCTACTCCCTGATGATTCCCATGCTCGTTTACCCTTTTAAATGTCATAAGTAAGGATATCAATTCGGTTACAGGGCTTCATTGTCATTATCTTGATACCCGCTCTGTCGCTCGATTCCATCATTTAATCACAATAACAAAATTATCTAAGCGCTTCGTCTTCAGTAACTTGGTAGGGTCATTCGAATCATCTAATCAAAAATAAAACGAGTGGTGGCCGTATGGTTACGGCGTTGTTTTCGAGTCAGAAGGTAAAGGGTTTCAGCTTCAATCCTTTATTAACGGCGAATTAAACAATTACTTTTTAGTGTAAATTAAGCCACTTCCTCCGTGCCTCCCAAGAGCACATTACGTTGTCGGTCTCGGAAGTACAGAGAAAACACTGAAAGTTCTGCACTCCTGGCCGTTCATAAATGTTTGAATTTCGAATGCTATATTTTTTAAAGCATAAACTCATTCATTAGTTAAAATATTTTTTGGCGGGAAGTCACGTGTGAATTGTTTTTAACACAAGTTTGAAGTTCGTCGTCCGTAGCAAAAATAGAATTGACGCGAAATGATTGTAGGTTGATGATTAAACGATGATTTTCTAATGATTTTAAAAGTTCACTGTATCCGCAAGACTGCACTGCTCGTCTTCGAAATACTTTTGAGAGGGAAGCATCTCATTTGAGCACTGTAAGGCGATGGTATGCAGAATTTGATCGTGGCCGTGTTAATCTTCATGATGAAATTCGTGAAGGTCAACCCTCAACTACGATTACTGAGGAAAATGTGGATACTGTCAGGCAATTAATTGAAGAAAACAGGCGTATACCTATAAGGAGATTCAAAGACATTGGGGATTGGTAAGTGCCAAATTAAAAAAAAAATTACATCTATTTTTAAAAGTTAGAAAACTGTGTTGCCGTTAGATACCTCATGAACTCACCACCGAACATAAACGGACCCAAGTTGATTGGTGTAAAAAAATTTTGTCAAAGTACGATCACAAACGTTCAAATGCTTCGTTTGACAGGAGATGAAACATGGATATGTTGTTAGATGCCGGAAAGAAAGCAAATCTTAGGAAGCAGTATGGATGTTCGAAGACGACAGCAAACTAATAAAATTGAGGCAGGCGAGAAGCGTAGACAAAGAAATGATTACATTTTTTTTCTCCAAGACGGGTCCTGTCTGCACGATCCCACTTGAACAACAAAAGGCAGTTAATGCTGAATGGTACACCATCATTAGTTTGCCCAGTATTAGAAAAAGTTAGAGAAAAACGACCAAGAAGTCACATCCTATTGCACCATGACAATGCTTCGCCGCACATCGCGAATACGACGATATCATTTTAGACTTCTGAAAAGATAAAGCTCGTGACCCATGCCGCATTTAGTCCATACCTAGCACCATGCGATTTCTTTATTTTCCCAAGATTCAAAGATTCGATTAGAGGTTTGACATTTATGGAGCCAGAACAGGCCGTAATAGCTTTCAACCAGCATTTGCAAAAAATGGCTTCAAACTAACGATCCTCATGTTTTTAAAAATGGTTTAAACGAATGAAAAAGTGTGTAAAATATATGGAGAATACTTTGAATAGCAGTAAATATTTTACTTTACACGTAAATTGTTTTATTCATGAGTTACGCAAAACATTGAGTGTACCACATGTAGAGACACCAGCAGTTAATGTTATCGAATGTGGACTGGATGAATGGACCAGCAAGGAGGACTTAATGAGTCCAAGAACCCCAATGTAATATGAACGGCGTATATAGCCCTGCAGTGGAATAATAAAAACTAGACGTGGAAATTCGATTTTGGTATTCGTTCGTCTCTACCGCCACACACGCTTTGAGTAATACTAATCTAGTGTACCTAAACGTGTCGATCGTGAGTAATCTATCGGGGTAAGCTGACCTAATTAAAGACAATAAAATCGGATCTAGCGATTGCCGAGCGTTTTTATAACATACTCTCTTGGCTAGAGTGTTGTGGTCGCAATAGTCTAACCTTTCCTAAGCCTAGGCCTTGTGTAGTTTATTAGGACAAGCTACATAGTGAAATCTTCAGATTAAGAATTGTGGTTTTAGAATTCACGGGAAAATTCCACGGGGCTATCGTTGGCCTCGTGCGTTGTGATCGCAATAATTTAACTATAACCAACTGAGTGTTCCAAGACGTGAAAACTGAAGGTGATAACGTTGGTTAAATCCTAAATATTTTAAGCGTGACTGCTGTCTTCGTAGTCAAAAAAAGACATTTAGCAAAGACTTTTCTTTGTTTGTAATTTGTAGTCCGGTATGCAATAACCTTACCCAGTATGAGATTCGACCCTAAGTAGCCCAGTGAGAAAAACGATTATGCATTTTGAAAACCAACCGCTAATAATACAAAACTCCACATTATATATTTATTTTGTGTCATGTATTTTCCAAAAAATGTATTTCCTTCATTCAGTTCTCGATACTTAACACGAGTCTGCTCAGATGACCCGTTACGGGGCCGGTTTTTAACATTTGTTTTTAAAGTTTACACTAGTAAAACCCCGAGTGGACGTTTGTATGTAGGTATCACCGTTCTTATGAAAGACCAAAAACAAAAAAAAATGAAAGAGACACGGTTCTTGCGTGGGCACCTATATTAATCTTTCATTATTATTATTTTTTATTATTCATTAAGATATTCTCTGTAATAACATATTCTGTTAAAATTTCAACCGGCTTTACCTAATACAATACAAAAGATACAACCCTTTAAATTAAAGTAGATGTATATAGATAGTATTAAAAAGACGGACGGACAGACGTCGTAGGGTTTTGTAGCCAAAACGGAACTCCTTTGGCATCCTTTGGGTACGGAATCCTATTAGTTAAAAAGATAATTTTGAATCAAGTTAATATTGTCTATGAGCAAACAGAAACATATTTAATAATCAACTTGGATTAAATATTTTAGTAAATGAGATTTACGAAAATAAAAATAATTAACATATTGAGCAAAATTACGCTCCGTTATACGTGTACTAACAATACCTAATACTAAAAAAAAATCATTTGCATAAAGGTGAGATTTAGGTACCTTACACTTATGTTTTCCTTATCATTATTTCAATATATATACATCCATCTTTTGTGGTAACTATGTAATACTTTATTATAATTTTATTAGTCAGTTACTTGTAAAATTAAATAAGTTTTACATTCATTTGACACATACAAAATTTTAAAATGTTTTCAGATGTTTTTACTAGTAAATGTTATAGTAAACAAAGAAAATGCAAGTTTGTGTGTAAAACAATTGCTGTTTTACATGACAGTGCACAAAAGCACACGCGCATGCTCTCGGTAATTATTCAATGATAGTGAAGCGAAACTGCACTATGTGCATGCAAATGGTAGTGGACTCCAACCAAGTTGAACTGCTGATTAACCGTCGTCCTACAACTGTCTATATTTAGAATGCACACAGAGATCACGTCTTTGCTGGTGTATTATAAACGGCTATCAGCTCGGTGGCGTCCCGCGGCGGCGTCATCAAAACATTATCTTACGTAACCTTGAAATTAAAACTGACTGCAGAACCTTACCGGAAACCACACGGCGTTGTTCGTTCATTCTTTCCGCACTGAGGAACGTTGAACTGATCGATTTACACTTTGAGGTTATATCGTCTGATCGAATAGTATTAATTGACACGTAACGTCATTTTGACAGCTGATTCGGCACCTGTCACGGCCTTGGCGGCCGGTTCCCGCGGGCGCGCCGTTTACGGACAAACATGATTCCCTACGGAAGGTAGAAGCGCGTTTGACTCAGTAATGTTGGTGGCCAATGAACGCGGACGCCCGAAGGTCACCGAGAAACGAGTTCGCGTCGGAAGCGCTAGAGGGCGACATGCAGCACACGAGACACTGACGAGCAGCCGCGCAGCCGCCTGCCCGTGGACTAAACGGGCGCGTACAGCGCCGGCGCGCGCGACCAGTGATCCGCCGATAAGAAGAACAACGTAAACGAAAAACTACGTTGATCGAAAGCGGTTGAATAAAATCGTTAGAACATCAATGCATAAGTATATGACAAATATCAAGCGTTACTATTACAGAAAAAAACTGTGAAATACGTAGTTGGAATTTGATTAGGTGATTCAACATAATATAAATTTAAAGTTTAGTTTGACTTTTTTCTTAGAAGTGAATTGTATTATTATAAAGCAATACATACTGGAAGTTGGTCCCGTAATCACTGTAAATGATTACGAAATTATACAAGATAATAGAATCGATGATAATAATGTATTTGCATTCGTAAAGTTTCGATTAGTTATCCATTTGCCTTTTAGATTCACACTCGTCGATAAATTCGTGATTTTCCAAAATATTAATGGATTTTCTATTAAATTATGGTAACAGCGCCGGCTCCAGCTTTGATCGGGGTGGAGCGAGATTGTTTTTCAGCGCCCTCGAGTCAATACTCTAATTTTTCAGAAATTCTAATTCGGCTTCATGATAAGTAAATAATAAATGCAAATTTTTCAAAATAAGTCTTTATTGCAAACATCAACACATATTAAACTTAAATTAAATTAAATAACTTTAAGTATCGTAACACTGTTCTATGTCTCATCGAAAGCAACATAAAAATTTAATTCTTTGTTGAAAATTGTCTTTTGCATTTAGTTTTTTATCGCCTATAATTACATGGCGTTTAGAATAACAGCTCTACTCGCTCTACCCCTAGGCCGGCGCTGTTTGGTAATTGGCCGAAAGGTTATTAAAAGCAACTACAAATTGGAATATATATATCTAATATATTTCAGCGGCAGACTCATTTCTCATTTCAGCAAAACAACAGGCAATAGCTGATAATAATTCAAGTAATACTTTTCAATCAGTGATTTTTTTCATAATCTAAGATCACAGTCAAAGTTTATACACGGAAAATATTTAGATATATCTGTACTTATGTAGACATACACAATACATTAAGTTAACAAATCACGATTTGAAAATAAAAATATTAATATTACCCATTTTTATGGCGATTCATACAAAGAATCTTTTGTGTTTGTGTTATCATATTTGGTCACAGCCGCTGCAAATACGATGCAGATTAAAAGACTGTGGCATACAAATTGTCAATTTTACAGTTTCCGGTTGCTCTCTTGAAAAATATAGGGGGTCGAAAGGTGACAAGGGTTTCTTTCTTTCAAAGAAAATTCTAAATGTTGTCAAACGTATCTATCTCCATAGCTACCTATGTATTCCCAACATATCTTTTCTTCAATTTCACCTTGAACTTCTAAAAATTATTATCAGCAATAGCTTTAAAGAAATATTAGTTTGAGTTGAAAGCCCATATTCTATACAAATTACACACATATTTAACTTAATATATCTGTCTCTACTATATATATATATATATATATATATATATCTCATTTTGATCAATAATATTTTGTAACCATTTTGCAGGTAATACAATATTTCCATTTTTTGGGAATTTTGGAATTTTTTCCAAAAAGATATTGCGATAAGCAGTGTTGGCAATGTTGTTTCGATGTTAATCTTGTTGTTAGATCTAAAGTATTTGAGTGACTTCAATACTCTTAGCATAAAGGTAATTTATAGTAGGTGGTAATCCGAAGAGGCAAAGTTAGGGCGATAAAGGGAAATGCATCAAACCCCTTTACGCTTCTTAAATTCCTGCCAAGTGGTTAAAAATTTGGGCAGGCTAACGTCATCGTGGTGCAAGCACACACCTTTTCTCTTTATCACCGTAAGCCGTTCGCCTCAATTGCTGCCTATAATGTCATCAGTCGCTGGCAATAGAAATTAGAATTGATGGTTTGCCTGGGTATCTTAAAATAGACAATACCTTTTTAATGCTATCACACAAACATCTATTTTCATGTCGGGATTAGTTTCATCATTGTCTGTGGAGCTTCATCGTGCTTCTACCATGGTTCTTTTCACATTTTTTTTATGTGTCACTTCATATTGCCGGTGATGGTTCAAGTGATGAAAAATGGTTCGGATTCTTTCGTTTTAACAGACGGAGACACTATTAATTAAGTTTCTTTTGGAAAGAACAGTGCACCATCATCCTAAATAATGCCTAAACATCGAATTTCTTCATCTACCCAGAATTTCGCAAATTAATGTTTCGTGATCAATATACAGCTAATTCAGGGATATCGTACCTACTTATCACCTTACTGATTGTTTTCCTCAAACAGCATTTTCTGCATATAAAAGGGCAACCATATCGAGCTTTATCTTTCATATTAACAGCGGGTTGAACCCATGCAGTTTTTTGGTAAAGCATAAGTAAAACTTATGAGTTATTAGAGACGTCCTTATAACGTAAAAATATAGAGTAAATTTTGATGTTTGTGATGCTTTTGCCTGATTTTTTTTCAATATGAAAATCTGATTTGGAAATTTAGATATCGTCAAATTAGTGTAGTATGTTAAAAATAAAATGATAGGTAATCAAGACGGTTTGTTATCTGCAATGACTGTTCAAATTCGTGAATGCATACTACAATAATAAACATGAATTTGGACATTGTTATTACTGCAGATGATTTCTTTTTCCCTATTAAAGTTATGGGAATATCTTACGTTATTCGTTATAGTAAATTAAGTGACTTATGGTCACCTAATTTACTATTACTTTTGCGTTTATTAAGTTGATGCAACCTGATTTGTTGTTTCAGGTAAAAGTGCGTGTAAAACATAATAGTATAAGCAAAAGTAAACGGAATTTTCCCAATGGTTATTGTGCCGAGAGAATCCAATCCATCAATCCATAACATATTGTACATTTGAGCTTGTGAATAAGGTCAATTTTAAGAGACCACTACTCTAAATATGGATGTTAGCGGATTTATTAAAGTCGAAACTTTTAAGCAAATTATTGAACAACTTTAAATTTTTTGACGTTTTAGTTAAAGTAGGATTAATTTAATTGAAGAGTTTATATTCGTCAAAAAATTTATTTACAAATTTTCCAACAATCAAATCAAAAACTTCTTTATTTTTTAGGTAACGAAATTACATTTGAAATTCCTTATTAATGAATTCCTTTCAATATTAACACCCATTTCAAATACTGATTCACAATTAATGAATGAATTATTGGAACTCATACAATGTAAAAACAAAAAAGAGTAATAATTTTGAAAACTTCATTAATCTTAGGGTGCAAGGTCAAAGCTGTATGGTGGATGCATTAATTCTTCCTAAACAAACTCTCTCAATCTTTAATGAGTGGATAAAGATGTGTGTGGTCTGGCGTTATTATGGTGAAGAACTACATCCTTTCTGTTGATCAATTCTAGCCGATATTTCACCAAAACGGCATCAATGGCAATGGATGCCAAAATGGCATCGACTTTACCCTGAGGTCGACCAGAGCGAGGTCCATCTTTGACATCAAAATTTCCAGATTGAACTAGTTTTGCTCTACTTTTACCGACACTCCCTTAGGTCCATAAACATCACAATTTTTTTTTCGCGGCTTGTGTTGCATTTTTCGGTTTCTTGGTAATAAAATTTCAAAATGTATCAAATTTCTACTTTACTTTAACTCATTTTGGTAAATAGAAAAGCAATAGAAAAATGACAGGACACCCTTTTCACTTTTTTTAATGTCATCTATTTACTAATATCAAAACTAGCCAGATATAAACAGCTTAACCACAGAGATTTTACTACGACTTTTCTCTTATAGAATATAAAAAAAATTTTTACCCGACCCAATAAAAAAAAAATTGAAAAACTTAAAAAATCCGACTGCATCAAAGTGAACTGAAAAGAGAAATAAGATGATGTAAAACATCACCCAATCAAATATCATAAATATTTGCAATAGCGTGTTCTATGATAAAGTGCTTATTGGAGATTTCTTTGAAAATCTACCGTTTATAATGACGAAATCATCACGTCTGTACATGATCTTACGTAATAATTTAACAGTAAATTTATTTAGTAACAATGACAATCACAATTTACATTACACAGAATACAGTTACTCATACATTGTTTGACCAAGGAGTAGTTAGATTATCCTCTAGTTTCATAATAAGTATTGCCTGTCCTGTGGCAGCTAGCTAACGGTGACAATTTTATAGTTACAATACCAACCTCGGACACGTGAATATATGAAAAAAATAAAAAGATAAAATGTACAACATTAACACAATGATAATAGTTATTTATAAATAGAAATATCGTACTTAAGGTAAATAATATTTCACTTGCTCTATTTAACTTGGGGTGTCTACACACTCCAAGTAATTTCTACAAATTACTCCGGTTAGTCGTAGCTCCAAGGAAGAATGAAGAAACGGATAATGAATTTTGTTGTTCTGAGAGGATTCTCGTTTGATGTTGCATAAGGCTTATTATTTTACTGTATATTGGCTTTTACCCGCGGCTCCGCCTGCGTAGACAAAATGAATTCCTTCATTTCATATATCACCCTATTATGAATTCAAGATCCCGATTGCTATTCCTTTCTCGATTCTGATCCCGATCCTGCTCTCGATGTCAATGTCTTTCATTCTCGATTCTCATCCCGGTCCTGCTCTCGATGTCAATGTCTTTCATTCTCGATTCTGATCCCGGTCCTGCTCTCGAAGTCAATGTCTTTCATTCTCGATTCTGATCCCGGTCCTGCTCTCGATGTCAATTTCTTTCATTCTCGATTCTGATCCCGGTCCTGCTCTCGATGTCAATGTCTTTCATTCTCGATTCTCATCCCGGTCCTGCTCTCGATGTCAATGTCTTTCATTCTCGATTCTGATCCCGGTCCTGCTCTCGATGTCAATTTCTTTCATTCTCGATTCTGATCCGGTCCTGCTCTCAATGTCAATGCTTTCTCGATTCTGATCGGTCCTGTCTCGATGTCAATTTCTTTCATTTCGATTCTGATCCGGTCCTGTTCTCGATGTCAATGTCTTTCATTCTCGATTCTGAGCCGGTCCTGCTCTCGATGTCAATTTCTTTCATTCTCGATTCTGATCCCGGTCCTGCTCTCGATGTCAATGTCTTTCATTCTCGATTCTGATCCCGGTCCTGCTCTCGATGTCAATGTTTTTCATTCTCGATTCTGATCCCGGTCCTGCTCTCGATGTCAATTTCTTTTATTCTCGATTGTGATCCCGGTCTAACTCTTGATGCAAATTTCTTTAATTCTCGATTCCGCGTTTGATTTCGACTCCAGTCTTGATCTAGAGAGATTCCAATACCATTCTTGATCTTGGTTTCGTTTTAAATATTGATTATTGGTTCTAATTTTGACCTCACACTCGATTTAAAGTTTAGTTCCATTCTCGATTTCGATCCAGGTCACGACTTTCAATTCTATTTATAGTCCCGTGTGCAATTTCGATTTTGCTGCCAGACACGGTTCTGATTTGGACGAAGACGTAGCAAATGTTAGTAGTATTAAAATAAGATTTGGGCTATATTGCTCGGGGATAGTGTAGCTTTCTATGAGTGAAAGAATGCTTAGAATCTTTAGTGACAGAAATACTAAGAAGAAGCAAAGTTTTTTTTTAAAGTTTCTCGTTCGCGCGCACAATGTATAGTTGATTTTATAGTGTATATAACTGGTTTAAGGAAGCAAAAAAGGACAAAATTCTCATAGTGATTTTGATTTTCCATAAAACATTTCATCCCTTATTTAACCCTCAGAGCTCCTTTTCAATAAATAATACATGTCGTTATTTTCTATTTGTAATAGGCAGCTACAATATGTTTTGTTATCAATCACTTTAGTGGTCTTGTTTTTTTTATATAAAAATTTCCATCTGAATTGCATCCCTTTTAGAATTGCAAACGAGTATGCAAGCCTACCAGAGAGTGGGCGTTTACCTCCGCTTAAGATACTTAGGTACAAACCCAGACGAGTTGTTAGCACGTTGCCACCCTTATAGAAAGTAATATAATATCTGATGGAGGGGGAGTTGGCCACCGGAACTCTCACACACTGGATGAAGACCAACAGCATAAACTGTCACTTTACGTCTATATTATCTGAGAGCGTAGTACACCATAAGTCGAGCCGGCCGATTTTCGCGCTGCAGCCAAGTTGGCCGTAGCATGGCTCTGTCACATAATATGTAATGCCTTGGTTTTATTATACAAAACGTTGTTAATTAAAAGAAATTAAATTAGCTTAAACTCGATGGCACCTTAGTTACTCTGCAGAATAACTAGAACGGTAGATGAAAATCAGCGACGAAAGCAGTGAGAGAGAAGAGGATAGTCGACTTTAACCACATCTATGTTGTCAAGCAATTATTTAAAAAAAAGCAAAGAGTTCAACTTTATTGCTGTTTGGTGGACTACAGTAAGCCTTTCGACACATTAGAGTATGAAAAGATCTTGCAAACATTTAAGAACCAAAGTGTCAAAAACAAATACATCAGAATACTTAAAAACATCTGCGATAATACAGTTAAAATTAAATTAGAGAAAAAAGGAAAGGAGATCAAATTGAAAAAAGGAGTGCGCCAGAGCGAAACTCTCATCAAAACTATTCTCAGCAGTTTTGGAGGAAGTCTTTCGTAAGTTACATTGAGAAATGTGGGCTAATCATCAACGATGAAAACCTAGCACACTTGAGATTTGCAGATCACCTGATAATTCCCTAACATACAAGCGAAAGTCTACAGAAGATGTTGAATGACCTGGATAGAGAAAGCGCAGGATGCTTCGGACTAGTCATGAATACACTAAAAATCAAAGCTATGACCAATAGGAAGCAAGAACCTATCAGGATCTACAACAACCTAATTGAATTTGTCAATGAATACATATATCTAGGTCAAATAATTTCTTTCAGATATAACCACAAAAAAATATTGACAAACGCATTGGAAACGCTTGAAATCAGTATTGGAGTCCAAGAGAAATTTTGAACAACATTGAGACTACGATAAATATCAAACAAAAATTTTTTTACTTGATTTTTTCCTGTATTTATTTATTGTTTTTGAACCTCAGCGCTCACAAAAATTACACAAAAAAAGTTAAAACGTGTCAGAATTCCATGGAAAGAAAAATGATAGGTAGAAGACTAATCCGATAGAATAAAAATAGCAACCATTAAAGAAACACAAGAAACACATAAAAACAAAATATATAATAAAAACGATAAAAAGCTAAAGTGTAGGTTGGCAGGACAGAGAGGACGAGGAAATGAAAAACAGTCAAAATGGATCATGCACTGATTCACAAACGATAAGAAGAAAAAACAAAGTAGACTATCTAAATAGGCTGGGCTGATGATATTAAAGCCATTACAGGTAGCATATGGACAAGAGTAGCTAATGATAGAGAGAAATGGCGATAGTTGGAGGAGGCCTTTATCAACGAATGGCATACAGAAAGGCAGTCGATGCTTAGTAAAATTAAGAATTATTGTAGCGCACTGATATAGAAAGTGTAACCTAACTTAAACCTAAAGTTTATTATAAATAATTATATATTGCAAATTATATACTGACTGAATAAAGGCTAATAATAATAATAATAATAATAATAAAACTCGATGGCCTTATTACGAGCCATTGATATTCAGCATTATTAGAAATTGAACCCGATACTTGTATCATATATATATATATTCCATTGTCATTACAAATAAACAATTAATTGATACTCAAAATGTTATGTTTGTTGTTGCAATATATAAACCAACTGGATATGAAAACAAAAAATAAATTCAAATGAATCCATTTAAAAGACAACGTAATATGGGTCATCAAAGAGTCTTTGCTTCTTTTTGTTGATTTCTTATATTTTTGTCTAAAAAAGAGTGTAGTGTAAGAATTTATATAAATGTTTTATCCGACAATGTTTTAAGTAGTAAAAAAATATTGGATTATATTATTAACTAGACTATTAATAGTAGATTCTAAATCCATATAATAAAAATGGGTTAAAGCAAATTTCACAGATTTTTTCGAAAACTTATTTACAACTACATTGATAAATAATACGTAAAAGTGCATTCAATAGAAGCATATTAGAAATCGAAAATAATGCACGAAATGCTATTTTTTTTATTATCATTGTTATTTCCACCGCCGCCGTGGCGTGACGACCGCGGCCCTTACAATCCTGTTATAAATCGTTCCTTTTCGGATTCATATATCTCTATTACTCATAGACGGCTGGGCTGATTCGATTTATTTTGCATTTGCTTTATTTCTTATACTAATTGTTTTTATTTTCCATTCCGCTTTATTTCTGGAACATCACTTACATCTATATATACGTATACGTTTATATTTATTTTTATCTATCCTATCCTTATGATTTTTAATCATATTTTCATTTTCCTAACATCTTAGAGCTTTTCTTACTTACTTTTACATGAATTAACTACATATTTTAATTTTTTTTTTTTATTAAGTCAAGGAAAAATTTTTTCGCATTATATAAGTGAAAAGTTGCAATAAAATCTCTTTGGTTGTACTATTTATATCTGGCTAGGTTTAAATAGACGTCATTTTAAAAAAGAAAATCAAAAGTAAGAACTGTGTCCCGTCATTTTCCCCTTGTCTTTCTGTCCATCGAAATGAATGAATCTAAGGTAGAAATTCGATACATTTTGAAGTTTTATTATAAAAAAAAAAAGGCAAATGCGACTCAAACCGCGAAAAAAATTTGTGGCGTTTATGGACCTAACGCAGTGTCGGTAAGAGTAGCACGACTCAGTCGCAAGTGTTTCAGTCCGATAATTTTGATGCCAAACCTCGCTCTGATGAACCTGTGACGGATTAAGTCGATGTCATTTTGAAAAAAGTTGATATATATATATATATAAATTCTTTTATTTTCCACATGCTATATTTAATCTCTTTTCTTATCAATTATTAATTATCCCGCATCTCGTTATTTACGGAACACTATTCGCGCAAACGCTTTTCGTACATGACCGGTTCGCAGATATTTATATTTGGAGAGGTCGCAGCATCCGCACCTGACACACGGCCCAAGAACATCTTGCTAATAATTCTCCTAGGTATTATTCACGTAACTGTGTCGTTGCGTCCAATCATTTGTCTTCGCCGATAATGTGTACGCGGTGACTTGACATTTTGATTAATTGTTACACAATTTTTCGATTTTCGAATGCTAATTTCACATTGTTTTAATGCCTATTCGAATATTTATTAGTTTCGTAAAGTGTGTTTTTAATGGTTTTCGTCAATCAAATTCCGTTAGTTACATTTGAGTCGTTTTCCTACTAATTAATTGTGACCACCTAGATAGAATTATCAAACTCCCGACTCGTAAATTAGGGGTGAGGGATAAGATAAACAAATATCGATGTGGTGTTTTTTCTTATAAATATGTATCTGCAAATTTACGTATTTAATTACAACGGATCGTTTTTTTTTAACTGATATCTAGTATTCTGCAAGTATATTATACACGCATGTATGTATGATTGTTAGAAAGAGAAACTCGATTGTCCAACGGGCCTAGCATGATGCCCTAGAGAAGTGCATCTCCATAGGATTCTCCTTTTCGCGCAACGTTATAAATGAGAGGATAGCTCTATAGAGACTTTTCTAGCGTGTCATGCTAGTCCAACCCAACTTTCACAATCGTAATTTTGGGAGTCTGATAACGAAAAAAAACCAGTTGAATTGAAGGAAAAGTGACATAATTTGTGCACTGATTGATCTGATTGATTACATTGAACGGAAGGAAATTACAGTACTATAACAAGTGTGTTGCAATGAAAGATACTTAATTTTAAAAATTTGAAATAGGTTGTTTTATATTTTTTTCCTTATTTATGAGATTGTGTTGATCTAAATTCTAAACAGATTCTACACCGAATATGTCTTGTAAATTTATTATATTCTACTAGATACATGATTACGAGTAGATATGATTACATTATAAAATATTTCAACTAGCAATTCGCGAGTTTATTATAAAGTATATCTTAAAAACTGGGTTCGGGATGTAGAAATCAGAAGTTTACCAAGATTATAGATATCGAATGTGTACGAAGACAATTGCCTTCGCTAAATTAAAAGGCGTTTTTGTTTCATCAAGAATAGTCATTGCATTTATTTTACTTTGTTCAAGTACTTTGTTTTTTTTTTCTCTAATTCTTATTTTAAAATATAAAAAAAATAATTACATATATCTGGAATATGCACTAATCACTAACGCATTATTTTAAAACACCTAATTTGTGAGATCACAAATTTAAGCAAAGATGTTAAGATAGACCATGTTTTTCAATGATCAATGCGTTGTAAAAATTCGAAATACCGTCAAGTTAAATTCACATAATAGACTAAGAAAATTAAATTTAGTAAACTTAAAAAATATACAATCAACGCATTAAGAATTTTATGAAACGATTGGTTCAAAAAAAACCTTAAAACATACAAAGTGTTGAGTGCACCCTTATGTACTTTTCGAAAAATAATGAAAAAGTCCCTTTTAAAACTTTTTGATAAAAAACTCACGAAAAAGTACGTACTAAAACGTTACATGACATATTCAGTAAATTGTATATTATTAAAATAGCAAACATTTACATTAGGTGAAGAATAAGTTTTGGCTTTTGTGACCTTGTTTGTCATAATTGTGACACTTGTACCAACAATATTATTACATTTTGTCATTAAGATATTACGTCTAGACGCGTGGATGCTGATTCGTCATACTTGAAATTTTTCTTTTACCGATTACGTGATACTAGAAAAATTTGGTATATTTAAGAGTGGATGGTTATTGTCACCTTGATGGATTACAACCAAACAAATCGTTCTACGTATGATAAATAATTTGCTAACCTGTGTGTATATCATAAAGTAAATTCTGCCAAGCTTCTCAGTAGCTTACGAGAGGACACAAGAAATCGATTTTATTGAAATTTTAATAATTTATCTGCTCTACAGTTAACAAATAGTCTTCCAGTACAGTGCAGCTCCATATTCCTGATCGTCAAGTTCAAAAGGTACTAATTTTGAATATTAAATTGAATTATTTACCTACCATGAATAGACATAAAAATAATTAAATTGTTATATACTTGTGATTTTAAGATGATTATCTAGTAAATTTCTAATTTCATAATTAAAGGTACATAGAATGGTCGATTATGATGAGGTAAATAGAATGTAACTAGGTTCTCCTAGCAGGATCTGAAATTTTTAATGGCGAAAGCGCAGCGTGACTTGTTATAAATTTTTACAGATATATTTTTTATAGAATGTCCATTTCTTTTTCTGACATATCTTCTCTTCTTTTGTGGTTCTATTTCTTACAGGATGGATACAGATCATAATATCCCTATAAGAAGTCCCCACCAATTTTGTGACTTATTGATTTATTCTAATAATTTACTTATTGAAATATTTTTTTTACTGAGCTTTTATCTATAATGGAAAAATGTTGATTATTGTATTTAGTTTATTTATAACATGTTAGAAGCATGTTTTGATTCTTTTGATACCAAACGAATATACACTGACTCACCGCTTTCGCTCTTGTTGTTCCACAGTTAGACTGAGTGTTGGCCTCGTTGATCTTCAAGTAATAATATTGCTGTCAAGATATACCAAAAAAATAAAGTAAGACAACAACACAAACAATTCGGTAATGATGAAAGTTTTATCAAAAAACTCAAAACTTGTAAGGAAAATATTCGATTCCTATGGAAGCGCGCGTTTTTTTAATGTATAGGTAACATAGATGCCCACCGACAAGTAAAGCCCAAGACAACTGATGAAGAAAAAAATAGCTCTTAAAAAAAGCACGTATTGGCGTCTGCACCTGACCGCGGTCTGAATAGAACTCGTCTAAGTTTTACTTTGTATAAGTTAACTAAGACGTCTTCGTGAGCAAACTTATTTTTGTAGCTCGGAAATCTGTTTGGTTTTAGACTTTCGTACGGAGTATCCATAATTTGTATAAATTATTTGTTTATGATTGATAGGTATAAGCATAACATTGTATTCTTATTTATTTCTATTATTTATACATATATAATGAAAATAGGTTGTCTTTGTTCGCCAATCACGTAAAAAACTACTAAACGTATAGACATGGGACTGGGACCATTCGATGCGGGATGATTTGTAGATGGTTCTAGACTACTCATTTTTCGAATTCCGTAAATCCTTCGCCATTTTATTTATAAATAAAAATTACCCAGCGAAGCGGGCGGGACAGCTAGTATACAATATAATAATAAAAAACATAACAATAGTTACTAATGAAATCTTATGTAACTGTTATAAAATATACTAATCTCGATTTTTTTAATAATCAGTGCAAGTGTGTGTATGAAGGAGTAGTGAAATTTTAATAGCATATTTATGAAAAAACAGACAAATAGGAGTCGAATTAAAAAGTTTGGAACAATCCTTATGCAACTTTCTGGCTTTTGCTTGATTCTGTAGTGCTTATAAAAAATGGTTCCTAAGAGCTTTTAAAAAACACTACCCGACGTGCGCACCCGCAAACGCAAGCGCGCATGCACACACACGCAGACGCACACGTACGCACACACGCACGTAGAGAGAGAGTGAGTGAGAGAGAGACAGAGAAATAGAGAGACAGACACGCATACAAACATCACTCTGAAAATGGTCACAGTAGACTTGTAGGACCCTAAAATATCAAGATCTGATGAAAATTCGATATGAAAATTTTTCCTTTTAAATAGCAGGAAGTTAAAAACGTATCGTATCACTTCAGCGTGTTTAGCATCACTTCGGAATATTATGTTTTTTTACTCGATCGAATGCAATATAAATTACAAATTAACAGTCCCTTTCAGAACAGCCATTTGAATTCGCTCTTGTCTTTGGTCGTCATGTGTGCTCAAGTCAGTAACCGCAGAATTACCAAACCTTTGAACAGCAACTACCGAATAGACTCGGATGAGAACTGATCAATAACAATAAAACTTAAAAAAAAAACCTATCATTTATTTGCAGAAGTGTAAAATGTGCTTACCTATTCGATGGAAGATCTTTTCGAGTTTGAGAAGATATTTGTACTCTTTCAAACAATTCCTTCTGGGACTTGCGGGGAAAAGACCTTAAACATTTGTATGTTTATGTTTATACTGGGATAGCGTTTCTAGAAATTTTTGTTTCGTAATGGTCGTCATTAAAAAAATTTGCGTATTCAAATTTTTATTTAAAAATAAATTATTGTACAACTTGCACCAGTAACAACAGAATTTGGCTTAAAACAATACAAATCTCACTATATACCAACGATCGCTCAAAGCATGGACCAGCACAAATACAATATGTATTATTATTTCGTTCGCTGAACCTGTCGTAATATGATAAAATAATTAATTTGATTATGAAGAAGTTTAAATGTTTCCTTCAAATCAACGCACACCAATTAAAATTCAATTAAATCCATACAATGTATGTACTTCCAATTCTTCTATTATATTTACATCGTGTCAAACATATTTTTGTAAGTCCATTTCGGTTAAAAATACAAAAAGTAATGTATTGTAAGATTTCAAATGTCATGTTCTAATTAAAATTTAAACAACTTACTAAACAATTTATTTCCATAAACATCAACCTTAGGCATAAAGGCACGACATAAGTATCGATTTTATTCATACTTGTTAAAAGCTTAATGCGGCCGTACCTACACGCTAAAATACTAAATGAATACTGAAATTAAAAAAAAAACAAATGTTTAGTGTTTATTTATAATAGACAATTCTCTAATATATTTTTTGAGTATATTTTAAATAAAATAAGTATTCCGTTTAAACAACTATATATTGTTAAAAATGAATAAGCTACAAAGACAACACATTTAATATTTTTATTACTATTTGCTATTACGGAAATAAAATTGATCCTACATTTGAAATCCGTTCAAATATTTGTCATTACAGTAACAAATTTTAAACTGTATTTGAAATTCGTTAGAATATTTAGCCTTAAGTTTGTAAAACGTTTAATCTGTGATAAAAATGATTAAACACAAAGGTCCATTGCTGATAAGCAAAATATTTTTTCCCAAGCTGGTTTCATTCCTTTTTGTTCAGATTTTGTTCATCGTTAGTGTATTATTTTTAATGACAGCATACAATACTATAAGCATTGGCTAAGGACAGTTCAATCTTCAAGAAGAAAATAAAAACAAATTGTTACTTTTGAAATAAAGAAGTTAAATGAATGTCTGCAATTAAATTACTATATAATTTAAAAACTTAAGTAAACCGATTTAATAAATTGGTAAAATTCAATAATGTTATTTATATTGATATTGACAAAAACGAGACGTGACATTCCTTCTCCTAAAGGTAACGTTCCTGAAATGTTGAAATTTATAATTCATTACAAACTTAATATTGTAGAATATTAAAAATAATATACATAATGGTATCGAATTACGTAAAATTGAAAATATTTCATATTTAGCCAACTGAACTTATTGCAAGTTACATAATATTGCTTTGTCTCCAATCACTCAACTACCTGTTTAGTGTTATTGTAATCAAATTACACTAGTCAGTAACAGAAAGCCTTTCAGGCCATAAACCTTCGGCAAAAATTTTTAATCTATCATTTCCTACTTAGCCAAAATATATATACAATATTCATTCCGAAATGCGATAGAAAGCTGTCGTTTTAATTGACCATTTTATAATATTTAACGATCACAAAGACGTGTTGAGAAATTAAAACTTGTTGACATTCTCAATGTGTACATAATATTTATAACTAAGAACTTTAAATAAGACTATTTATCAAATGGCAAACCGTGAATCGTGAATCGTACGAAGTATTAGCTGAATATATCTTAGATATAATTACGCAAAGTACAAACTGTGTAAAGGTTTTAACTTAAGGGGCCTAGTAGTGCTAACGAATTTGTTTGTTTGGGGCACACATAAAAACTAACAAGGCGTATGGAGGGCAGACCGATATAACACGCGTGCATGTTAAAAGCTCAAAACTGAATAACGTACGCGCCAGTGATAGAAAATGAGATTTATGATAAAAAAAGGAAATTTTGGTTTAATAAAAAGATGTAGATACAATAAAGAGATGTTTAAAAGATTCTTCCTATAAATTTAATGAGCATGTTTTTGTACAACTTGTTACTTTGTGAATTATTTGTACAAAATGTAATAAGACTTTATGTTGTGAAAACTTTATAAACAAGCCTTATAAAAAACGCATAACTCTGAGAAATAATTTTTTTTTTCATGGCTTTACTGCACTTCATTATATTACAAACTTCACGTTTTGCTTTACTAGGCCTTCCTTAAGTAGCTTTTAATAACTTTTTTCATCTCATCTATAGTGCGGGCGTTTTGTGAGTTAAGAATCGAAATCACAGATAAATTTGTCCCATTGTTACTTATGCACACACCCTTTCTTATTTATTTCCTTTCAATATTCGAACCGGCACAAAAAACGTTCTGTATCCACTGTTTTATGTAGATTTTTCCTACGTAATAAAAAAAAAAGGATTTTATCGATAACAGTACTGGACTTATTTCTAACGTGATCGAGTGCAAAGTTTTGTTATTCCAATTGTTTGTACATATCTTCGATTTGCGGTTTGAAATAGTTCCTTATTTCGGGACGTTTCGCCTTCATCGTTGGTGTCAGGAGGCCGTTCTGTACGGAGAATGGATCTGGATGCAAATATATGTCTTTGACCTGCAAAAAAAAATATATGTGAATAATTAATATAAAATGCCTATTCATATTATACGATACAAGAGCTATGCATATAAAAAGAAAAATTCATGGGTATATATTATGCACTGATCAGCGCTCTATTTCTGAATCTCGAAATTAGTTAGGTTTCAATCCCTATTAGCGGGCAAACTAGATATTAAGTTTTGACTTAAATCAAGTCAGCGCGTTAAGGTAGGTCCATATATATAGCTCCCGGGCGTCATCGCACTAGCAAACAACAGAATTTAGTAACCCCCTAGCATGACGTCTTAGACAAGAATCTCTCTACAAGACTATCCCTTTCATTCATTACGTTGCACAAGAAAGACAACGCTATAAAGAGACTTCTCTAAGGTGCTAAGACAACATTAAAACTGTAATAGTCCCGCAAGTTAGCAGCGAAGTTCAAAACCCCTCAATCAATAAAATGTTGTAAGAGAGCAAGTACACCATTGCAGTGAGGTGAATTTAACCCCATCAAATAACAATGGTTAAAATAATGGTTATTGTCATGGCACCATTTCTACTGCTCTGTATACAAGTAAACGTACGATCAAATGGGAATGTGCTACATGAGAATGATCTGCTACATGACTGAATGATTACGGGATATACGACAATATTCATATGTTGCGGAAGGTAAAATTTCATTTAAACATTTTTTGGTTTCAAATAGGGACGAATATTTCGGTTTTAACAAAATAGTAGTATTTTGATTGTTTTCATTTACTTGCATCTACCAAGATTTAATTACTGATTCGCTTAAACATAATTATACACGAATAAATGCATCGATAATTTCTATGCACCTCTAAAAAACATGACAGTATTCCCATAATTAAAGGATCATTCTTCGATATTACCATTCAAATCAATTAAAATGACTGTTTTATTTCTAGTCACTAGCTCTTATAAACCTAATAAATGACTAGGGTTCTAATCTAAGAGGATAATGTGTTCATTAAATAAAGACCTATTTTTATTAGGTCGTAGTTTTAATATATTTCATGTGTTAAATGTGTAAAATTTTAGCTTACGTAATACTAAGAGTGGCAGAAATGAAAGCACTTTAACATAATTCTCCAAATTTTCGATCCTCAGCTTATTTTTAAAACTTTTGAATAGGGGTGTAAATGTTATGCTCTTATAAATTAGACAACATTAAAACTATAATTAAGAAGATGTAAAGTAGTAACATAAAGTACCAGTAGATGGATTTCTTAAATAAGTTATAGAAGTGTTTAAAAAGATATTGTATCAGAAAAGGAATTTTCTGACGAAAGGACTTATTTAAATCCTTATCTCATTAATTACTCCAACTAAAATACAAACAATTTTAGAAACATAAGTATCTGTAATAAGAGATATTAAATATAAGCTTATCTCCTAAAATTACTAATCGAAAAAATCCAACGACTAAAAAACATGTCTCCCTAAAGTATCGGCTACACGACCAATCACATTTCAACGGTTACAAAAATAGCAGATGAACGATGGTGAGTTGGAAAACCCACATAATTATGTGCTATGGGTTATATATTAAAAAATCTTTAATTTGTTAAAGCCCTATGTTTAGGAAAAACAAATTAATGTCACGCTGTTCAACAGAATAATTAAGGCCTGTCTGAGAGAACAGACATTGAACTTTATTAGATGATGTATTGAGAGTTTTGGAAAAAAGTAGTATCTGCAGTCCGACTGGATCAAATCGTCGAGATTACAGTTCTCCTCATATTTGTATTACTAAATGACTTAATTATTATATGTGAATAATTATCGGTATTTCAATAAGGTTATATACATTTTAAAGGAGCTTTAGCACATAGTCGCACTAAAATTGAATGAAACAGAAATTAAGGTTTATATCAACAAAAGATTTAAGCCGGATGTAATTCTTGTCATAACACTCCTACAGTTAGTTAATCAAATAAGGTACCTAAGTGTGATCATTACGTTTGAACTAAGCTAAAAAGATAAAAAGCAAGATGCAAGAAGAAAGTACATCAACTTTAAACCCCATTACGAAAAGAAGTAATATTAACTGGAATATTATCAAATTAGTGGACGAAATATTCGTCCATAGCCTATGGTTGTCCGTCGCAGCTCTTAATGAAGCGAATCTAACAAAACTGGAAGAGGTTTATCAAACACTACAAACTAAAAAACATAACCAAACATCTGAAGGCCATAAGAATCTGCTACCACGAACACTTGATGTGCAAATAGTAATGAAATCATATACTACACATAGCAATGGGGTATAAAAGAAGAAAAAAGAATACAAATAGGCTTAGATTCATTTGGAGAGATTCACTAGATCAAGACATGCAATATTATAAATGTAGTCATCGACACTGCGTCAGATTAGCTGAAGATAAACCAAGCATAGAGACAGCAACAGTCGATCTCGATGAAAACATCGAGATCGACTGTTTTAAAGAAATTCTATAAATAGAGACGGACACGACGCCTTTAATTAGAGAAATCGCGTAATGCAACGTCATTCCCTTGTGGTACATATTAACTCTTTCTGATTTTCATTTTTAGCTAGATTTTGCATAAAATAGTCCGCAATATAATCCTATCTTTCTCTTTCCGAATCGCTAACAGACCTAAATTGTTTCCTATAAGCAAACCCTATTCGATGTCACGGGCTTTCATGATTTCATTCTCACGATGATGCACTCATTGTGATAACAAACTATATTACCTGTTAAATCATCTAGATAATAAATTGCAGCCAGGAATACTCTTTGCTTTAAATGTCTCCTTTTATAAAAGAACATTTATCTGGGTTACATTTTGAATACCTAGCTAGCTATGTTCGGAGACTTGAGCTAGTTATGCACGCATTGATTCATTGTTACTATAAATAATTATTAAAACTTAAGAGTGTTTCCTTTTCCTTTTATTTCTCTCGAAACTACATAAATTACAGGCTTATACCGCTTATGAAAAACTAATAAATTGTCACTTGGGAATAGAAAAATGGAAAAAATACATATAGCCAAAAATAAAAATAAGAACCAAAATAAAAAAAAATTAAAAATATTAAAAATTCTAGTAAAACTACAAATTAATATTAGATAATGAACTCGGTCAACTCTTCTTAAATACATAAATGGATGGATTGATTAATTATGGATCGTTATCGATTTGAATATATATAATCTTTATTTTCCTTTCTGGAGTATAGGCATGAGATTAGTAAATAGAAATAAGCTAAATAAACTGTCTCATTTTTAGTTTCAGATCCACTGAACATCCAGTGCGGTGTACATTAAAGTTTAGGTTCGTTAATATAATAGCGTTGAAAGCAATAATCCTATTTTGTATACCTGTTCGAAGGTTTTGAGACCAGCGGTCCTACCCCACTGCAGCATGTCTTCCAAGATCACCTTCTTGACACGTTCATTATCACACAACTCCGAAAAAGTGCCTTTGATGCCATTTTCCAAAGCCCAGCACTTAACCACGTCTACGTCTGGTACCACTACAGCGACTACGCATGACTGAAAAGCGAAACCATTTCAATAAACGATTTTTAAAATATTGTATTAGTACATATAAATTGAAGGTTGATTAATTAATATTGTTATTATTATAAATCGAAGTCTACCAAAAAATGATCCATTTAATTTTCATATAATTAAAACATTAATTTAGCATATTTAATTACGTCATTTTATATAATCTATCTTTAGTAGACTGCTTTTAGTTCGTTATTTATATCTTTTTAATTATAACGGAAAATTATGTTTCATTTTTGATCGAAAATAATTATAAATTTTTAATGTATTTTGTTATCTTCAATACTCTTATAAAAGATCGTTTTACTGGTTTCTGGACATACACTATGTTAGATGTAAATTTTCCCCCTATATATTTTACAATAAACGCTCCTGGTCCTATAAACAGTGGTGGCCAGTGACCAGATCATCAGCCCATACGCATAGTAGGCTGGAGCCTTTCGAGGTTTTGATGTCGAGTTCGTGTTCAATAATTCATTTAAGTATTTCCCTTCTCTATAACGTGTAGGTTGTAATAGTGAAATAGAATACCTCATACCATTTTTTCTGACCTTTCATTAAGTCAGTCTTGATTTAACATTTTTATTAACTAAAAAATAGGGATAACATTATTTATGCGTGAATACGTACAATGATCGAGACAATAAAATTGTGATACCGACCTTTAGCGATTCTCCGTGAACAAAAACTTGTTCCACGTATTGACTCCGGATATAAATATTTTCTATTTTCTCAGGAACTATGTATTCACCTTGCGACAGCTTGAAGATATGTTTTCTTCTATCGATGATCTTGAGAGTGCCATTCTAATACAGAGAAATTCTATTTTATGGTATTTCATATAAAATAAATACTGCCAATAGAAATATGGTACGTGCTAAGGAATTAATACACAATGTTAAGTGTGATTTATAGTACATCAAATTTATCACCATGTTTAAAAGTAAATTAATTAAAGTAAAATAGATAGTGTTTAGGTAAACCCAAGTATGGATATTACAAATATTCTGGCTAGAACAGCCTACATATTGTGGCATAGTAGTATTATGATGAGTGGCATTATTAGCTGACGTACGGTATGAGAAACTGTTGTGATTTTTAAAATTAAAATTTATAATAAATATAAAACAAATTGGGAATATTAAGCAGTTTTGTTTTTAGCTTTTCTGTTTCATTACGTTGATCGTTACTGGTATACTGGTAACGGTTTCTGGTTCCATGGTTTATAAACATATACTTACTAGCTGTTTTACACAATAAAACTTTTAGTAAGTATCAAAATATAAAAATACGATATAAAAATACACCAGCAAAAGAACGTATCTTCATGGCACTTACGTACCTTTGTTGAGAAGTACAATTTTTCGGCAATAACTCACAAATGGTATATTCGATCATATTGAAAATAATTTTTGTTGATAGTATTTAGCGTTACCTTCATAATTTTTTTCATATTTTGGACGTGCGGTTTAAAACAAAAAAGATGAGGACACAATTTTTACTACTTTCAGAGCGATTATTTCTATCAATATTCTTTAATTATTATTTTTTTTAAATTTAAAGTGTTATTAAGAGAACTGTCGAAGTATATGCCACGCGTTGATATTTGTTAAAAAATTTTTTTTTCAACTTTTGTTACATGTATGGAGTGTTCCTGGAAATAATTATTTTTTCATTTAACTACCAAACTAAGCAGTCGCTTATACAATAAACGTATACTTTAAATTTCGTCAATATACACTTGTAGTTTTCGAGTAAAACTTGTAGTTGTATTGTAGTTAAGTAAAACGCCTGTGACATACGGACACTTGGACGAACGGATAGCCGGACGGACTTGACAAAACTATAATGGTTCCTTTTTTTGCCATTTTAGCTATGGAATCCTAAAAACGAACAAGTTACAGCATTTCCTAAGTGTATGTCTCTTCGTAACTGCAAAACCAACAGCTACTGAGATGTTTGCGATTTAATTTGTTAAAGACCGATTACACTATTTACCGGCATCCATTTGCCAATGTCACCGGTGTGGTGCCAGCCGTCTTGGTCCAACACCTCATGAGTCTTCTCTGGCTCCTTAAAGTATCCTTGAAACACATTTGCGCCGCGAACACAAACCTCACCCTGACCTTGTGACGCGTAATATTCCATTTCGGGTACATCGACGAGCTGAAAAAAGTATAAATTCATTTTCATTCTGCGCAATGATTATTCGTAAGCCCTATAATCATATAAGGCTTACGAATAACTATCACGAAATATCTACTAGACAATTAACTCTTATAATTCAATTAATTATAATTAATGATAATTATCATTACTTAAGTGTGCAAAGATTTCTGTCCAGTGTTGTCATCTAAAACAAAATTCTTCTGATTTTCCAGGCTATTCGCTTTATCTATTTTTTTATCTTTTTCCTCGACTCGATTAAATAAATGAAGATTTAATTTTTCAGCTAAGGCAATACTTTGACTTCATACCTTAACTTTGCAGCACGCGACGGGCGGCCCGACGTGTTCAGGCACATGGTCTCCTTGCACTGTGAGTGTCACAGGCGCTGTGCATTCTGTCTGCCCGTAACCCTCCACAATCTGGTACAATATTAATTTTTTAGTAAAACACAATATTCCAAACCATGTTTTTGTAAACACATAAAAAATAAACGCTAATTGTAAAATTAGACGTGAAATTTGATAGACTATATATGGACAATAAGTCAGTCAATGTTTACAAAGTGCGTTTTTTTTTGGCCTAGACCGAATGGACAATGAACACTAACCAAACAACCGAGTGCACAGCGTGCAAATGTGAGCACGGTTCCGGCGAGGGGCGCCGAGCCCACCACCATGATGCGGAGTCTGCCACCCATTCCTTCGCGTATCTTCCGAAACACTATCTTGTCCCAGACTGAGTCACTGCGGACTATGCTCCTGTGGACGAGACACGAATTATTCGCCATCTAAACGTGATCATTTCATTTATATCATGTTTATCATCAACATTTATATATGTAAACCTTTACCAATAAACGTGTAGACTTTTTTTTAATATAGAATTTCCGAGGGGGAAAACGAGCACGCGAGCCACCAGAAAGCAAGTGACCGCCGCTGCATATGAGCGCTCGCAACCCCAGAAGGTCATTAGTGGGTTGCCGGCCTCTTGTACGATATGAATATGAATAAAAGATGGATGGGTAAATGGAATGGCGGAGTCGGAAGTAAGCTACTGGAACTATCATTCACTGGTGGACAAATGAAATAACAGAAGTTGTTACTTAAGCCTGTATTCTACGAAAAGCGTGATATCTGAGCGGTCGAGCCAGCCCATTTTCGTGGTGACGACAAGTTGGTCACAGCGAAGTTCTACCACGGCAGTTTTTGAAGTGAAAACTTCTATAGGCAAGTTTGGATGGGGAGTAATTTCATGTAAGTCGTGAGCGACATGGTCACGTGAAGTCTAACGCTAACATTATGGCGCGCGCGCAGCTAGTACACGTAACACAGGCCGACAAGTATGCATACAACTATAAGTTATATACATATATTTTATTAGTACGAGTCTTCAGACCCTGTACATCAATGCTGTGTATATATGTATTGAACGTGTGTATACTCTGGGTTATTTAAATTGTTTCTCTTTGATTTGTATTTTAAATGTTCAAATATATGATTACTGTGTAGTAAAAAGTCAGTACAAAATGTGTTAATATTTCCATATAGTTATATAGTTCAAATAACAATATATGTATATAAATTTTGTATATATAATATTAATATTATATAATCATATTAATAAACATGAATGTTATATATTTAATATTCTTGTATTTATATATATATATATATATACATAATAAATTGTTTATTATCTTATGACACTAAAATTTGTTGATATTAAATAATTTTTTAAAACTTTCAATTCTGTCGACAGTCCTCATGAATGTTTTTTAAAGGATATCTTGAATGTTCTGCTTTGTCTGTATGTATTTAATTCATAACTTTATCTACCGACCTTTTGAGTTCCGATTCTTTCGCCGATAACGCCATGTTGAATAATAGTTTCTTGAGTCTTGAATTGCTTATTTCAGATTGCGCTTTGTCGTAGAGTCTGTTCAGCAGTCGCGGCACTGCCGGCATCATGGTCGGTTTTAGTGCACTTAAATCATCTGCCAGCCTTCTGATGTCACCGCTGTAGAAGCCTACAGCGCCGCCCATCATGTACAGGGCGTTCTGAAAGCGAAAATAATGAAAAATTTGAGTAAACCATTTTGCGGTTCTTGTCAGAAGATATACAGAAATCTTGTTATGTTCATTAACGTGGTGCTATTTCCAAAGAAATCATAACTTAACACTAATTCAATCTAATAAGCGGACAATCGACTGCTGATATCGATGATTAGCATAGAAACTATTTCTCAAGAAACTCTGTAAATTCAAATCCTACGACTAACAAAACAGTATGGACAACGTAAGCGTGTACAATTATCTATAATGATGCATCCGACTGCGGATTGTAGCGAATAAAATAAAAAGAAACACGTACTTCGCAACATCTCTCCAGCATGTGCGCCAAGGGCAAAAAGGAAATCATGACATCATTCTTGCTCGGCCGGTACTCGCCCAGCTGCATTATCACGCTGCACATCGACGCCACGACGTTCTCGTGCGTCAGCATCACCCCCTTGGGCATGCCCGTCGTGCCGGACGTGTAGCATATCGTGCATAGGTTGTCGGGCGTCGGAGGCTGGGAAGCGAATACGGGGATTGCTATTGAACGCCTTCTTAATGACTAATTATTTTGTTATTAGTTTTAGCGCTGTTTGAAGGAAATTGGCCAAGTGCGCGCAGACCTCGCGCACGCATGATTTGTCGCCACCACACAATATATTTATGTTAGGTATTTATGACAAAAAAATTGTATAGAACATGTATTATTTTCATTCAATTTCCGATGTTTAGGGCGAGATATTAACACTTCGTCGAATTTTTTTATACATTGTTCTACATTGAAGTATGCGTTATAAGAACACAAATGTTACATTATTACTCATAGTTTTTATTATTCTCATTTTACTTTATTGTTTATTGACTGTCTGATTGGCGCAGTTGGTAGTGATGATACTTTGCTGCACTGGGAACGTGGGTTCGATTTCCGTGCAAGACCAACATTTATTTATTTCATCGAAAATTGATGTTTGTTTTGAATCTAGGCGTTTCTATGTATTGTATGAATACATTTCCAAAAAAAAGGAATATATAAAATGATATATCAACTATTACCCATAATACAAATCTATTTGCTTAGTTTTGGACCAGATGGTACTTACTGAGTGTATACGTCAGAATAAACGAAGCAGGGTAAGTCATAGACTTCCGTACGGAACCCTAAAAGAGCAGCTGCGAGAGCTAGCAATTTGATAACGTCACTTTCAACGATATAAAGATTTATTTATATATTCTCACATCAATATACTATAGGTAACTACTAAAAAAAAATAATGTACGTACAACACATGGATGGTCCTTCTGCGCCCCCTGTATTTCGACATCGCTAAATTTGAGTATTTCAACGCCCCGACTCCGCGCGCGCTGGTGTGTCGACGGCGATACATCCTTTATTGTTATTAATTTCCTTAGACATCTAGGCGATTGGTCTAGCAAAAGGTTAGCTTTTTTGTCGTCTTCACATATCACTACAGTCATTTCAGCTGTAAATATAAATAACATTTAAAATTCAGTTTATTACATTATGTATTAATAACTATCAAATGTTGCTTTACTCATCTTAAACTGTTCAAAAAAAATAAATAACTAATAAATATTGTAATCTAAATTAGCGATTCATATTTTTCGTCGTTTACTCACTAAAATATCAATGACAGTAATAAAGACAAACAGTCTTTTATAAAAGAACGCATTCGAAATAGTAAAGTAATAGAATAATTGCAATAAAATAATACTAACTTTGGTTTACAATGAAGGCACATGCGTTGGAACCTAAAGTATCGTACAGCGGGACGACGACCATCGAATATGAATACGCCGCTTGTTCGGTCATTATCCACTCCGGACAATTCTGCGAATATATTCCTGTGGAAAAAAAAAAACATCACCGTAAAAGAACTTCGACCTTGGTATAACTCAACACCGGCCAAACAGTTGGATTCCCGTTGTACAATATTCCGCTGAACCGAGCTCGACACGTACCTATAAATGTTTGTTGACCCGGAACGAGGCCCTGACAAAGCAGGCCGGAGCCGAAGTTCTTCGCTCTGAGGAGAGTTTCGTTGTAGTTCTGCCAAACGTACGGTTTGTTTGGACCCTCTCGCCAACCCAAGCAAGGGCCATTATCTGGATAAAACAGACGAACGATACGCTTTAAGGTCGTAAAGACCGGACAGAATTTTCAATTGCACACTAATTTCAAGAACTTAGTGAATAAAACATCGTGTTATTTAAACAAAAAGTTTAAACTTTCACGTATAGTACAAAATGAAATTGTAAAGTAAAAAGAATATGACGTACTGTGTGTGAAAAAGGAAATAAAACTTTTCTGATAAGTTTCCGAACTGCTGCGTTTGACATTTTGTAACACGCGGGTATTATCATCTTTATCGCTAACGACCGGAAACTGTATGGATTTAGGACGAGCCCTAGCGTTGTGCCTTGAGTTGTACCTCAGTATGATTAGTACTCTCAACAAGATAGTAGTTAGACGCTTATGAAAATGCTTTTTATTTTTAATTTTCTTTCGCTTCCAAATCTTCACACTTCACACACAAAATCTAAGACATAAATATAAACATTTATTATACAAGTACATAAAATATGAATTCACATACATTATAGAAATGATTGTTTCTTAAATATTACAATTTCCTTAAAAAAACACTTGAAAATCGGAGTATAAAGGACATGTAAAAACTTTTAGATACTAAGTTTCATTTATTATAATTCGTTTTTAATACAAAGTTTGAATTAATTCTCGTAGTTTGTTAGATAAAAAATAACTTTTATTTTACTTGCCGACAAAATATGAAATTTAAAAGTATTTGACGAGAATTGCTAACAAACAATACAGAACATTCGCGATGTAATTTATGTGTTGCGATTTATGTATTTTTTTTATCGCTTATCAAAAATATGCATAACGGTAACATTCCTATAACAGATTGTTGATTGGCAGGTTGGTAATTTTATATGATAAATACAGCATTAGGTGCAGTTGATTGTACATATTGAGTAATTGATTAATGAATTAAAGTGAGCTGAAGGAGCTTAGGCACTTAAGCACCCTAAGCCTATGAATTTACATGAAACGATTTATGAGTATTTTGGGAACGAAAGATACATGAAAATCATATCGAACGGAAAGCTATCATTCTTATGTACCTTTTTGGTAAACAAGCGTAAGCTTATAAATAAGAGAAAAAATCATCAAGTAAAGGCGATCCGCGTAGTTTGACCCAAATACATAATTTGATATTGACTTGAAACTTAAATACTTAATGTATTACTTAACTGGAAGTGTCTGTATTAATTTGGTTCTCGAATAAAACCATAGACAATCACATGATGCTATGAGCAGAAACTGACTAGCAATGAAAGAACGAAACGCAAAAAATACAAGAATTCCTCCTTTTTAGATTAGTTAGAGTCATACTAGCGACCACTTACTTAACTCTTTACACGTGGATGTAGAATGCCTTATTCTTGCTTTTCTTTCCGCTTTCCTTTCTTCATTGTAAATACCCACCCAGCCTTGATTAGCCTTGGTAGAACTTGTTTTTGCAGCGATAGTTTAATAAACTAATCCAAAAAGGCCACAATAACAAACACCCCCTTTTGCTCAGCGACGCCGACATACTTTTTGGTTATGTTATTAAATTTTCGACGTTGTTTTCTACAAAATATATTTAGAGAACATCTATGAGCCTCTAAGAGAGGGCGCCGGCGGCAAACTCTCGACTCGATTCATTAATATAGTTATTTATTCGATCCCATAAATTTTAAATACACATAAATCTTTCAATTTCAAATGGATCGCATAACAGTGAAACACGCATTCAAATACAATAAGTCCTCTGTTCTCGATATTAGAGCGCTGTACAAATATATATATATATATATATATACTTCGAATCTACTTATTTCTATTTCTATAAGTAGTCTGTCATATTGTATTATGCCTTAGGAGTGATCATGTACGCTTAGTGTATAAAAAGTGTACGAATTCATATATTTACGACCTTATTTGGCATCATCTCGATGCTTCTTCACCTCAAAATTTTTATCCTTTCAGAGAATAAATATTATTTAATTATTGTGAGCATAAACAATGTAGAAGTTTCATTTTTTTTTCTCAAAAATGTATAAAAATATGTTATAAGAATGCAAATATAAAAACTTAGAATTGTCTATGAATGGATGTCCAGACTCCAAATCGATTTACTAACGATTTAGCGCCTAGTGACTTGCATGCAATATGACCAGAGTGTATGACAATTTCACAGTAATTAATGGATAAATATTGCGTTTAATAACAACTCATTAACTTAATTAACATTTTTAGATAGACAAACTTTGCATGTAAACATTCGGTTTATCTTGAAGGGACACTTACTTGATTCCTTGACACCTCTGCGGAAGGATTCGTAGAGGGTGCGTGTATCTTCGTGTAAGTAGCGAAGAAACCGACCATTCTTCGCATCTTTGTAGAACTTTGAAACCCGTACCATTTCTGGACCCTGGAATTGAATACGAAAATCGATGTTTAAAAACTCCATTAAAATAGATACAGAAATTCATATTGTAGAATTATCATTAAAAAATAATACATTTTTCTATCATTTCAAAATTTTCAAACAGAGTAAACTGTAGGGCGCCTCATAGACGCTTAACACAGTAACTTGAAACCTTACGTTGCGTTGACGAAGATCTTACAGATATAATCTAATTAAATACATCTGCTTGAACAGAGTTTTTTTACAATAATAGTAAAATGAATATAAAAATTAATCTTTTGTAAATCTGTCAACTTTCCATTGGGCTGTTGTTATTGTTGAGTAAAATTCTTGTCATTCCACGCCTGATGCATATCATCCCACATTTCATTGAAGAGCCTACGACTTAAACTTCCCACACTGGCCCAGTACGGATTATAAACCGGGTAGTGTATTGCAGTGAATGTTAATGCATACACACACACAAACAAATCCGTCGCCAAATAAAATGTGCAGGGTGCGAAGCGGAGTGGGAGCAACCTCCTCCCGGCGTCAGAGAGAGAAAGAAGCAGACACCGAGCAAGTACAGTCAACAGATATAGATGTACAGGCCGCTGATGACCATTGTCGCCGACGCTACGACAAGAGTCGCGACTGACAGCTCGACGTGCTCTCCGAGGCGCGTTAAGTGTCTTTCTGTCAGTCAATATCATACTTATTTAACTTCTGGTTAGAAACGCTTTACCACTCCACTATTCTTTACCATCTTTTTAAAATCTCTTTACCACTTAACAACTATCGCTCACTGGGCCGTGTTCACCCCGATCGCAAGTTCGACAGTGTTTACGTGTTGACCACAAAAACCCGTATCCGGAGTGATCAAAAAAGAAAAAAAAACCTCTATGCAAATTGCTCCCCGTTAACCTAATGACACGTTCGACCCACTAACTCGCCGGCGCCGGAGCGAGAAGCACTTTTACACGTTACGGTACCACCGTTCAAAGTTGGCGCACACACCGCGAAAACCGAGCGCCGCGGGTCAAAGTCACGTTACCAAACAATACGCATAATTATACTTATCGCGCACGGACGCGACGCGAGTACGGCGCAAGTGTTATGTCAGTGCGCATGAACGCGACCATAAATAAACAAGGCGGCCGCCGCCCGCGATGAATTTATTACTCGGAACGATATTCGGGTAAAGCGGACGTTCAACTGAACGCGTGCGACTTCTTTTCTCATCTCGCCGACGGACGATAACGATACAGTAAACGTTCTGCGTGTGCAAGACGAGAAATAATAGGTTTGTCTGATCGTGTTGCGCGGGATTGCGGTGAATCGGCGAAAGTTGAGGCTGTCTGTTAGATTTTATTATTATTAATTTTATAAACGTCAAAGTTATAGTTTACGTCAATGTGTAGTTCATCGAGTAAAGATTGTTACATTTTTTATCATCTCGAAGGTGTATAACATTTGGCTATTTAGTTTAAAAACACCTTTCATTGACGGTGAAAGAACAATGACATGAACGAACTCTGATAGTGCTCATAGTGCCCAGAGGCACAACCTAACTCGCATGCTCAGCAAGGTGATTACAGCACACCTTCTACTTCCAGCTTGTGCTGCTATCGTTGGCTGAACCTATATTGATTTTTTTTTAATTATTTCTTGAAATTTCTCAAAAATAACGTTTATAAAACAAGTAGGTAATATGGAGTATCTACGACTAATTTTAATATTTAAGGCATCGTATATTGATATATCATGCCGTAATTTATTGAAATTATAAATTAATTAATCAAAAATACACTAAAAATAATTCATAAACTTAATGCGTTTTAAGTAAAGATATATGTTGATGTAGTTATTGGCAGAGACGAGAGAAAATTACGAAAATGCATTTAATTATTGCAATAGTAACGATAAAAATATTTTGATATTTATTAAACGAATGGATTGTTCGTAGTAAACGTTCATCTAGGTAAACCTATACAAACCGCAAATCGTATAACTATCATACAACGCGGCGCTTAGACACACGACTTTATGATGTTGTTGAAGCCATTCGAAAGCTATCAAACAGCGGTATAAAAGTTATAAAGCCGCAAACTTGAAAATTAGCAGTTCGATCTCGCTCCGGGATTAGAAAACAAGGTCAAGAGGAAATAGGGCGGTCAGTGCCAAGTTAAAAAATATGCCGCCAACTGTGACGTTATTTATATTCAACCTCGGTGACACTAACATCGGTTATTTGTAGAAGTAGGAGCGTGGAGTAAAGACCGTGAGGTCGGGCAGACGCGTGTGGGCTTTTCCATTTATCAGGATATAAATTAAAATTAAGCGGCCGTAAATTACCAGTTTTCATGAAAATAGAAACGTAAATTTTCGTAAGTTTACGTAATCGGGTGTTAAAATGTTACACGATATGATTACAAAAAAAATATATATATGCGTGTATCAATGTGCACTCATAAGAAATTAAACTTTTCTGGGTTAAAAACAATTTTTATTTTATTTGATACTTAAAATAACTTGGATAAAGGAGGTTTTGAGTAAAAAAAATTATTTTATTGTAGAGACAAGTACAATTAGTTTAATCAATGTTATTAATATTGTTATTATGATTATTATTCAACTTTCTTAGGTTTCATTAAAGGTTCATGGTAGCTAAAATAAGAAATATATTATAAAGCGTAAAAATCACGTAATCAATAAATTTAGGCATAAGATAGGAGGAATCTGGGATGACTCATACAAAGCATGGATACTTTTTAAGAGGTGATGATTTGACAAAAAATATTTGGTTACGTTATATTCTTTTTCTTTGTTTGAACTGCAGAGTTTGCATTAAAAGAGCACTAAATATTTGACACTAGGTAGTTTACTGTAGAGTAGTGATTATCATATATTTGGTGTGTCTAAAAACACAACCTATCAATATCTATAAACTAAAACTCAAATAAAACGTGTTTACTTGAAATATATAAACATTTATTTTGAATATATTACAATAACTAAGACGGGAAGCTCGTGATGTCACCACATTCAATTCACATCTGTTATACATTCACAATGTCTATTTATAAAGGACAAATCATCAGGAAACACAGTTGCATACTGCGGGTCGAGATACTACGTATCGTAAAAATTAATTGATAATAAAAAGAAAAACATCAGGGTTCATGTTTTCTGTAAATATAAACACTTTTCATTAATAATTTCAAATACAATTATTTTGTACATTATGGTTTCATTATCTTTTTTACCAACAAACAAAATAGCATGTATATCAACTTAATGTGAAAATAATTGCACGCCTCATAAGCGGAGCGTTGAGGTAGTGCTCTACTCTCGCCTTACAAAAATCAAGCGATTTTTTGAACTAAAACTATCTCTATTTATTTTTTATCGCACTTATATAATAATATTAACACATGAATATAAAGGAAAAACACTAGTTTCAACACTTATGACATTTATAAGACATTTTGCTTTGTAAATTAATGAAAAAGATGTTTAACAAAATTATTCCGTGGACGTCCGTGTGTCTGTATGTAGGTATTCATATTCATGTGGTCACGATAACTCCTGTAAAACTTAACTGATTTAGTCCATTTTTTTTCAAACGCTTTAGTATTATCCTAAACTAAGTCATTTTGAAGATCACGGTCTAATTCAACGTAGTTTAATTGTAATTAGTATATATATAGTTATAGTAAACTTAGGTCCGTTCACAACGCTTGCGTGGTATTGTACTGAGTTAAAAAAAAAATTGCGCGAAACATTCTTTATTCAAAAATAAATGCACGAATGACAAGAAAAAACATTCGTACTAATATATATATATATATTTGTAAAAATTTAACGACCGCTATGAGGCGTGCACTTTTGGATTTTCCAAAATTTTATATTTTTTTAGTCTCTAAAAGAGATAATAATATTGCATATCACATGCAAGTTTTTGCAAGTACTAAGTTTCGCGCGTGTATACTTTTAGAATTTATTGCTATTTTTTTTCACCTGCATATTTTTAATGAATCTTATGCTGTTATAAGGGTATATTATTATATATTTAAAATGGCAACTAGGTTTGATATTATGTTTAACATTCGGGATATTTCAATAATATTTAATCAAATGAATTTGCAAACAATAGACGAAATTAATATTACCGACTGCAGTTACATAAGAGATCCTAACTATACCTCCTTATTATGAAGTAACCAATTGTTTCGTTTACAACTTCCATTATCGCAGTTCTCTTCGTTTATTTATTGAATGGTTATTGTTGCTGTCAAGTTGATACATAAAAACAAATATCTCATCGAAAATGAATTATGAAGTTATCATTGAAAACGTCCGATGATTTGTTTTTTTTTTCATGTTCGCCACGCACAAGTACCCTATAGCGGTGCAAGGATATTTAATCTCTTGCTATTAGAAATCCTCGAGAGCCATAAAGGAAACGTATTCCACATAACATGAATACAAAGAAAAGACCAGTAACAACTAAGTATCTGAATAATTAATAAAACATTAGACCGATATAAATTACCGATGCATTTTATCAGTCCTGATGGAAAGATCAATTTAACAAGTCATTTAGATAATTACCAAAGCGATACGTCGCTTACGGATTGTTCATCCGTTTCAGATAATAATTATTATGCAGCACGTTACATAATCCCGCCGGCGCGGGGCTGGCGCGGGGCTGGCGCGGCGCCCGCTTCCTCGTAGCGGGTTCCGTGAGAACCACAAGGGCTATTTATTTTGGTTTATAATGATAATTAATTTCCGCCGCTGGGGCGCGTCACGTCGCTGTTGAAAATATTTTTGACTGACAGCTGCGAGTTTGAAACAATAAACAGCTGTTGCTGTTCGAAATCCTTTTATCATACAGAATAGCGTATGCGTCAGTTTTACATTAGAATTCTTTTCGAAGTAGATTTCAACCCGTTCCTACTTTTTAGGGATCGGTACATCCGATTAGAAAAAAAAAACGTAACCCTTATAAGATCACCCGCGTATCTGTTCGTCTATCACACAAACAAACAACCTCAAACAGGCTTCGCTTCAAATCTACTGAATTGATTAAATTGAAGTTTGGCACGCATATGGGTTTCTGTGACCTGAACACAGACGTGTGACACGTCTGTGTTCACATATGTGTAAATAAAATTAATTTCGAATGTATGGGTCAATTTTGGGAGAGAAATTAAAGTAATATATATATATATATATATATATATATATATATATATATATATATACTGTACCGTGTGACACTTCAAAATGGAAAAGCTTGTTGCATGCGTCTCGAATATGACAATCCTCCTTATTTCCAAAATTAGTGTGCCTAAAACATTGAACAATAATTACTCTTCGCCTAGCTTTTGCAAAAAAAAAAAAAACTATAAGGAGTATATGGTCTTAAAATAATATGGTAAATCATTCAATATTGTGCGTACAAACTGAAACAAAAATCGTAGATTACACATTTGTATTACAGAACCTTCTCCTCAAGTTCAATTCCTACTCGTCCGATTTTTTTTTTATTAATATAAAGCCGATATGACGTAGCATGCTATTCCGTTTATCTATCGGTTTATAGTGCATATAAAAAGAAGGACCAAGGTCCCTACGTTCATGAGGCTACTTATTCAGGCATAAAGCGAGCGAAACTACTTACATAAAAAAAAAACTCTAAAGCAAAAAGCACGTTAACGATAAGCGGTTAACTACATCTATAATGTTGCACTAAAAATATTGTATCCCGTTGAATAAAATAAATTTAAAGCTGTTCGAAGCGAAATGAAAATCGAAAACGACAATATACTGAGATATTTTATGATAATTACGTAGCTATCAAGCGCCCGTTCACCTACGCTCGCCTAGTTGCGACCGTTTTATACGTCGCCGGCTGTTATACTTTAGATGTAAATGTTAATCAGTCGTTTCAAAAACTATCGCTTTTAGACAAACGTCAAATAAGTATTTATATGGTTCGTGCTATTTTATAACTAAAATGTGACGTAATTATATACTTTTGTTCTGAAAAATTCTTAAAGGTGACTGACTGCCTGAAGTTGTATGGCATTTATACGCCTTTTTAGTGCCCGATTGTGAAAATGTATATTAAAAAAACTAAAGTTGTGGAATTTCAAAGCTTTCAATTATTTCTGTTTACCAAGAAAAATGAATTAGTTGCATTATAATTTAATTATGACGTGATATACAATATCTCAGATCAAATCTTCTACATATTGATTATAATATTTCAGATTGTATAATAATAATGATACACAAATAAAAAATAAGAATATGTTTTTTAAAGATTTTTGTTTGGTGAGCTATACAGCTCACCAAACCCTCTAAGTCGTTAAATTCCGGAAAACGCAAAACTGTTGTGAAGAGAAAACGTTTACAAAACGTGTTGCTTGATTTCACCGGTGAATGAAGTGATAATTTATTGTATGGAACCCGTTTTACGGAGTGCGATTCGCACTTAGCCTATTCTAATTACAAATAAAATAGTCATTGCAATATTAGGCAATTTCCTTTTATACGTATTTATTTTGCAAACTTATCAAGTTATCAAGGGTGAAAGTGTAATTTTTTTTTTAATTCAAACCCAGTCGAGGGCTGATTTTTTTAACATGGACGTGCTGTAATAAATCTGTCGACTTGCTCGCGGCCCCGCCGTGTCGACGCCGCACGGCGCTTTTCTATCTGTCGCGATCCATAATACTTAAGGGTTTTACCGAGTGAATGTAATAAGCCTAGTTCGTAAAAGAATATAATTATATGTGTCGAATAAAAAAAAATGAAAAGCTCTTTTATTGCAAGGGACTGTACTGGCTACTATTAACGTATAAAATAAATAATAGGTTTAAATTCTAAGAGATACGTTTGTCAGTATAGAAACATTACGATAAGATTAGTTAATCTGTATTTATGCTAGTAGGATTAGTAATCGACGGACGCCTGCCGTAATTGGCTTGACGTTTTAGAAAGCCTATGTATTTAGGAATTTAAAATGTAAGTTGAAACATAATTGAACAAATCTATAAGTGACGCAAATCTATATGAACACAATCAACAGCAACGATAGGGTTGTTTGCTAGGGTTTCAAGGGAATATTCTATAATATTTAGATAAACCGCCGACACAAACAAATCTTCTAAAAAGCCAAAAAATAATACGTATTCATCTTGTAAGTTTAATATAACTAGTAGGTAATATTTTAATCCAAGCATATAGTCGCATAAAGGGCCCGCAAATGAAAATGTGAAGTTATTGGCATCGGGATCGGGACTAGAATCGTACACAAAATAGCGATCGGAAACCTGATTAAGAGCGTGATCTGTCAATACGTAAGACAAAGGAATTCATTCTATGTTTACGGACAGAGTCGCGAACGAAATCTAATCTAACTATAATGTATTCATGAAACCATTCCAAGGAGCTCAAAAACAATAATTCTGCTGAAAGTTGGTGGAGGAGGAGTCGGGTAAGTTCCAGATGAAGCTGTAGCATTAGGTCAAAGGTTCTATGCTCTGATATTATTGAAGTAACGACATACCGAATTTTAATACAATCAAATCTGTGGAAGATGCTTACATCCATTCATCAACTAGAAAGGGGCTGATAATACTCAAACAATTGAACAGATTTTCTTCAATTATAGCTAAGAATACTACCTCTTAACTCATATTTCACAAAAGCAATAATAAGTCGAAATCGGTTCAGCCGTTATGGAGCTACTATGCCACAGACAAACACACAGATACAGATACGCATGTCACTTATAACATTCCTCTGTTGCGTCGGAAGTTTAAAAAACGAGAAACTGACTGACTAACTTTTTGACTGACTGTATATAACACACAGCACAAACTGGTGGGTCTCTAACTTTGATATCTTGCAGAAAGTTTCCTTTTATAATTTAGACAAGCACTAAGATACTTTTGAAATTCGACATCCAAAGGAGTGTAGCTGCAATACTCTTCTAATTGATAATAAATTGAACCCCCTAACGTTATAAATGTCAAAGTTAATATTTAAGATATTTATTATGAATAAAATATAAATACAAAATATAATCCATCGGTATGAGAAAATTAGTCACATTTTAAAGTTTGACATTAAGTACAGTTTTGATGAAAATTTAGTTGTTTTTAATCAACATATCGTGTGCAATAGCGAAGGCATTCAAATGGCATTTCATTTTAAATTACTACCGGTACGGATTTTATTTTTCAATAATTATTGTTTCAGGGTAATGGTACATTTCCCATTTTAAAAGGATTTACCATTTCCGCCTAGACTTTTGAAATTAAATTTACATTTTTATAGAGAACTACGTATTGGGTTATTGATCATCAGAAAACTGCAAGTTGTTTGGACAAGGGAGTAATAGTTGTTGGAAAAAAAAAAAACATTAAAAATATGTGTAATTGCGAAAGCCTTTTAACTTCTTTAGTAGAAATTCTGATTGAAATTGTATGAATCAAACAATTGCCAATACCAAAATTTCCCGCTATTTTTAAGTATAAAAAGCCCGAAAACAATCTATAAATACATGCTCGAAGAGAATATATACTATTCTCTTCAAGCATGTTTCCTTTTCTTTTTCCTTTTTAAACACTTCATATAGTCTTAACTATTTAACTTCTAAACGAATAAATTGATAACTTAATCAAAAGATTAGTTTAGAAGTTATATAAATTTCTCTCTCATGCATCTCGTGTAGTGAAAATCGAAAGTTATTAGATTTTGATAGAAATAGATTTAAATATAAAATAAAACACTTTTTACTGAGATCCCAAAATCAATCAACGTATTATTTTCAAGAAATTGGACAAAATCTTCTCGTATACCGTTATCAGAATGATACATAGATAAAAATCATTCTTTAAACAAGCACTAAATGAGATTATGTGCAAGATTGTCCTCTAGACAAAGTCGATGTGTCCTCTATTTGTCAATAAATAGATAGCAAAAACTAAATAAACTACACAAATAAACAGTTCATGTCGAATTCATCTCGAGAAAAGAACGCGCACGTAATGTAAACACTTAAAAAAAGTTAAAGTACATCTATACATAAATTTCAATCATCCGCTCTAATCCTATTCCTGCGCCAGATTACGCAGTCGGGGATCATTAATCAACGATAGACGTGAATTTACCACCGCTTGTCACGTGCGAAGAACATTGATGAAGTATTTTCATGTGATGCTGTAGAGTGATGTTTGTTTGAATTTTCAAGATATTTCTGGCAGTAAAAGCGAAAATAAAGACATATTGAAAGTGTCGAAGATAAAATGTCTTGCAAAGAAACTGCAACATTTCAAAAAACTTATGTAACATAATATTTGTTGTATATCAAAATGTGCGTTATTATTACACGTTTGTTTGTCGATGTTTAGTAAATACTATATGCCTATATTAGATCGATGTTGCTTACTATTGGACAACCGATGCAAATGGATATTTGTATTTAATTCTTTCCAAATTTAAGATTACTTATAGATTTCTTTACTCAAAAAAAAATCCGATTTTTTAGGGTTCCGAGCTAAATGGCAAAAATGGAACCCTTATAGTTTCGTCATGTCCGTCCGTCCATCTGTCACAGGCATTTCATTCAAAAATTACAAGACGTATATTGATAAAATTTATAGTGTAGGTGTCTTGTATAAGCCACTACTTAGTTTGGTGGTTAAATAGTAAAAATAAATATTTCTAGGAGGGGCACTCCATACACGTAACAGAAGCGTGAAAAATTTTTTTCAGCAAACATCAACGAATGGCACATATTTCGACAGTTCTTTAAAAAAACTTTAAGGTTTCTGAGTAATTTTTCTGATTACGTGAACGATTTCGGAAATAATCGCTCCGAAATTTGCATAATTTGTGTCCCCCTTCTTTATTTTCTAAACCGTCAATCCAAAATATAAGAAAAAAATAACGAAGACAACGTTAAATAAATAATTGCAACGAAAATTATTTTGGACATGATCGAATATACTGTTTTTGAGTAATTACCGAAAAACTGCACTTCTCAATAAAATGACGTAAGTGCCATGAAGATACGCTCTTTTGCTGATGCACTTTATTTTACACTAGTTTTGTAGTAATAGTCGACATACCTATTTGTTTTTATAGTTATAGGCGACTAAAGTCCTTATAACTTCTGTGCGGGAAACATGGAAAAAGTGTAACAACGTGCCTTTTTCATCTATAGTGCATTTCTTTGTAATGATGGCTTCGGAACCCTATAATGAGCATGGTCCGACATGTTCTTATGCAGTTTTTTTTTTATTTAGAATAATGCTGTGGTCAATTTGGATGCAGCACGAAAATGGACCGGCTCGACCGCTGACATATCACGCTCTCACAGTATGTAGACGTGAAGCAACAGTTTCCGCTGTTACTTTTCGTCCAGCGAGTGAGAGCTTCGATGGTCCACCTCCTTCATCTACCCGTTCATCCCTTCAATACCCCAATTCCTCTACCATATATGCCAGATACCATGTCCCTGCCTAAAAGTCTGGTGACGAATTAGTGATTACTCTGGGGTAGCGAGTGTCCATGGACACTCGTGCGCATGTGAGACTTGAAATACAATTTGACGTTAGTCAACGCGTTGGGTTCTTCACGTTATCGCAGTAGACCGTACATTAATAGTGCCCTTTATGTCTTCACAATTTTTTGCGCTTGTGATGTTAATATTTTTAGGTTTATACCGGACGTAACACATACATTAGTTGAAACGGACGATACAAGTTAACTAATTCAAAATAAAAAGAGTTTTCGAAGACAAAAAGTGAAGAAATCGGTGTCTGGCATTTTATTACCATGTGAGTGATAAAAATGCTATTATGACATACCATAAATAAAACGACCGTTGATAAAGAGCACTATCGATATTAAAAAAAGATAAGTTAAGGGATTGTTTTCATTCAAATAGAAATAATGTTTTTTCTTAACTTATGTATAGTTTATTTTTGAGCATGCGAACAGGAATCATTATTAAACGAAGAATGAGAATTTCCATGGCACAGTAGTAGAGTATCGTACTCGATTAATATCTAGAACCATTTTTATGGTTCACCTATAAAATATAAATAAATTTTGCACACTGTTGTAAATATTTTTATGAATTGGTTTTAAATCATAAAGTTCGGAAATAAGAGGGGATGAAATATTTTAAATACTCGGAAAATAATCTTTCTGGTATAAGGCTTAAAATTAAAAATCAGAATTGTTCGCTGCAGTAGAGTATATTATGATTGATGATAATTGATGATTAATAATTGACGATTGGTGACGTATTCTATTAAATTAAATAAAAAAGTCTCATCCTTTATTTAAATTTATATTTATAAGATATCGACATCTAATATGCAACTTTCCGTTTCGTATGTTAATTTTACGACGTGTCTCGTGACTGCTAATGCGCGCGCGGGTCACTGCCAAGCCGTTCTGTGAATGTCCGCGCGAAGTCATATGTCTCATCGATGTTGAGACATCCGAAAATATACCCGTTTGTCTCTAGGGCGATTATTTTCTCTGGTCAATTTCGCTTCTGGGAACACATTGCCCAGAGTGATGGTATTATAAAATTGTTAACATTCTCTCCATCAAATGCCGTTGGCAAATATTTTTTGTATGTTAAGACTTTTAGACTTGTAATTTTAGGTTGAAAGAAAAGAACTTTTCATATTGTCTAGGCCATTGACGCATAAAAATTAGTTTACGAACCGGCAGTTTGCAAAATCCGCGAATAATTTATGAAATAATTCTTTTATACTACAGGTACATTATTTTAATACAGCAATTAATTAAAAATAAGGAAAACGATTGTATGGGTCGAGATGTTGTAAGGTAGGTTTATAGTAAAAGTGCAAACGCTTACGAAACCTACAAGTTGTTGATACAAATGGTATTCTTATATTTTATGTATTAATGGTTTGTGGTATTTTAATTACGGAGGTGCATGTCAACTGCATAAACATCAGTGACGACGGCAGAAGTATGCAATGTAGCGAAGCGATTTTGGCATGTGCACTAGGATGCAAAGCCAAAGACAATATTTATGCTAAATTAAAATCGAATATAAGGCGATCAATGCGTCGCTTGAAGATATTATGAAGAATTAATAATAATATTGTTATCTTTTCAGAAATTCAATCTTCAAAACCTTTATCTAAAATTATATATCATTCAATATCTATTAGAAGACGAATTCCATCCGTCCTATCTCAAATACGTATATGAAGCGCTGTCAAGTAATACACCTACATCAAATGTGGAGCGTTCTAGATGTATTCTATTTCAATACAAATAACCAGCCTTTAAATGTTGCGTATCAAAATACTACGGAGCTGTGCCAACTATCAGGGTTGTGACTAAGGAGCTAGCAATAGCGTGTCGTCAAAATACTGATTATTGTGCGTTATCTAAGTGATACAAAATAAAGGGAAAACATGAAACTGCGCCAACTCTATATAACATTAATTTATGAATTACATCTCATACAATTTAAGAGTCATGGCATAAGAACTCACTTTTATGACGTCCGATTGATCGCTAAGGCTTATCGTGGACCTGATCGGCGGTACGTTAATGCAACAATTGCAGCACGCCATTTCTAGACGCAATTTTCGTTCACACACACAAAAAAAATAATAATACGCCACTCCTTCCAATCCTAATTCCAAAGTCAACTAGCACTGATATCCTTATTTATATGGTGTCCACAGTTCAACATTTTCATGGTTATTCACACTGATTTATTTAGAATCCTTCTTCTATCAAATTCGAAAGTTTTCATTAATCCTCACAGCGCTAGGCTATTTTATGGTAACAGCTGAGAATTTTCACATCAGAATCCACACTGATTTTAAACTTCGCGAAAAATTATTGAGCACTTTCACTGTGACCTGTGTCAGACGGACAGACAGTCGAGCAGCTAGGCGGAGCGCCCATCTCACAATGAGTTAAAAATATCGCTCGAAGATGCTCTCTGCCAACTCCCGTGCTTGAGGCAGTATTTTAGGTTTGGAGTGATTTCTATTTCGTAACCGCGTTTTATAAAGGATTGCTCTTAGCGGTGTGGCTGCAAAATGAGGACTTTCATGAAGAATCAATTGTCGAATGAATGTGGGCGGATCAAAACTGGTTATTATGGTATGAGCACTTGAGAAGGCGTCTAGAAACCGAGTTCTGGTTACGAAGGGAGAAGACTATATAGAAGAACAAAAGAATCGATTTTGAGTATGGCGAGTCAGCTTCCAGATAATTCGTAGCGTTGGACAGGAGATAGATTATCTTTCGTGTTCCATAAAATAATTATATGAGAATGTAACAATACTTCGTTTCATCACTTTTGAGTGTTATGAAATCGGAACTACGATATCATTTATAAAATATAATTGGAAAATACCATTGTATCTAATTTTTTAAATAATTTTATATGATATATACTTAAATGTGTTAGAAATTATATCATTATTATATTTTGAATAAGAAGATTTACATCACGATATACATATCGTATGTGTTCGGGAATATTAAGTGAATGGTTTTTATCGAGTTTCTTTAATCGAATGAGACAGATAGATTGCAGGCAAACGAGGTCATTGCCATAGAATACCCTCATTTTTGGGCACCTGCTTCAAAAGATAAACGAGTAATCGTACGTTCACCTTCAAAATAAGTAACGGAATCGATATAAAACAATGTTAAAATTTTTTAGATAATAAGTCAGTCACCTTTACTTTTATTACTGATTCAGCATTGGAAAGAAAACTTGTGATAAAATTTAATATTAATAAACTTAAACAGATAAGCTATGAAGGCAGAACATATTAAAGATAAGTTTATCTCATACTACGTTTCGCCCACGGCTGCGCATTGAATGTGTTCTATCACCTATTAAATCGACAGAGCACTCCCTATCAGTCAATATTTTGATCACGGGCCTGCTTTCATCTCGATCTAGACCCGATTCCGGCTACACGCTCAATCTCTATAATCTCTATTAGGATTCCACCGTTAATTCGTTTCCGATTAAATTATTACATTTTTAAGGTTTTCTATGTTCCCTTAAGAATCCTAAATATTTCCCGGATAAAAAATACTTTATATGCAGCCTGAGAAGCTCCTCTACCACCATCCATTGAAAGTTCCATCGAGATCGGTTCAGTCGTTCCGAAGATTATCCCGGACAAACAGACAGATAAAAAAAGAACCGGTCTAATGCGAGTCGGACTCGTGCGCCGAGGGTTTCTTAATACAACAAAATATATTCGTGTTAAATAGTTAAAATAAACTGTTTTAATTCATTCATTCATTATGATAACACTAAGTTTGACGCTTGTATAATTATAAGGAAGGAAGGAAGGAATTAAAGGAAAACCTTTAAGAAATCTATTGAAGCAACAATAGACTCTTATAGGTTTTCCTTTAATACGTAAGTAAAGAATTATTTTCTATATCTGTTTTGAAATATTACACGCAGTAATTTAGGAAGTAAGGGATAACAGTCAATTTTCCTCTATATTCTTAAAAACTTAATAACTATTTAGGTACTTTACAATGTCATACGCAGACCATAGTAATAAGCGCTTTCATTTGATGTATCATGGTACAGTTTGCAATTTTTGACGTGATAACGTCTTATAAATCGATGAACGCCGGCTGCACGCACGAAAAAAGCATGACTCTTTGTCTCGTTCTACCTGAGCTGAGCGTGCGAGCGAGAGCGCGGAACAAGCGATAGAGAGGCACGATAGGCCTATGCGTTCGGCTTGTGACGCATCTATATCTTTGCTGTATAATTTAAGTAGAAAAATATTTGAATTAACGAGTGCAAATAAATGTTAATTTATCCAAAACATTGTCATTTTCAATTAACTCCTTCTTTGTATTATACAAAATAATGATAATTCAGTGATAATAATTCAATTCAATTGATAAAATAATGAGGTTTTCTTATGACATTAACACGTAAAAGTATCGTCCGTAAACCGACTTTACAGACAACCAATTATTTTTTAATTTTCTTGCCAAAAGTAACCCTCATATTTAAAATACATTTATTTTCATTACACGTCTGTGTTTGAGTTATTGACATACATATGTGTATCAAATTTTAATGTTAACTTAATTGATTTAGGGGATGAAGAGCAAATTGGCTGTGACAGATGGACAGCCAAGTATTATACACAAGAGTGATCACAGAAGGGTTCCATTTTTTCATTTGCAGGTACAGAACCTTAAAATTTAAAACGGGTTGTTAGGATACGTGTAAATGATACGTATAAATAATACATAGACTAAAAAATGCAGTTATTTTGAAATCACAGACAGACACATTTCATTCATGTGTATAAATACTGTTATTGTATATAATCATGTAAATAAATTTACTTAACAGTATTGCTTATATTAAAACTAATTATACATGATAATTAATTTGTTCTGTGCGTTAATTAGTAAGCAATTAGAAAATTATAATTACTCGAGCAGACGGAGTTTTAAGTAACTTAAAACAAGGCATATATTTTACTTACAAAGTGAAAATCACATATATATTTTAGAATCTACATATTTATGTATCTGACAGCAATTGAAGTAAAAAACTGTAACAATCTGCTATATTAAATTGTACCTATACGGGTTTTATGTATTATGCATGAACGTAAGTATCTATAAAATTCAATTCTTTCCAAATACACTTTCTAAATTAAGGTGTTTAATACTGAATTCTGTAACTTTGAAACATGTTAACCACAGTAATTGGTAAAAACCTAGTGCTGGCTTACCAACAATTGTTAAAAAACGCCTAAAAACTGCAAATTATACGAAGCTCATAAGCCAAATTCGATTCGAGTCTTTCATTGATAGAACTCTTCAAACTTATATCTATCATCACATCCGAGATTTGTATTCCAAATTATTTGGTTGTAAATTAATTAATACAATACATAGATTTGTGTCAGAAGATTACGTGCAGTTGGCAGTAGTGATGACCATTCGATTACATATTTATATGCGGGAAGTAGTTTTGTTTTACTTTACAATTTGTTTAGTTAGGGGGTAGACATTGCAGCTTGTAGTGCAATCGGTACTTGTTACCGAATGCAGTGTAATGGATAAGGTTGATAATACGTAGCCAGTAGCTTCACTTGATGATGGTAATACAGAGCTTTAAGATGACACTGATGAATTGAATTAAAGAAATATTATATCATTTTCAGATTTCTCAAGTAAATATCAAGATAGCACTTTTAGAACGCTTCGCCTTTTTATTCTAAGAATTTTATTAATTCGAGTGTTACTATCGTCCATCAAATGGCATATTGTGTAACAGAAGTTTGATGTTTTAATTTTGCGAATCAGAATGTACAATTTATGTTAAAAACTAATTGTACTTAAAATATCAGAAATACAATAACATGATAAATATATACAGGATTTAACATATAATTATTATATGGAAAACATTTATTAATGGCATTTCTGTAATATATGCATTGATAGGTAAACATTGTAATATCAGCTTACAACTAATCACTAAGACGCTTATTTCGTACTAGTATCATTTGTATTAAGTAGTACAAAGTAGACCAACTAATCTGGGGCTTTTTAAATGGTTGGTGACGGTTGGCAAACTTAAATGGTGTCTCCATAATACATATACACCAGGATGCTCATATTATAAAATGAAATGGAAAAAAAAATCTAGAAAAGATGCCTGAATTTACTTTAGTGTTTCTCATTTACCTTAGTATCATTAACTCGCTTAATTGACTAGATTTAATTTTTGTAAGGTTAACATTTAAATTGAATATCATTTTGTCTCTCAAGGTCGATCACAGAATCTTATTCTTGTATTCGCTTTGAATTATACTAAATACTTGAATAATAAAATTATGTATTTTATTGCTGCACAAATTGTTAAATTGCGCTCTGCAATCTGTGCAATCGTCGAAGGTATGCAGTGAATGTATTGTCATTCATAGGTGTATGACAAGTGTATTTCACGAGGCTCCAGAATGTGGACAAAAAACTCATGGCGCTCATTACATGCCCATTTTTTGGCTTAATTCAACACAGTAGATAAACACAAGACTCTGCCGGCATCCATTAATTTAAGACATGAAATATGTGTCTAACTATAGTATAACTCAATAACTTAAAACAAAACGTTCAAACAATATCGATCGATAAAATTGTATTCCGTAATATTTATCTAACGAATCAACGACAGAATCGCTCTATTTTTTTCATTGGATTTACTTTCACGATACTACGTTTTTCGTGCCTATTTCTGGTCTTACAAAATTTGTTACGTATTCAAAATGTAAAGTTGATGTTTATAGAAATATCGCCTAGCAACCAATACTTTTCAGTTCCAAATTTAAAGCTTTAAATCGATTTTGTGGAACGACAATTTCGAGCAAGAAGATTGAGCAACTCTTTGGGATAATGGCAGATATTGTCAATTGACATTGATAGAATTGTCGAGCGACAACGTAGAGTGTTAAAAAGTCGGGCAAATCTAGTCTACATTGACGGATATGATAGATATTGTCGATCAACTATAATGAATTTGTTGAATAACAATTTGAAGCCACAAAATTGAACAAGTTTATAGGCATCATAAGTGGTATTACAAATGTTTATGAAATTTGCTATAGATATAACACGAAACTTGGAAAAAGAGACTACCTTCAAAATTTTTTAGAAGATAAAATAGAGGAAAGAAAGATAGACCATATACAAATGAGATTAATAAATTAGTTACTCGTTGCATTAATTTATAACAGTGTTCTTCGGTTTTATTTTATGATGCATGGATGCACGTATTCTTGTCCTACTCGTGAGTAGAGGACTAGGACAAATCTACCATTTCAGACAGATTAGCGGACTATCAAACGTGTACGGCATTTATCTTTTATTAAAGATTGTCTAAAGAGTTAAAAACCTATGTTATTGCCGTACAGAAAAAAGTCACCGGAAAGTTACTCTTTTCTCACCTGTACCGCTCAGAAATGACGGCATAGCGCTCAGAGTTATTTTATGATATAGTAACAGCCTTCTAAGCGTTATTAACGTTGGTTCATTTCACAGGTTTATTTTTTTCATGGGCTTGTAGTTTAATAAATTAGAGCAAAATTTGAAAATAAAAACAGAAAGCAAAATATGTATATATATATTGTAATGTTATTTCCCTGACAATTTTAATTTTTTTGTCTTAAAATACGACTGCACTGCTGCTGTCTCAGGCTTTTTAATCGCCCACTGTCTAGGCTTCCCATTCAATGTTCTTTTTATTTCAGATCAAGAGGCTCCCATCTTAAGGTCCTCCACGCTGACCCGCAATAGGTCACGAGGACTTAAAGTCTGTTAGTCTTAACAGATCAACAGACCTTAAAGTTACGATGTCACGCGACACTATGACTACGTCCGGGACCAGCGGCTTAACGTGCTCTCGGAGGCACGGAGAGTGTACTACGATTTGGTTTAAGTTAAAAATCCATTAGTCAATTCGCTCTCGGTCGGGATCGAATCCAGTACCTTCAGGTTCGAAAATAATGTACTTAACCACTGAGCCACCACTTCTCATCTGCTGTGTCTCGATGCAAAATGATTCACGGGTAACGTTTATGTACTCACCGTTTCAAGCAAACTCTGTTCGTGCAGTGTGACCAGGGGCTTCTCCGGCTTGGGCCTCGTGCTAAGGTAGAAGGCGGATGCGGCCGCCACGCCGGTCAGCGCCAGGGCGCCCGCCGACCCTCCCACCATCCATAGGTACTGGTCGATTTCGCTCACTGTCCAAAAAAATACAACACTATCAATATTAGTATCTCTTCATAAGCAAAGAAGAAACGTCTGGTTAGATATTTAAAATTATGGTCTTAACTAATAAATGTAGTCTCTGTTGGCTGACGGGTATCTCATAGATGTAAGAAATCGTCGCGTATGGAACTCATACACAACTCTTTTCTATTGATTAATAATTTCCACCGAATATTAATGTAAAGGACATTATGACAGAAATTTTTAATATCCCGCTGAAAGTTCTTTTATAACATTCGATACAGTATGTATAATATATTGTGCAATTATTGTTGCGTTTATTGATTTACGATCGAGCGTGCACGCCGGTTATATGCAAATGTCTAGCCGGCGAAACAACGCTCGCGGGTTCCGTACGGGGAAACACAGACGCGGACCGCTTTCGTGCCGCGCCGGTTCCCGGACCATAAATCGGCGGTCGTCCGGCGACGGGCCGTATTAGAAAGTGGAAAACGGCGGGCGGGCGGCGGCGCCTCTTGACGTCTCGTACGTACATTTCTCGAGAGTCTCTCGCGCTTTCCACCGGCATACTTTTACCGTTCGACGATCGTGAACTATTTCATCGCGCCGGCGGCACACATTGCGACGTCGCGCGATGTCGTTACGAAAATTCGAGACGATGTTCTGTATTTTTAACCGACTGCGAAAACGAGGAGTTTCTATGTTGGTCTGCATGTTATGTATGTTTATAGAGAAATTCGTCTATTGTGGATCGATTCGGAAAATTCTTTTTCTGTTTATGAAGGTGTACTCGCTAGATGATCGCACACTAACCGAGTCAGGATCTTAAGGTGGAATCACAGGGAAATTGAACGATGACCTCAAATATTATAAACATGCATAGTGTGTTTGAGATCTTTTTATCAGTTATTTAGGTGTTTGCGTCTGGTAGTGACCATTTCACGTGGCTGAGCTGATGATGAAAGCCACAGCACTCCTTAACGGTAGAATTTACGGCATAATACTACGATTTGTCACCAGAAATTATTCATCAATTAGGTACTCTAGTAGTACAAGCCAGTGTACACAGAATTAAGGTAACTTATTAATCTACCTACATATTTTTATTAGTTTATACAATTTTAACTTGTCAATCTAAGCAGAAATACATCCGAACTATTTAGCGATAACAGTTGAAATATAGTGAATCTATTTAATGTGGAAGTGAATACGAATGTGATTTGCATGGATTATAAAACTTTTATATTAAAAGAATGAGAATAATTTGTATAAAAAATAATTTGATAGTTGCATTCCAACAAAGAACGTAAAAACCTCAGAATAATTAAATCAGAAGAGCTACCGGGCAATAATTTCGGGATCTAAACTGATTTTCCACTTTATCCGTACAAAGGTAAAGGAGACCCCTGGCTAATAATATTAACTATGGTATTTCACGTGTTAAATAGTCAGACGAATTATAAAGTTATAACTACTGAATAACTAAAAAATGTTAAAAAAAAATAACTTTAACAAAATAATATAAAAATCGCTTTCATAAACTTATTCAACATAAATATAATACGTGAAATATTAAGTTAAAAGAATATGTTTTTCTTCTAAGGAGAGACATTTGCATTTTATTTATCTTTAGCTGGAACCGACTTTAAAAATAACTAATGATTTGAATAGGTTTTTATTTTCGACTGTATGATTGTTGTCACATGGAATAGTTTCTTCAAGAAATGCATGATACTAAACTAAAAAACTGGAATATGCATATGAGAAATCCATTTATGTTTTTTTTTAATAGCGACATTGTGTTGGTCGTATACCTACATCTCGAATTTAAAATTTGAGATAAAAATCTAATACTAGGTCATATTTAACTGTAAATTGTACATTGGACTGTTTTCTAATAAATATTTTATTATCCTTAATATTCAAAATGTCATAAAATCAAATGAAAAGCAAATTTTTATTAAATTTCGTTTCAAATGTCAATTTTTTCTAAATATTTATCAAATAAGAAATATGAAAAATGTATTACAAGTTTAAAATAAAACAATTATTTTGTATAGTGATTTCATAACAAACAAAAATATAATAAGAAATGATATTTATGTTACGTAGTGCCAACCGTCACAGTCCCACACACATGTGCACGACTTTTAAAGGCCAAACGTGTTTGTGTTCGTGACCTTACTTTCTATGAGTACGGTAACGACATGTATCGATACAAAAAGCCTTTGAATTAAAAACTGGTATCTCCCAGTAAGGTTAACATTAGTAGGGCAACGATTCAGTTCTGTGCTGATTGAAAATATCGTATTAGTATTTAGACAAATATGAATTAACTGTGAATACAATTATTTAAAGCAATAAAAAATGAATAGATACATGTAAGACACATATGCATGGTTTATGTGTAAATATGCGAAGATTGAGATACACTTAGCCATAGAGTGTACGTGGATATTGAACTATATTACTGTTTCACTAGACATTTGTAAGTTACACAAAACGACCGCTAGGAGCGCTATACAAATTTGTCTGAACAAAAAGGCCTATACAAACGGAAACGAAAAATTCATATCGGAAAACTCACACTTGACTCCTTTGAGAGTGTAAGTTTACTGAATTCAAACCTAGTACGAAATCAAAAATTAGGCAAACATCTGCAATCACAACTTATTAACAAATAAAACATGTTAGATAATGTATTTATCGACCATGCAGAAGGCGTAAGTTTGAGCCCCGATGGCTTGCAACATTGAATATTTGTTTAAATCATTGTTTTCAGATTAAAATGAAACGTATAATATGTCGGGAAAGGTTTGTGATATGAAGTGATTGAGCAAGGGAGGAAAGAAGCATTGGAACAATGACTCCCCCTCTCCGTCTGGTTTAAGACATCAGTATCATTTAACAGAGCAGTATGTGGATTGTACAATTTTTTTATACAGACCACACCGCAAATCTTTAGCGCTCGAAAAGAGTGGAAACAATTATTTTACAAATGCGTACACTCAAATATACAACTGTTCGGCCTAGGATATTTTAGTACTTTAGGTAGTAATCAATCTTCAAACGACACTCCGCACGCTGTGCCTCATTTCAATACCCAAACAGATCCAAAAAAGGACACTACTGTGCAAGTGACGGCCAGTCCTTAAGATTCATACAGTGGCTTGCAACATTGCATTAAAACTAAATCCACCAATATTCAATACATATCAATTACAGTCCGAAATCATGGCAAACCTATGTTTCACGTAGGTAGGTGTATAAACTATCCGACGCTCACACCTGACCGATTTCGATAGCTTAAACCTTGCAGTCTAATTTCCCGTCGTTACTCATTCAAAGAGCGTAACAAGCCGGCGGGCCCTTGAAGGGCTAAGGCGTGCGATAGTCGTGCTCCCTTCAAATAGCAATGAGAACAGCGAGACGCTGCCGCACGCCGTAATGGGCACGCAGCGATAGCCGCGGGCCGAATTATAATGTTTATATTTATCGTATATGCAATTGCCTCTGTCAAGGTTCGAGTTTCTATTTTGTTTGTCGACTGAACGCGTCTTCGATGAAAAATATACCTGTTCTGTACTACGAAACGAACAGTTTTACGCACATGACTGCGAATGGTTGTAATGTCAATAGAAAAAATTCTAAAATTGTACTAAGAGCTTTGAAAAGGAAAAAAACTACGCGAGAGAGTCGACGGGTGTTTATTTTTTAACGCTCGGACTTTGTTTGAACGAGATAAAAGTTGGACAGTGTACATAATAACGTACTTAGCACATCCTATATTTGAAGAGACTGCGACGAAACAGCACTTTCAAAGTACAGTAATTGAAGAACACTTCTTGTAGAATAATTAAAAGTTACTGCTTAATAATAGAAAGGAAGTAATGAAAACGGAGACGGGAACGGGACAGGTAACAGAACTGGACAGAAGTCGGTTATGTGACTTCTGTCCAGTTCTGTTACCCGTGTTAAAACTGGAATCAAAATCGGATCTCGACCCAGACGCAGAACCAGGACTGGAAGCGATAGCAAGATTAAAATCGGGTTCGTATTTAAGATGGGATAGATAAAAAAAAATAAGCTTTATGTTATGTACAACTGGGCAAAGTCATTGGTAAAAGCCAGTTAATAATAAAACCAAGAGAAATCCAACTCACGACTGCTGCACTGGTTCCACCATATATTCTTCTCCCTTTTCACATCGTCGGCTTCCTTCTTCTTGTTCTTCTTCTCAGTCTTTTTGAGTTTACTCTGCAACTTTCGACACTTGTCCTTAACACTAAAACAGTTTCTGCTCTCGGTTTTACCGACGGTGTCCTTGCACGAAGCGAAATCGAACTTTCCGCTACTCATTCTTGGTAGTGGTTGACACAACAGCCACAGAATATAAAACTGTTACGCGCTAGCGCGTTCGCATTATATCGACACTGAGAGCTTCGCACCTCCGTCTCGGCTATTTAATAAAAATCTAAATTTATTATCGCTTAATGTACGGTGGCGAATCGACGGTAAAGATTATAAATATGATTCAGATATTTAACACTGAAAGGTTTTATATTTTTTTTTAGAGAATTATCTCGCTTATCCTTGGTTCGGTTCGTTAGGATCGATGTCGATTTACGATCTTTCAGAGATCTATTATGTTTCTTAACAAGCGATATCGGTATGAAGTCAAACAAGAAGTGAGGTAGTCTTTGTTTGGTATTGCGGTATCATGAAAACGATATCGTATCAATTTCCGTTTCGCAATAGCATTTTATTTGATGTTAGCATTACACAGCCAAAAACTAGAGGAAAAAAAAATTATAGTATTTAAAATTACCCAGTAATGCAGTAAAGTAAGTTTGCCTTAAAGTAAACTGAAGAAATGGAAACAAAATGATGTAAAAAATAGTTCAATTAAATATGGCAAATATTTGGAGTCAGAGGCCTGTAAAACATTAGTCTTTTGAAAGTCCCGCTCAATGATATGTGACTAGGTATGGTATGAAATTTTTCTTTCGTCTCTACAACCATTTTGTATTTTACGGCCGTCATTCTGGGTTTATAATAATTATTTTTTACGTTAATAAAATCTATTATACGATTATAAGAACTTTATCACAGATGTATTATAAGTTTTGAAAATTTAATTAAGAATAGTTGCTTACCAACTTGCAATCGTCATAAATCCTAAATGGTCATTTAAAATGAAAAGAAATCAGAGAAACCTAAAGATTTTCTAAAATCTATTCAATAATACCCACTCGAATAGTTCGTCGACTTTTATCTTCTTCTTTTTCACAAAATGGCCACTGGTTGTCGCCATATTGAATTTCAATTACTGTCTTGACACACTCAAAAGATTAAGACATAGTGATTAAAATCGGCCCGCGCATTTGGTCTTTGAAACGACACAAAGGAAAATTCACACATACATACATACATATATAGGTTGATAAACACACTACCGTTCTGTGTGTCGCGGAGTCTGGTACAAAGCAAGACACGTCAAAATCGTGATCGCTTACTCGTTCAGATGTAAAAAAAAAATCGATACATTCTATAATCGGACTAATGCCACTTGTGCGATGTAGCCGTGATATCTCCTTGACATCGGCTGTTACGTATGTGTAAATACGACAATTGTGTTTGATAAGCGTTCGTAACCGACTCAAATCCGTATCGATATAGTTTGTTAAGAAACATAATCGTTCTGTAGGATTGCATCGGGTATCGATTTACCTGCTACAGCTATCGGACGAGTGTAAATAAAAGAGAAGAAACAAAAGATACGGTATGGTAATGCGTGGTAAAATTACAGAGGACACTTGACGTCGCTGTGTTATTAGGAGTATAGGAACACTTAATCGATATTCTTAGCGGATATTTATATATATATATATATATATATATATATATATATATATATATATATATTTGTAGGAGCAGCCTAGAAATTATATAACCCTTGAAGTTTGATAGGAGTCTTGCTTCGCGACATTATTGTTACGTCGCAACAATAATTCTCGATATTGTAGAAGCAAAAGCAAATAACTCTCAAACGCCAAATTATGATTTTGTATAATACTTCTAACCGTTTTAACTACCCGTAACCGGAATATCGTAATTTTTAAAGAACACAATCATGTACCGTCACTAAATAAAACATTGACGCACGACCAGGAGCACGATTATGATTATTTTTATTAAGTTTCTTCAAATGGTTTTGTCGTCGCTACTGCAAAAAAGTTTGTATTTCCTAAGTTTATACCTTCTTAGTGTCATTCTGAATGTTTGTTAGGGAAATCTTTATTATCAGCTATCATTTGCGTACGGCTCTGCCCGCCTGCACATGGAATGAACTTCTTCATCTTCTACATCGAGCGATTTCGTTGTCAATTACGATCGCGATCTCTGTCCTATCCTTGACTTTAATTCCAGTTGTATTGTCGTTCACATCCCGATCCCTTTCTGGATTTTAATATCCATACAGTTCTTGATTCCAATTATAGTTCATATTTCTATCTCAATCCCGGTGTTGATCTTAATTCGATAACATTATCAGAAACGCATTATGGGATATAAGTATCCAGTACATTAACTGAGAACATATTCTATTCGTATGTCAAATTTCATTCAGATCCTTTTAAGATTAACAAAATCGCCGACACCCAGACGTCGTCATAAATTTTACATTTTATAAGATTATCGAAATAACTCAAATTAAGATTTATAAATATTATACATGCCGTTTTCGAAAAAGATTGTCTGTATTTCTGTTCTGAAATAGCAAAAACTCAAGATGGCGTTAAAGGACCAACGCATTTATATATTCCTACATATATAAATTGTATTTCCATTGAATCGCTATGACATATCACCACGACGAACGTAAACATGAATTTCAAAAAAAAACTCAATCTTTGAGTAAAACTGGAAAGCTATTAATAAAACTTTATTCAATCTTGGTGATAGCAAACAGTCGCAAAACCTCCGCTGGAAATGATTTGATGGCATTTATGAAATCGACGGCTTAATTATTGTGAAGTGAAGAACGTCGATGTATGAACACTGCGCTCGCAGCTTTACGATTGTAAGTGAACCTGGAAATTATCCCGGTGCTTACGAACGACCGCTGGCCTATAATTATTGTTTTATTTATTGTAAGTGTGTTCTCGATCGCAAAACTTTACAGCTATTTATTTCATCGGTAATATAACGCCGTATACACCGGTTTTGACGATATACCTCGATGATCCACAAAGTAATAATGGATTGATTTGAATTGTTCAATCAAATGATTTTAAAGAACAGTTTCGTTAATTTTACAGATTGATGGCTACTGTGATGAAGAAGCGATCGAAACTAAATATATGAAGTACTTTTGCTTCTCAAAAATGTATCCATGTATCGTCAACTAATTAAAATAACAAGGAACCGATTTAAGTCTCGTTCACACATTAGCGATCGCCTCCGATTTCGTCATTTTGTAAAATTATAATAAACAATGTATATACAGAGTAACATAACGTTAAATGTAGGACTTTAGTTAAATACAAAAACATAAACAAAACAATTCAATTAACAAATGAACATATTGAAAAGCTCTTCTCAAGCGACGGCTAGCGTTTCAGCGACCAAATGGCAGTCGCTATACAACGATTGGTCCTACCGCTCGTTGCATTAACGATAATCGCGCACCCGAAACGTCAACAATATCAACGAATGACGTCAATTTATTTTAGATATCGTACAAAATCATAATGCCCCCATATGAATAGTGTATTTTGTTGGTAAAATTTCAATTTAAATACTCTTTGTAGGTAATCTTTTATTTGAACTACACCACGTAGGAAATTGGCGATGACCGTTACATGCCGACGCAATGACAGTTATCCAGCCAGGTCGCAACAGTTTCGACCACCACGGCGGTTGTCGTTTGTTAGGTTTTTAGCAACGAATACTACAAAATCGCAGTGCCGTACAATTACTCTACGAGGGCGCTACTTATGTATCCGGAACTGGCCACGTAGAGAACAATATTTAAGAAGTAATTACAACATTTAAAAATGGAACCCCTTAGATGTAGAGTATAGTTTGCTTCATGTAACTGTCAATTGTTATATCATTATGGCGTCATTTTGAAAATTGCGTGTCATTATCATCATGGATTTAACTCGTGAAAATTTTTGTGTGATTGTTTTTGGCGTTTTCTGGCGTGGGCTAACTCGAAAACAGTGCATATATCAACTAACTTCGAAAACCGAACGAAAATTTGTTATCGTTGGATTCCGCATAAATTAAGCATTGATCAAAAATAGGTTCGTGTCGATTGGTGCAAAAAAAAAAATATAAAAAACACAATCATAGTGCGTCAAAAGCTGTTTATAGTATCTACAGGGATGATGAATCTTGGATCTTGGACCCTGAAACTAAACAACAGTCAACGGTGTGGGTGTTGCAAGATGAACCCGACAAAAGTGATTCGTGCTAAAAGCACTTTGCAACAAACGGTTGCTTGTATTTTTTGTACAAATAGACATGTGGTTACAGTTCCATTAGAGAATCGTAAAAAGGTTAATTCGTAGTGGTACAAGACCATTTGTATGCCAGAAGTCTTTGAAGAAGTAAAAAAGAAGAACCGACAACGCAGAAGCATTCTTCATCTAGACCAGGTTTGATATAGACAATGCTAGCTTTCACATATCGACCGAAACAATTCGGTTTATAGAAGGTCAAAAGATCGGTTTAAAGGGTCATCCGCCGTACAGCCCCGATTTGGCACCATACGATTTCCAATGTTTTTCGAGCCGCGAAGAGGCCGTTGATGCATTCAAAATGCACGTTTTGGAAATAGTGCTATAAAAATTGGTTTCAGCGTATGCAAAAGTGCATCAATCATCATGGCGAATATTTTCAAAAGCAATAAAACCATATTAAATGATAGATGTTTATTTCTTTTGGATATTTCGGACAGATAAATAGCAACCCCCGTAGCATTGTCTCGTCTGTAAAAGGACTAGTATAAATATAAGTTTTTAATCTGCCTTTGAGACTGGGCTTCATCTATCTGTTTTCGACATTGTGAATTATATGAAAAGCACGTACAACAATTAATGTCATTGGATAAAATTACAATTATGAAACGTATGCCCTTTTTTCGATAGTCATGTATCAATCAATGATTGCATATCGTTCGAAACAAATGGAAATTATCGGTTAGCGTCCGGAGTCAACTGTGGGAGGGCGCCTTACGGCCCGAAGGTCTCGGGTGGCGGCGCGGCAGACGTCGGATGTCACGAGTTAACGGCCGTGAAGCGGCGATCGAACACTGTGCCGTGCTCGATTTCCTGCTATTCGACCTTCCAATACCTACGACACATTTGTACGCACCTGATACGAAACGAACTGTGTCCACGCTTAATCTTGTCAGTCGTTCGTTTCATGGATTTTATCGTGGTCCTCGTGAGATGTGAAGACAGATGACCGATGGTAGAATACGAATATACGAAGACGCCTCGGCAGAATTGGCCTAGTGGTGCCGAAACCGGCATCGATTTTGCGACAATTATTAATTACCGAATGATATCACCGATTCAATCGATAAATTTCTGAACGTAACACCGAACACTGAAACGACAGCTGTCACTTGTGGCTATCGATTTCGACTCATTCCTGTTCTTGAATATCAAAAATTCTTCATTATTTCATTGTTAGACTTATTGGAACGGAAAAATACGTACATCACAACTATACCTTTACAAAATAACTATTAATTCTTATTTCACAAACCCAGTTACGAGTGTAGGCAACGAAACCAAGGAACCCATTGATCTTTCTTCCCACATATAATGAATATGCATATACATATTTACATATATGTATATTCCTAATACTTGATGGAGGAGTGTAAACAAAAAAGATATAGATCGGTATTCATGAAGCTGTAACTGGTTGCGCGGACCTATTGACGATTCAGCACGAGGTGCAATAACCGTTGACCCAAAATAAATGAATGTGGGCGAATGACATCGCTTTCGGTCAACAAACGCATTGTGTATTAAAACAACATCGAGCCGAGGAGCGCGTTCACGACGCGATTTAATTTCTTACAGTGACCGAATGAAATAAACGGTTTTTTAATTAACATATTTTTTTTATTTTGGGTAACCATTTTTAATATTCCATAACAAAACTGGAGAAACATCACGATAACGGACTCGCTCTGATATTCAAAAACAGTGCCCCTGTCCATCTGACACAGACCATTTAACAAAGAAAGAAAGATGAAATTTTTTGAACAGTTAATTTTTTAAAGTCCTTTCAAAGTGATAGAAAGTCGGATAGTCATGGCTTTGCTTATAGAAACAAAGGTGTAAAACTGACAATTTTAATGCGAGTCTGTAATTGGATATGAGAAGTAAAAAAAAATGTATAAGAGGAAGTAAGCAGAAACATTTAAAAAAAATTAAAAACGCGGTTAAAATTAAGAGCAAACTAACACACACACGTACACACACACACACACAGATACACACACATATATACACATTCTAAAAAAAGTTTTACTCAAGTCCGTCGCCTACCACTTTATGATACTTGTTTTTATATTTTAAGCATCCGAAATCGGCGAGCTTCCACGAAACGATTTATGGATGTCAATATCACTAAGTGAAGCAAGAGAGATATACAAAGATCATATCGCGTGGAAATCTGTGGTCCCTGTCTACTCTTCTGGGAAATAGCGTGAGTTTATAAACATATATTTAAAAAAAAAAAAAAAGGATTGTCTCTATCCGTTGGCTAGCTAGTACGAGGTCGTAAAGGTTTAGTAAACTTCGCATTAAAGTCGAAAACCTGTAGAAATCTTTATGTATAAACTTATATAATGAAGGAAATGCAATTACTTATTTTAATTATTGTAAATTATCATTGAATGCTACATTTGCATAAACCACAAAGTTATTAAATAAATAAAGAACTTATACGGATCTATATTGTAGCGTGCATTTGGTACGTGACCAACGTCACATACATACCTTCAAGCCTAGCGCATACCGGCGCGCGCGCAGTTCAAACTAAGCCGGACCAGCGAGTTTCCGGTTTCGTGACTGAAAATTTATCGACAGCCCGATCAAGTTTTGTATATTTGACACACTTTGAATGCGGTTTGTTGTTGGATTAATAAAGACATAAAATTTGTTTAAATGTTTCATAAATTTATAAAATAAGACATAGAGACATATTTGTAACGATAAAATAGATTTCAATATTACTTTAAGTAATTAACAAAAAATATTCTGATTCCTTACAATAACTAATAATGTAAAGACAATTTACGAAATATGATAAAAATATCTAAATATCAATCCGTAACTAATAAACGACGGCTAACGTATATTTTACTAAAATGTCTCTGAAAAATAAATGAATATTTTTTGTAATGTATTATTAAGGCATGTGTTATACTGGTATATTACCTATTTTTTTATTTCATTGTATGAGAATTTTTTAAACCTTTTTTATAACTATTCTTAAACTATTTACCAATGAGCTAAATAATTTGTCATTACATTTTTTTTGTGGTTTCACACTTACCAAATAATTACGATTTCTTTAATTCTATGTTAATGGTCATTTGATGGATCGTCAACAGAAATGCTTTTGTTGACGATCCGCTATAAAAAACGAGCCTGAAATGTCATTTATTTGATTTGTACGACAATTTTATAAAGCGTTTCATGGATAAAGTACACAACGCATTAAACGATTTCACTATTCGGACGCCGAGATTGATCGGTATTTTACCAAGTATGTCTTTGTTCGCGCTTAATGTAGACTGAAGTATTTCCTGACACAGCATTGTATACAGTTGTGTGTTGAATTACAAAGTCCACACAACTTCTGACGACGTGAACAGTTGATATAGGTTGATTATTGAAGATCTTGATAGTATACGCTTCTTGATACCTATTTAAACAGTGGAGCCTTTATTGCGGCAAATTTGTCCAGTTTTGTAGCAAAATTTTCAATTACCTTCGCTTTACAATGTATATTTCACACACTCACCTAATTGTCTCATAATTTGTAAATGCCATAAACGCTATTACTTTAACTTATCTCATACAGGTGACGAACTAAAATAATAGTCACAACTCGAAATTAGTTAATTTACCTGCTGTGCCGTTGCTGCAAAAAAGGAAAAGGAATCTTTTCTCTCTCCCTAGCTACTGTTTATCTGCATCGAAAGTCCGACAAAACAAACTAATAATAACAGCCGCGATACTGATAGAGATCCGCATCATCGGGGTCGTCGACCGCGCCGCGCTGCGATCAGTTAAGGTCGCCGATCGGCTCGCCAATTTGTCGGGCAACCACGCGGAAGGTGTCCGACGCCGCGCCGGGCCGATTAACAGCCGATCGACATTCGAAACCGCTTTAATTGCATCCCCGCTAACTGTATCGCAATCTTGTAGAATAGTGATTCAACGTTTTTTTTTTTTATGGTCACACTACACAAAAACTACAGTAGTACTACCGAGCCGCTAGCCGATAGTGCACGAGGTCACTACGATTTTGTGATGTCGAGACTATTTCTCATTTTGTTTGACATAATTATTTTGTTTTGTCTAATTAATTTATCTTTACACCTTTTCGTTTCTTTATGCGTCATAGGCTTGGTATTTTGTTACGATACATTTTAATACTACGCGTATGTAACTATAATTGTGCTAATTTCGGTTTACGAAATTTAAAGAGGTAAAGTGTGAATTCGCAAAAAAAAAAATATAACGTATTTCAAGTGTTATTTTGTAACCTATGAAATAAAGATATTTTGAATTGAATTGAATTTCATGCTTGTACAGTGAAAATTTCATAAGTCGGGATTCGGAAAATCACTGCACCGAAAGAATGGAACCTTTTGGGGTATTGTATGCTAATATCGCATATAAGTATACCTCATTCCTAATCCTAATATCCTAAAAGCATATACGTCCGATATCCAGACTATCTGATGCCCAAATTACAAGCACAAACAAGCCTCGTTTGTGCTTGTTTATGTTTATTTATTATTTAAATGGGGCGAAAATCACCAATTAGTAGAACTTCTCTTTTTCATAATAAGTCGTTTCCAATATTTTCATAAATCAAACTAACGGCTTAGATTAGTTAACAAGCTGAACAACCTAAAAACGAAACTCGATACATTTATGTCACTTTCTTCACCCTAACACGAACACGACAGACGCGCGAATATGCAAATCGTTCGACGCTAATACGACAAGCGATGCAGCTACGCGCATATGATACCGGTCATTAGCATAACGTTCATAATCCGACGCGGGCGTGACGGACGGGACGACGGCGACGACGCGACGCGACGACCGGATTTCGGTCGGAGTCTCGCTTTCGACCGTGCAGTTCCTAGGCGTTGCGCTGGCGCATACGAAATGAGACGCCCACGAGTTAAGTACTGAGTCACGTTTAAGCAAGCTATCTACTAATCGAGCTCTCCTATCGGTCATGACGGAACGAAAACAAAAACGTCTTTAAAAGCAACTAAATATACAAATCAACGTTTTTTTATTGTACTGAATTACGGTTTTAATTCCTGATAAAAAAAATTTAGTAATCATTCTTTGTTCCGACATCACAAAAAAAAACTTCACTTATTAATACAATTTTAGAATGAAAGTTATTCTTTACTACAAAATTTAAACACCCTAAAAACATAAAAACATCCATGTACTTACAGTTGAATCATAAATTATTTAATCTTGAGTACATGATAGTACCATACTTGACTGCAAAAGGCGAACTGAGCTATTAAAACTAAAATGTAAATATCGTCGATGCATAAATTTTACAACGAAGCCGCGATTTATTCATAAAGGATAATAAATTTTCGTATTTAAAACAATTTAAAAGAGCTTATTGAGTGTTAAGTAAATTAATAATAAAGTAATGTCTCATAACGTTTAATGTATTTTTAAGCACTTTTCCCATTAGCAGAGAGCTAAAGGTTTTAAACTTTTATTAACAAAGACATAAGTATTAATATTTTTCAAGGATGATTTGAATAGTATACTGAATTACTAAAATTAGTGTATCATAATTTAATTTAAAATTATAAAATAATAAAAGGGAAATATTTTTGGAAAAGAACAAACAAGTCAAAATAAGTGGAAATCATTCAAGGCTGAAAGGCAAAATTAAAAAGAAGGTTTAAATTTAAAAAAAAAACATTTTATAAAAAACACTCTTTTTAAAAAAAATATCCTTTGTCACATAGATTTAATTACCATTGATGAAATATATCAAGTCGATTTTGTTATCAAAACTAGACGTAGATACATACAAAATATTACAGCAGCAGACTGTGTGGTCTATAAATTTTAATAGGAATATTTGATTGATGCATATTTAAAATTTCAGCTCAAAACAACACTAGAAAATATGTCAGAATGGGAGTAAAGAATTTGAGCCGCAAATATATCTGAAGATCTCGATTTAAATAAAAACTTATAAACAGATAAATCATAAAGCATAGCCGTATGAGACAATAGGATAAGTAGGAATTAGATAGATCGATAGAAGAAACTGATTAATCTTTATAATTTAGCGTGATATTTAAATTAATTAACACATAAAAAATAATATTGGACCCTTTGACATCCTACACATTAATGAGTGTGCGAATAAAAATTCGTCAACTAAACAGTGTTTAATCTAGCAAAAATTTAATTTATAGCATTGTGCAAAATTTGAATATATTTTTTGAAGAGGTACGAATATATGCGTGCTTGTATATATATATAAGCTAATGTTTAGTTCAGATGGCGCGCGTACAAAGCGATGGTTGAATAGAACAACGGTTCCTATGGCCCGACAGTCGGCCGGCTGCGTTTGACCTACAAACTCACAATGGCTATCAAATTTCTGCCATGAACGGTATTCATTCCGCGCACGTGTACGAGTTACTGCCGATTTTTTTTTTCAATTTTTTTATATGCAATATCGACACCGGTCACAAATCGATCTCGCCGCCCTGTACAGAGCTCAACACGAGAAGACCGAAGGATTTAAATACAAAGGACAAGAACAACAAATCGAACCGGAAACCACCGAATCCGGAACGATTCAACATTTTTACCGTTCCGTAGGATTGAAGGTGTTGCGTCCGAGATAATTTTCTTTACAAAGAAACCGGTAATCCAAAAACTAGTTGAGATATTTGCCTTTACTAAGCACCGTTATACTGTGATTAAAAAAAATATATACCTTTCCAATATTCTTTGAGTAAAAATGAGCCATATAATTAATAGCGTTACTATATTATCTACTTGTGATACTTAATTACAAAAAAAAAAACCGTAATAAATTATGAGTAATATTAACATAATATTATGGTACATTTGACTTCAACAAATTAAATACTAATACATTGATACATTTTATTCTAATAAACAAAACGAAAGTAATTATACACCAAAAATTATGAATAAAATGCGTAATAAATAGAATAATATCCAAACCTCTTTTGAGACAGCTCGATAAAGGTACATAAATTTATAGAATAAACTTTATAATCTCTCATCGATTCGCCAACATAATTAAAGGCAAAGCCCATAATCTCGAGAACACTGAAACACGCATAACATTACGACATTTCATTAGAAATTATTATCATTCGTTTGTTTACACTACAGACTGCGTCGCGCGCCGGAACGATTTTGATGCGGCCCCGCTATATCACGACCCGCGTGCGGGGATGCGACGATCCTATCGTTGTCGACATCGACGCGCGTCCGAGTACCGATTGCGGCGTTGCGTTTTCGATGCGCGTACGCAAGCCGTGCGGCCGATGCGGCGGCCGTTCGCAGGCACAGTGCGCGCCCGGCCCCGCGGACGGTTTCCCGCGAAACCATGTAAGACCACCTCTCTCTTTTGATACGCCGCGCCGTCCGCTGCGGCGACAGGGGGCGAGAAACGGCCTACGGCATTCTAGCCGGCGCAAAAGGCAGGAAAGTTGGCTGTTCTCAGGGCCGCTGGACAATGAAAATCTTTGTGTATAAAATTGCAACGTTCCATTATTCGGCCTACGTATGGTGATTGCGAAGAATGTAACAGATAGAATTGACAAATATGATATTGATAGACAGAAATAGAAAAAAAACGTGAATAGGTAAGATTGTAAAAAAATTGTAAGAAATGACAAATACTTAATTGGCATAGGACTAGCAAGAGAGAATCGGGATACAAGTCTACAGTTGTCCGTTGTAAATTATACAAATAACAAACACGTGATACGGTGGACAGACAGATAGAATTGTAAAAAACGTGGACGGGTAGAATTATATTATAGAATTACGAGAAATATATAGAATTTAAAATAAAAGTGGTAGGTATTATTGAAAAAATCGGCTAAGTGCTACTTGGACTCATGTAGAAATTGTTCCGTGATTTAAATAAATGCATACGTCCTTGATGATATTAAGCATCATATTTTAATACGATGAATTTGATCTTTTCACGACTATTTTGCTTTTTCCGTGAGAATTTAGAAGTATTGAGGATTTATTTTAAACTACGAATATGGCCCTACTTGTCATTTCTTTAAATGTTAAGTTTGATAATTTCGGATACAAGTAGGAACTGCCCGATTTTCATTTATTATTTAAACTCTACATATCAAAATAAAAAAAAAAGAAAAGCTGTAGGTCTTTCCAATAATAACACCTTTTTTGAATGTCATATTTTGCTCTTGGCCAACGTTTTTTCCTTAATATTCTAATTAGCATTTCAAAATTAGATTTCTTATATTTGCACAATACGTTCATGATTGGTCACTATGGTCCTGCATATTATAAATATATGGAAGATTAATCGAAATTAAAAATGTGATAAAACGTTACAAATTGCGTTTAAAATATAAGTACGTCACAAATTGCGTTTAAAATATAAGTATCACAATAAAAAGCTCGCAATCGTATCTAATTAGGATAAAACCTTTAAAGCTATATCAAATCATACTAAACCGAGCGTTAAAGTGTCGAAACACCGTCGTTGTTACGGCCTAGAGCTTTACTATCCCGCCATAAAACTAAGATCTGTTTCCATTTGACTGCCACGAAATCATTATTGTTCCGAAACGATGAGCATAAAGTCAAATTCCGCCTGCTTCATTGGATACAAAACGACTTTGTTAGGGATTTACAGTGTCGCTAAAATGTATCATATCGGACCGGGCAACGTACAAAATCGTTTCGGTAGTTTGACATTATTAGCGTGATGTAATACAGAGAGAGTAATAACGCAGCAATGCAACCTTATTAAGGAGCGTTGAACCCATCACTGCAATGATTAATACAACACAGAACAATGACGTTTGGTTGCGGTTAAAATGTCCATGATATGCAGTTTCGGATCTGTTTACCGGTGTGCACTTTGAGACCATTTTTTTTTCACGGTGCACTTTAAAATTCTAAAATGCTTGATAATAATCCGATAGTACTGCTCAAGGAATTATACCAAAAATTGTTTCTTGTTCAAATGTTCAAACTACTACTCAAACTACTACTTCAAGAAAATAATATTTAGGAGAGTAGGGTGAATAAAAAAATTGTTAATGTGAAATCGTTGCAGTTTAAATTTTATTGCTCGAGTCCTTCTCGTGAGATCACAACTCGCAAACATCTAACGCCTGCATCGTTGTGCAAATATGGGTGCGTTTGGCGCAGTGCGTGCCTGTTTTGTGTTTAGACACTCGTGGCATAGATCATTGTACAAATATTGAATAGCTTTAAAGACGTGACAATCCAATTAGCAGAACATGATTACCGTTTTCAAGATTTGATAGATAATTTATTTAGTTTGTCTATATAATAGTCCATCAATTTATATAGTAGTCCCATATAATAATTTGCTATGGAACTAGTGTACTATACGACTACAAAAAGCACAAGCCTTTGAAATTGTCATCCAATGAATTTTATTTCTGTGAGATTAAAATGGCGTTTGAAACTGTGACGTATTATTGATGAATCGTACCATTGTTTATAAGGTGTATTGTAATAACAAATAAGCAATAAATGCGGATTAACACAAAGAAATACAAACTTTATAGTTAATTTGCAAAATTAAATGTAAAAATTGACATTTAATGTATGGACAATCTGCTAAATCATACCGTTAACTTTTACTATTTGCATTTTTTAACTTAGCAAATTAAAACTGGCGGACCCGACAGACGTTATTCTACCTGAATGTTGTCCCGCCTGCTATTAATGGTTTTTTTTTTCTATAAAGTATATACTAAGAGTTATTTGAAATTGAGTTTGACATTTCAATCTTTTCATTTAGTGACTTTGTGGTTTGCTGTTACCCAAACTAAAATTGAAATTGAGTCCAATTTCTTAGCGGTGGTTGGGAAATATACTACTTCATATTTATCAATACACAGCGAACAGAAATTGAAATGTCATAACGACGCAAATGACTAGCGCTTGCATTTATACGTACCTCAAATACCACAGAATGCGACAACAGCGCCACCTATGGTACACAAACCTACGTGTTACAAACACAATAACTATGAATTATTGTCAGATGTGAACTATAATAATATCTTCGGACATATATACATAGCACCATCTGGTCCCAAACTAATCAGTGAGGCTTGTATTGTGGGTAGGTACCAGATAATTGATATAATACACATATACTTTTGTTTTTGTAAATATATACGTATAATATATACAAACACCTACACTCAAGACAAACATTAATTTTTAATCAAATAAATAAATGTTTGTCCTGTGTGGGAATCGGACCCACGTTCCTACAACAAAGAGTAGAATCACTACCAATTGCGCCAATCTAGTAGTTAGATGATTGGCTATAAACTATTCATAAACTTTTCTAAAGATTTTCAATTATTAAAAAAATCAGTCAATTATTAAAAAATATATATCAGAGGTGGAGAGGCGTGACATTTTGGACTTATATGTGTCGATATATAAAAATAAATTCGTCCAAAAATTTAAAAAACTTCTTGAAATTCCATCGCAGCGCCACCTATCGGGTTCAACTGTGAATCTAAACCACTTATGAACCTATTCACACACAAAAATCGGTTCAACCATTTAGGAGGCCTTCAGAGACTAAAACTAGTACAGAAGAATTAAAAACATAAAAATATTTTTGACACATTCTGGTATGTGAATGTCAACTATTCGGTGGAAACAAAAACCAACAGAGAACCACCAGAGCGGTGGTAACTATGTTGTCGGCGTGCTGGTTTCGGATCAGACTTTGCTAATTTCCCAAGTACATTTTAACATAAGGCAAACATCGGAAACTACTTTAAACATTGTAAGCGTGCCCTAGAATAAGCCGTGTGGCACACCTCTACTTATAACATGAGATCTTGTTGACTGTTTTTACACGTTAGTTCTTTTTTTATGCCCGGTTAATCGTTATAGGTATCCTTTCGAGATCAAAGGAACATCGATACAATGGTACGTCGACAAACATTTGCCGGAAGATTTTATTACTGTGATCAGCAAACGATTGAATCTACTACAATATTTCGCTACGACAACGCGTTCGCGCACTTGGCGCAGCACACCGATCAAACTTATACTAGGTCACCTTTCTTTCAGTCTCTGTTTGGTGCCATGTTATTTTTTATCCCTAAAATAAAACTCAACTCAAGAGAAAATAGTTTTCATGAGCTGAAGATGCACTGGCCGCATATGGGAAAGGGGTCGAGCAGATGTCTGATACGAAATGGAAAGTATGTTTTAAAGTCTAATATACGCGTGTGAAACTATGTTTATCGTCTATGGTGTCGTCATGTATATCTAAGTGTACTTTAAAAAGAAGAAAAAAATAATAGTATGTATTATTTTACATTACATTTTTGTAGTATCACAAAATTTTTCGATTTCCCCATACTTATGATTCAAAATAGAACAAAACAAATATTATTTTTCTAACTAAATCAAGACGTAGAATCTATCGTCATAAATTTCTAGTATTTCTATTCACAAAACACGCTAAAAATATTAACAACTGAATAATTTTCTAGATTATTCTCCAGCGTCCGGTCGGCCTGTATAAGGCGATCGTGACGTATTGAGCCCCTTGTGAGATGACGAAGTTAACTAGGAGCAAAATTACGAGATTTTGTTAGCTTTTATCACCTTACCGCCGAAGCACGCATGCGTATGCTAGAATGACATAACACAGCAAAAGATTGTAGAAGCATTTAAACAGCCTTTTGCTGTTAATACTTTGTTAGAGTTTCGTATACATCCATATATATAATTTATTCTGAACGACGAATCGTAAAAATTTGGCGTCAGTAACTAGACATAAATCATACTCGTACAAGCAAACTGCGAGACGGAAACTTGTGCAGTCAAAAAATTTACATATCACAAATGTACTGCGGGAAAAGCCTGTTTATCAAAAGCGACGTAAACCGAATAATATTCTGAGCAATCGAGATCGTTCTTCGGAGCAGCAGCAATCATGAGTGAAACGAGTCATGCCCTGAGAAATATTGTTCTAAATAATATAATTTTTCCTGTTGCAAATTTCTGAAACGGCTTTTAAAGATTTCCAATTTATGGAGTGCTAGATGAAAGACCTTTATAATGCAGTTTTACGATGGAATGTGATGATTTTCTGTTTATCGCTTGTGAATATAGGTATGATTTAAAAAAAATCTGAAAAACCATGCAAACCATCCCTTAAACTTCCCACTATAATATTTATTTAGCGATGTGTGATTTGAACTGCTTGAATTATTATTGCCCATGAGCTTTTGAGATTTTCGAGCTCTAAAATTTGAAAGATGGTTAACCCTTACAAGTTACCACTAAAACTGTTTGGTACTTTCGAGTTTAAAGCATTCATTAATAAAATAGCAGTAAGTTATTGAGCCCATCACATTCAAAAGATCGATTTTAGTTCTTTTTAAGCTCTCCGAGTTCAAAAATATAGTTTCAATACAATTTGAGCTCTTGGAGTTCGAAAATTTATATATAATAAAAAAAACGGTTATTTACAACAACGATATTTTTTGAACTCATTGAATTTGATCTGCTTTGCGACATATAACGCAGTTTTTCAAACAGATGACCGAGTACTAAACATCAATCCACCAATAATTTCACACGTTAATTTGAAAAAAAAAATCCTTTTTTCGAATTTTTCGTAAACGATATGCCTCGGAACAAACATACCGATTTTGGCGCGGTTTACAAAGATCAACGTTGTTTTTAAGTAGTACATTAGCTAGACTTTGGAATTTATCGTTAGGATAATTTAAAAAATATTCTAAAAAACATTTTTTGAAAATATTTCAACACACATGCACTCAACTGTGCACGCACGTACGCAACAGCATACAACCACATAGACATACAGTCACAAAGCCAAATGTGTCTGTGTAACATATGCACGCTACACGCACGCGCATACACAATACACACGCACACACAAACAAACATCACTCGGAAAATGGTTAAAATAGATTCCTAATAACCTAAAATGTCCAATTCTTATGAAAACTCGATTTTTGACAATATAAGTATTTTTTTTTATATTTCATAGTAGGAAGTTAAAAATCTAATTAATGACAATGCAGGCGGTCAGTCGAGATCGGCCCAATGATACCTCATACATTAACATATCCTTGTTCGTTAAAATTGAGGTTACAATATGTCATTAGGGTATATATATGCCACATATAATGTTAGTCATTAATTATGTCGAATATAGAAGTTAGCAGTGAGTTTTGTATGACGTGGAGTTTGTCTGTAATGCATAAACATATGAGGTCATTACTTATGTATCATTTTGAAATATCACAGGAGTATAGTGGCTGTCTCAACACGCACTGAGACATCTTTCGCTCGGTGCATCCTTCTTCTTCATGCCGTGTTGCCCGTAAGATCTAAAAGCGGACAATATGTACATGTTTTAGCACTGATGAGCTGTTGCACAAGGATCTCTTTATATCTTACTAACACGTACTTTGTCGTAAATTCGCTAGCGTGAATTTAACCGTTACCATGGGGAGATTAGGCTTAGGGGAGATACAGCTCTTCTATGATAGTGTATGGAAAGATATAATTGAACAAGTTGAAGGTTTCTCCATTGTTCAGCTGTCTGCTCGCCTGGGGAGGGAGCCAGTACCAGTACACTTCTTAGTTGGGTATACATTTTTGGGGAGATAATAATGAGTCCAAATAATAGCAGAATACCTTGAGAGGTAGTTTACCCTCTACCCTGCGGTATTTTAGAAATTTACAATGTATGTAAAGTTCTTATGTAAAGTATAAGTTCAATGATCGCCGGGTGCGTGGTTCTCTCTCGGTCGTAGAGATGTCATTACTTAAAGATTTTACATAGTCCCGGTCTACATTTATGGAGCCGCACATACATACGCTGGCCTAAGCGGAAAATAAACACAGGGTCAATGGCGTACCCCGGATCGAATATTCTAGAAAAGTTATTTCGTCCGCCATTGTAGTTTCCATTCCATGCAAGATCAGCAACAGCGTTAACCTTAATAAGATGACTAAGAACAGGTATTCTATTGCATAAATATCTAAAAACGTATGTGAGAAGGATTAAAGTTAAATGTTTTACAATCTTTAGAAATTTTTAAATATGAAGATGCTAATAATAATATATATTCAGTGATCAAATTAACATTTACAGATTGGCATTTTTGGACACTTTCCAGTAACAATATGGGCAATGGTTTCTGTGATCCGGTCATGATATTTGCTTATACACTACACACTGTATAAGCAAATGTTATATCTGGTATAGGAGCTGCATCTGTTACTGATTTTAATACTATCGACATACTAGCGAATATGATTATTTATCTGAGTTTTCCTAAGGATTTGCTGTATTAGCACCAAATGTACATAGAAATTCTACAGTGCGTAATTAGCGGTTATGAGATGAATAAAAAATTTAACATTTAGGTGTTCGATATCTATGTCAATTCTCTTGACTCGTAATTATTTTTTTTTGGATGAGGATTCACAGTGGAAAGTCAGATTCGATCTTCCCCTCGAAGCGTCGGTAAGTTGCAGAATCTCGCCTGCAACTGGATATTGCAGGGAAGCGTCTATATGATTGAGGAGGAGACTTACCACTCGGCTCTCACAGATTTTCTACTCATCATCATCATCATCATGTGGGAAATGAAATCATCTGATACATGAGAATAAGAACTTCGACTTGGACCTGTGGTTAAAAGAGAAAGGTTGGAGAAGATCTCACTCTAACTGTATAGTTTCTCGGCCCAGTCCGATATTGCCTATATATGTTGAATGAAATCTTAAGTTAGCTGTACAAAAGATTTCAACGCATATACCGGGTAATTTTCTATAATAAGTGACTTGAATCGTCAATGAACTTAGCAGTGAGTCGCAGGTGCACCAGTACTTAAATGTGTCTATGGTCGCGTTGTGTGTCATACTTTGCCTACCCTTTCCTATAATTATGAGAACGTATCAAATTCGTACACTTCCAGAACAAAAAATTGACCAACAAAGATTCCACCGGATTTTTGGTTATTTCCACCGCTTTGGAAGTAACTATAGCAAAAGCATTCTTTTACCAAGACATGACTTATTAGCACCGAAAACCGTGTCACATATATATAAAATGCGCTACCGCACCATGCAGTTTTTTGCGTGTGGGCATGCGTACGTGCGCGTATGTGCGTGTGTATGTGTAATTTCGATTTAGTTACACGTCAGAAAATAAAAGGAAATTAACTTGTAAAATTTGAATTTTGAAAAAACTGGCCTAGAGCATGTCGGACCATGCTCACTGTAGGGTTCCGTAACCGTTATTACAAAGAAATGCACTACAGATGGAAAAAACTACGTTGTTACACTTTTGACGTGATAACGTCTTATAAATCAATGAACGCCGGCTGCACGCACGAAAATACATGATTCATTGTCGCGTTACGCCTGAGCCGAGCGTGCGAGCGAGAGCGCGAAACGAGCGATCTCTCTTCTACTCTATCGGCCGATGCATCCGGGTAGAAGAGACAACGGCCGCACACAATCTACACGCGAACTGTTTTGTCAACTATTTATAAAGTGAAGTGAAAAATTAATGTGGTTTCCATTGTTTATTACAACAACAATTGCAGCAAGTAATAATAATTCAATTCAATTAATGAAAGTAAGCAATTTTTCATCAATGTATTCTTATGACGTTATCACGTAAAATTATCGCTCGTAAACCGACTTTACAGACAACCATTTTTTCATTTGTTAAGTGGCCCCCAAACTAAACTCTAAAATAAGAATTTGTTTATTTTCACAGATATTAGTGATTACGTAATCACGAATATATAGCATAAATCACTTTGCATATAGTCAAAATTGAAAATTTATCATTAAATAGATTCAATGAAATTTTTGCTGTCACAAGCGCATAGACAAATACCTAGCCAAAATGACACGTGAGAAACTTCCAAGTGTTTTGTTTTTTTCCATGTTTCCCGCACAGAATAGATAAAAGCACTTTAGTCGCATTTAATTAGAGAAACGAGTAGGTATATGGACTATTATTCTGAAACTAACGTAAGTTAAAGTGCAATAGCAAAAGAGCGTATCTTCATGGCAATTACGTCCTCTTGTTGAGAAGCGCAGTTTTTAGGAAACAACTTAAAAACGGTATATCCGATGATCGTCAAAACAATTTCTGTTGAAAGTATTTATTAGGCGTTATCTTTGTAATTTTGTCATATTTTTTGGAACGTACGGTTCCAAAAATAGAGGGGGACAACCAATTTTAGCTACTTTCGGAGCCATTATTTCCGAAAGTTTATGTTACATGTATGAAGTGTCCTCCCTAGAAATATTGAGTTTTCTTATTTAACTACAAAACTAAGTAACGGCTTATACAAGACACCTATACTCCGAATATCATCAATATACATTTACTAATTTTTGAGTAAAATACCTGTGACATATGGACGGACGGATATGACAAAACTATGAGGGTTCCGTTTTTGGCATTTTGGCTCAGAAACTTTAAAAACTATTACAAGTATTAATAGCCAAAATATTCCAAAATATATTTCTCCTTAATTAGTAAAGAAAACGGCAACTTGTATAACAGTCTTATACAACGTTTTATAATAGACTACTTGTATACAGATAGTCTATTATAAATATATTTAAAACTCCATGTATGTGAAGTCATAGATACATTTACGATTTTATAATTGTAGAAATCTCATCCTTTGAATTCAATAAAATGAAGCCTAAATTTTGTTTCAAGCTAAGGAAAACTTTCCTGTGAAACCCTCATACAGATCCTTTCAGGTTCGGAGGTCAGCATGTTAAAAGCAAACAGATACATGATTTTTTTTTTAATTAATGGTCTTATTGTATTTCCTTACAATTTCTATGCCGCTTCAATCAATTTTGTAAACTTATCCAATGTGCAGATTCCATATGTACAGATTTTGTCATTGCCAAAATATGTTTTGTATTTATTTTGAAGTTTTTAAAGCGTCTTCCACCATTTCATTTTAAACTGATATTTAACCAAATGTCTCTTTGAAAATAAAGCTTACGTTCTACATTCTCCTTTTGATGATAGTTCAGGTTAAACCCGTTAAAAGGTAACATGGAACTCAATATTAATTTTAAGAGTGACTTTCAGTTAAAAGTGACGCTTAGTTAAAAGTGAGTTAAATAGAAGGTGATGGAAGAGGCCATGAATATCGTAGTATAAAAGTAATTTTAAATGTAATAACCTCAAAATAAATCATCTTAAATTTAAGAATAAAACAACAATTCATAATTTCTAGTATAGAAAAAATCCTATTCTCATTCAATCCTAATAATGAAGACTAAATAAGGAATTATTAAATTTATCGTAATTACTGTAATAACTTGCTACATAATATTTACAGTCAATATAAGATTTATCGCAAATAAACATTACAGAGAATTTCGAATAGCAAATTGTTAAGATTTGTAATTCAAAAAATAAATTAATCAGTAGGTACATCCAAAACGTATGTTTTACATTATTTTATGCACCAGTTTAATGCTGTTCAGAAAAAAAATTTGCTAATATTGTCAAAAACGAAATCGGTGACAGTGAATTTTGTTTGGCCATAGAGACATATAAGTAACTTACATAATGACTGGAAAAATAATATGAAAAACTATGTAATCTAGTCGACATGTCAAAATCTCGTTAATTCTTGATAAAGGTCCTAAAAATGCGTGCGATAGCTCATTGTATTCGGAATGATGTCTAAAAGAATGTATACTGTATCATATTATTTTATCAAAAATATGCATTATATTATTTTTCGAAAATTAAATTTAATTACAAAAACAACCATATATAACAAAATGGATTATATAAAACTGTTCATATAAAACTGAAGGACATAAATAATTCAGCATAAAATTAAGTTATTGCAAATGGGACCGCATAGCAACCGAGGAATGCAATTTCCTCGGCTCATGCAAATACGAGCGCGTGCAGGTGGACTCATCGTTGCATCAATGCAAAACGAACAAAAAAAATATCAAGGGCCACCACATTTGCGCTTCACAATAGTGTCGTTAATCCTGTATGGGTTTCTTGACCTCACTCTTCTGATAGACAATGGTCGAGGCAGCTGTGAGCGGAATAAATGCAAGTGCAACCCGTAAGGCATGGCCATGCAATTTCGCTGACCAGAGAGCTAGTTTACAGTTCAATTCGGGATTTTAACATTTACTTCTGTACATACACAAAATAAAAATGTAAACAAATTTTTGTCTGTTTGAGAATTTGTGCACGAAGATCTTCGTAATAATTAAACCAATTTAGATTTAGTTATGCACTGAAATCACATCGAAATTTGTCCAATTATAGTTGTAACTAGTTCAAGCTTATTTTCATACACCACTTCGTATAGAGATAAGCTCGGGTTAACATTTGATGTTTATGTGGTTGGACTAGCATTTGTCTTTGTCTTTAGCCGCGTGTCTGTAATTTTTAAGACGTCTATCGGCGTCAGATAATGATTTTTGGTTATATTACTTGCGATGTTTTTTTTTTTATTAGTTGCTCTTCTATAATTTCACTTAGATGTTTGTAGACTTAGTGATGTTGACCTGATTTTGGGAATAAGTAGATGATCTGGGTTGGGTCTAGGCAGGCGAAGACTATCTATATTTACAAAATGAAATCTACTTGATGTACAATAGCGAAAGATTTCAATTTTTTTGTATTTTATGTATAAACTACTAAATCACTGAAATAAGACGACGGGAAAAAAAATGAGAACAGAAGCAGAAACTAGTTTTAAAATAAAATCGTTTTACAATTGTTAAAAGTTAACGAAAAATTATAATTTTTCTATAGTGGAATCGTATAATATTAATTTATTTATTACTGTTCATTTGTAACTGCACATTCCGTTTGTTTAAAATGAAATCGATTTTAAAATAATGATCGCAGCATATCTAGTAAAGCTGTTTAAGGGTTTTTACTATATTTTAGTATTAATCATAATTAAAATGTACTCTTTATGCAAAGAAATGTTATAACTTTAGAAAAAAACCCATCATCATTCATTCAATCAATCAGTTTTCGAATAAATTAAATTTTATTATTCAGACATGATATCCGCAGAATACAAACACGATATCCGCAAAAATCAAACAATAGAAGAAGCCAATAAATTCTTAATGCGGGATACATTTTAACTACAATAACTTAACTATTTCGAAAGGTCGTATTAGTTCGTTGAATATCCACACGTCACGTCCCACGAGACGGTTGCAGCGGAAGCTTTGACCAGCCTTGAACTTGCCGAGCTGTCGCTTGTCGCTCGATACAGAGATATTTCTGACAGAAGAACTTCGACATTGTACGTAGTGCAAATACATGTTTAAAACCTAACTATGTAGCTCCAGGAGGGATATTTTAAAATTTCATTGACAATCCTCTCATTATAATGTAACTATTTATTTTTAATATTTTTTTTCATGATTTCAAATCTCTTTTAAGGTTGCCATAATAAGATAAAATTTTTTGAAGTGAAACTTCTAATGCGACTTCCAACAAGGTTGCGTTAAACGTTTAACGTTACCATAGAGGGGCATGAAAACACTGTTGCGTTAAACGTTCAACGCTCCTGGGGAGAGGGAATAGAAAGAGACAGAACGAGAGCGAACGCATGCGCGTAGTGTACTTGTAACAGGCCAGCGCGAGCGTTAGCAACGAGTAGTGTCCAATATTCCAACGCAAGAGAGAGAGAGAGAGAAAGAAAGATACACAAAGGTAGAAAGTGGGAGGAGAGAGAATGAGAGTTCGTGGGTAGATCCCAGGCACATGCGCGTGGTTATTCAAACATTTCGTATCTCACTTTAGTTATTATAATCCCATTGTAAATGTTATAAATTTGGATATTTCTCCACTCTAAAATGACAATAAAAAGATGCGATCGATTGTGAATTGTAAGCAATGTTAATAAAGTTTGTCTTAAAGATACAATATGAGTTCACTAAAAATCAGTTTCTACCCCTTCCTATTTTAATTTCCATATCACATCTTCCGCGCGGAGGGACTCTACGCACTATTTTTTTTTCACAATGGAGTTATCCTATTACAATAAAAAGTAACTATTTTACGAACTTGTATGCATGTAGAAAGTTATAATTCCTTGGTGTAAAAAAATATTTTGTGGTAAATTTATTTTTATTTATCGATCAGCGATCGAAACATCTTTATTTTTTAAATCATAACGTCACATTTACCTATAAAATAAATGTTTTGTACGGTTTCTTGTGTTTGCAGTTCTAGTACTCGGCTGAACGTTATCTTTATTTTTATAATAAGAATACCCCACATTACTTACAAAATAATGTTTTGTATTGTTTCCTGTTTATGTTGTCCTGATACTCGGAATCCGAATCATGCATATGCTCAAAATACACGCTAAATGCTTAAAATACACTCCGATCAGAGATTTTCCTAATGCGCCAAAGTAAGTACAACTTCAATATCAGTCTTCAAAAATTCATGATATAAATATGTATTTACTACAGCTTAATAAATCTTACGTTTAGAATAAATGTTAATCACGTAGTTGTATTGAACAAAGAACTGATACGTCACTGCGCACCAATTGGAATAACTTCGAAACTTCATTATGAGTTACATCAAGTTTTCCTATCGTATCAAAGAACTTCAACAATTTCAATCGAGAAAGGCCACATATATTATTTGTGTATATATTACGGATTTTATTTTAAGAAACCTCAATACGACAGGCATATTTTAAACTTTTTCGTAGATTTGTGCACTTTCACATAAGCATTAGCGCGTATTCCACATATATGTTAGGCGCATTTAACGTGATATGGTATTGTATACGATATATCCTTCGTCATATTTTACAAAACTGTGTTCGTATACCTTATATTAGGCGTTGCGTTATATTATCTATGCGATCTTTTGGAGGGTGACATGATAGACAAGGCACGAATTTGTGAAACTAGATGCCTCGGGTACAAACACAGAACTCGTACACTCCACACGTGGAAAGTTAACAATACAACAACTTTGTAGCAACAAAATATGCAACACAAATGTTCAATATGTTAAACGCTTCCAATACATGCAACTGCAGACAATATACAGTATATTATCGCGTATTTATACCATTCAAACAAACCAAAACAACATTTATTATTAATGGGCCAAACAACGAAACAAAAATTTTGACATTGACTAACTGCGCGCCGCAGTAAACGACCAATTACATTATTGGCATGTAACACCTATACATGAACAACATGTCATATGCAAACTGTTGTAAACAATACACACTCGTTATTTAATATTTATGGAAAACAATTTTGAACGTAAACCAAATGGAACAAAATGGAACATTATTCTATAACTACGATATGAGTTATATATATATATATATATATATATATATATATATATATATATATATATATATATATATATATAATTCTAACGATAAGAAAGATATATCATTCTATGGGACTATATCAAGTACAATTTAATTACATATTATATTTACATATAATATATTGGAAAATAAATTACCCTTGTTTTAGTTTGCCGTTGTTTGGTAAAAAGCAGCATAGTGTGTGTTTATTTATTAATATTGGCAAAAATAACTATGATAATGGTTTATCTTTCATTTATTATAAAATAGACTCAGAGTGATTTAATTTTAATTGGAAGTACGAAATAGCTATGAATAACATATTATCAGTTTTTTCTTCTTTAATATCGCGCACGATTAAATAACGCTTAAATATTGTTTAAATATTTATATATATATTATAAACAACAATAAAAACTAGTTAAAAATGGTATGGTCCCGAAACAACATTGTTGGATACGATTAAAGAATCAAATTCATTTATAAAAGCACACTGTAAACAAGATTCCAAATTACCCTGTAAAAACTTTTGGAGCTCATGTTGGCATCGAGGTTAGGCCGCGGGGTCGTTGTACCCGAGCTTTAGGTCTGCCAAATTTTGCCCCACATTTTTTAACCGTAAGCTCTACTCTTTTTCGACTAAGAGACTATTGAACTGGACAGATGTTGCCACGGAAACATTTTTTTTCCGAAATGCTAGTAATACAGATAAGATGAAAGAAGAAGAGATTGTAAGGACTACGAAATAGAGAGTAATAACTTATAATATATTATTATATCTTTAAAAAAAAATACATTTTCCCCCAAATTCAGAAACTTATTGTATTCTGTCCCAGTTAATATCGACTTTATCAGACACTAAGAAACCTACTGTCTTTTTAGCGACGTTCTCGAGCAGTTTACACGTGTGGGAGTAATACTTTTACGTGCGCGAATTGAATATTTGTTGCATCAATTAATAGATAAGATTCACTCAACTGAAATTAGATTTCCTGAAAAATCGACATCAATGTGTATTCATAAAAAGTTCTATTTGTAAAACTATTCCGAGAAATAAGGTCACTATTTTTTAATATTAATATAAAAATGTTTATTTTCGAATTTACGATATATTTTAAGAAATCGATTTGATCTTTTCTTCGCCTCAGCGAAATATTAGATTAGCTTTACTTGATTTCTAAATAAAATTAGTAAAACACAATGTGATTTTAAAAAAAGAAATTTCAGCAGTACCTGTAAAACTGACAATTATAATGGTCTTGCCAACGTTGGGTAAGTTGCAGGAATCATAATTTCATATTAATGTTTCAGCAGAAAGACCTATCCATTATAAAAATATTAAAGAAATGAAAAAATATTCAAATTAACCGTAAAAAATAATCTATAACTCGTTAAACTGTTATTCGCTTTGAATTCCAAAGTGGCGTGAATAGTCAACCTTAAAACGTATGATCTCCCAAAAATATGAGATAGCTCATTCGATCCAATGACAGTTAGAAAGGTTTTTGAGGTTTAACGCAAATTTCCATTGTTGTTAACAAATTGAAGATTTTTGTTTTTAACTTTCGAAATATTAAGAGTTAACAAATTAAAAGAAAACATTCGTGAAGAGGAGGAAATTTGCAATCAAAAAGTTCGAGCTCCCGGACCTCTATCTCCATTATTAACAATTTTAATTTAACGCCGAAAACAGAGCTCCACGCGCCCGTTACGGCACGAGCGTATCGCCGCTGAAGACAGCACACCGCCATAAATATTTTTTTTTATGTATTAAATATAAATTTAAAAATCTGAAAAAAATTATGCTGTCTTCTAAACATTTCAAACAATAAGGTCCCGTTGGAATTAAACTTTTATCGTCGTTTTTTAAAAAGTGATACAATTGTTAACTTACAAATTTTTTGCATTCTCCATTTGCGTAAATGACGGTCTTAAAGTTTATTGCGGTGTACTGTCTTCAGCGGCGATATGCTCGTGCCGTAACGGGCGCGCGGAGCTCTGTCTCCGGCGTTAAATTAAAATTATTAATAATGGAGATAGAGGTCCGGGAGCTAGAACTTTTTGATTGGAAATTTCCTCCTCTTCACGAATGTTTTCTTTTAATTTCTTAACTCTTAATATTTCTCGAGTTATAAACAAAAAACAAAAAATGCCTTTTTTTTTCGTCTTAATTTGTTAACAACAATTGGAAATTTTTGCGTGCTTAAAATCCTCAAAACACCTTTTTCTAATTGTCACTCTGAATCGAATGAGCTACCGCTCATATTTTTGGGAGCTTTATCACTATTTTTCACGTTTTTGAAAATGTTGACTAGACAAGAAGTTTAAGAGATGGCTTGCAGGGTGAACCATATTCGGAATTTTTGAGTTCAAAAAACAAGTTTCGTAGACATTCACATTTTTGAACTCGAGCAGATCAAAAACATGTCGATAAATATAATAGCTGGATATTTTAACGACGGCCAGCAGAGTGAACCGTTCCTCAGATTACTTTTATTATAAAATTTCAATGGGCATGAGTCGAAAATCATTTCATATGAAGCATGAACGTTCGAGCAAATATTTCCGAGTTCTTGCAACAGCTCAAGAATAACGGGACGTTTTGGGGCTGGCCGGAAGGGTCGACCGTTTCTCATATATTTATCTTGAATACCTGATTTAACTAATATCACAAATGCAAAAGTATGTTTGTTGATTTGTCCTTCTTTCGCGCAGTAACGGGAATCACGGATTGTCGTGTTTTTACCTTAGAGCATACTGTGTGAGCCGAAAAGTGACATAGGCTACTTTTATCCCTGAAAAATACACGCTCCCTTTAGGATAGTAATTACGGCCGACTCTGTAATTGACAAACCGATCTAAATAAAATTTGTTTGTAGATTAATGAAATGACCCCTTATATATTTTTATTCTGTCAAAGTGCATAGTTCCGGTGGAAAAAATAGCATTAATTTCATAGTATTTCATTCGGGTAAAATTGTAGTCCGCATAATCGGTGATGTGAGTGAGCGAAGTCGCGAACAGGATCGAAAGCGAGATCGCGATAAGAATTGAGAGTAAGACGAGAATCTAAATAGAAAGTAGGACCGATATCGAAAGCTAGAGCAAAATCGGCATCAGAATAGAACGAGGTACCAGGATCGGAGTAGACCGTGGAGGTAAATATTAAATCGAGAACAAGATCGAAATAGAGAAAGTAGGACTGAATCGGAGGCTAGAGCGAAATCGGCATCAGAATAGAATGAGGTACCAGGATCGAAGTAGACCGTGGAGGTGAATTTTAAATCGAGAACAGGATCGAAATAGAAAGTAGGACTGATATCGAAAGCTAGAGCGAAATCGGCATCAGAATAGAACGAGGTACCAGGATCGGAGTAGACCGTGGAGGTGGATTTTAAATCGAGAACAGGATCGAAATAGAAAGTAGGACTGATATCGAAAGCTAGAGCGAAATCGGCATCAGAATAGAACGAGGTAACAGGATCGGAGTAGACCGTGGAGGTAAATATTAAATCGAGAACAAGATCGAAATAGAGAAAGTAGGACTGAATCGGAAGCTAGAGCGAAATCGGCATCAGAATAGAATGAGGTACCAGGATCGAAGTAGACCGTGGAGGTGAATTTTAAATCGAGAACAGGATCGAAATAGAAAGTAGGACTGATATCGAAAGCTAAAGCGAAATCGGTATCAGAATAGAACGAGGGACCGGGATCGGGGTAGACAGTAGAGGTGGATTTTAAATCAAGAATAAGATCCAAACAGAAAGTAGGACTGATATCGAAAGCTAGAGCGAAATCGGCATCAGAATAGAACGAGGTACCAGGATCGGAGTAGACCGTGGAGGTGAACTTTAAATCGAGAATAGGACCGAAATAGAAAGTAGGACTGAATCGAAAGCTAGAGCGAAATCGGCATCAGAATAGAATGAGGTACCAGGATCGGAGTAAACCGTGGAAATGAATTTTAAATCGAGAACAGGATCGAAAAAGAAAGTAGGACTGACATCGAAAGCCAGAGCAAAATCGGCATCAGAATAGAATGAGGTACCGGGATCAGAGTAAACAATGGACGTGAATTTAAAATCGGGAACAGGATCGGGATCAAATCATGAGTAAAAAAAATATTACTCAATGTAAAAGGTGAAAAAAATAATTCTCGTCCGCGCCGGTGGAGCCATAAGCGAAAGGTAATATTTAAATAAAATATAGACCATATTACTCAGAGATAGATTGGCTTCCAACGAGTTAAAGAATATTTGGAATTTGTGTATTTGTTCGTAACACTTAAATGTGCCAAGACGATGATCGGTCAAACGATGCTGACTCGGTAGTCTCCACCGCGTGAAAACAAAATAATTATTGATTATTTCTTATATTAAAGCTGGACACTTGTTGTTCACATATGCATATATAACACTAATATATACTTATATATTATGTATAATAACTAATAAGTTTCATGGCCGACCGATAGAACGGTGTAAAAGTTAATGCACTGTAACGCCATCTAGTACCAAATTACAATAAATTAGACATCATAAATCTCCAAGAAACTATCACTTAGATGTGCTGACTTTCGTGGTAATCGCTTGTACAGTGTTGGAATTTAACGATCTCATATATACCAAATATATATTTTGATATATACAGATAATTGTAATTATATGTATATAATATCATCAAAATGTATGTGTATTTCTCTGAAACGGCTCTAACGATTTGGACGAAATTTCGTATAAAGACAATGTTTTACTGTTTAAATTTACGTAGATAGTAGATACATACTCCACTAACATTGATTTTTAATAATATGTATTATTGAAAATGAATTTAAGCAACGTTTCCCGGGGAAAATTGTCAACGTACCCATCTCAAACTCCAAAGATACTGAACAAAGCTTCATCGCTTAGATACTCTAACTTTTAATTTATGTAATTCAAAGATAGGTATTTACGTGCCTGTATATAAATAAATTTAAAAAAAGTGTCCTTATACACACATTTCACAAAGTTCTGCAATAACTTTGGATTGACGTACCGCACTGAACAGCGCACCGTTATATAAATAAAAGGTGCTTTTCAAATTAAGATTCCTCTAAATCTTAGAAGGACAGAAAAACATAAAAACAGACAGCATAACATGATTGAAACCATTGCGTGAAAAGATATCGTATTTTAAAGGAACATCTTTCTTTCATTGTTGAATACTTAAACATCGAAGGAAGTTAATGTGCCCTATACATCAGTCGACACCCATGTAACTCGTCAGCCCTGACATTTTATTCAGAGATTAAGATCTGCCTCAATTTTAATTTACCGTCGAGTTCCTTAAAACGGAGAGGAATTTATTAACTATATTAACTATATTCATAAATTGCGTGACCATATGAATTTTAATCCGAGAAACATTGAAATATACTTTTTTTAGAAAACTTTAGAGCTCTTTCCGTGACACGATCGTTAGTGCGAAAACGGGTCACTCCCTGTCCCAAAACCGGTCGCCATCACGTACAGCCTGATTGTTTCGATAAATCCAAATACGTATTTTCACTTTTCTCGCATCTTTTCTTAAGGAGATATCTCTGTCGATCATCGAAAATTATAATAAATCTTCTAGAACAATATTTCATCAATAGTGAATGGATAACATGGTTTGGGTTGCAATATTTTTACAATGTAAAAGTATGACAGTGATCTGAACAGTGTACACGATGAAATCAAAACACGAGAATCCGGTAAAGGACCATGTTTTTTAACAGATTTCATAAAATCTGACTCTTGTATTTGTGCTCATGACGCAGCTTTTGAAAATATTTACTGTTTTCCGCCTTAACTCGACGAGCTGAATCAGAAAATACATATGATTCAAAAGTTTATATACGTATGTATTTATACATACGATATAACGCGGGGCTTGTCAGTACGATAGCGTCTACAATTCTTTAGAGATCATAATGAAACTCAACACACATGTTCTATGGGCGATCAAAACAGTACATATTGCCATACGGATACCAAAATCCTTTTTTGGTATCCGTATGGCAATATGTACTGTTCTATCATACAGCGAATTAGACAGCTATTTAAAATAGTTGTCTAATTCGGTGCCCTTAAGTTATAATTAATAGATAATATAATATTAGACACTGAGTTACATTTCATAAAGATAATGTATTTGTGACGACCTGGGAGTAAGTAAATATATCTCATCGTTAGTATCTGTTTTGAAGAGATTGGATTATCTTAGATGCCACTTTTAATTTTTTTTATTTGAAGATATTAGTAGTAATAACATTCACTTATCAATATTTTTAACTTCCCGCTAAGAAAATTGAAAATATTCTAAAATCGTCAGGAAGTTATTGGTTTCACCCCATTTTGCAAAAATCGAGTTCTCATCAGATCTCGACGTTCTGAGGGTCTAGGAAGCTTCCCTGATCATCTCTGAGATGATGTCCGTATGTCTGTGCGGATGTGTGTGTGTGTTTTCGTGTGTGTGTGTGTGTGTGTGTGTGTGTGTGTGTGTGTGTGTGTGTGCGCAAGTGTGTGCGTGTGTGTGTGTGTGTGTGTGTGTATGTATGTGAGAGTGTGGATGTTTGTAAACCTCTTATAACTTTTAAACGGCTTGACCGAATCGAGCCCACTAAACGTTGTTCCAAATAGTTTCACTAAACTTAGATTTCCTGAAAGTTTGGGTCGATTTGCATTGGTAGATTTTGAGAAATTTTCAAAAAACTAAGAAAAAAAAATATTTTTAAGTGTTTTTTCAAAATAACTTTAAAATGGCTTGACCGATCAATTCCAAAATCTAATCAGCTCTTAACCTAATAAAAACACGTCGATTGCCGTAAATCGGGTCAAAATCGGTTGATTCGTTTGTGAGAAATCGTTGTCGAAAGAAATCGAAAAAAACAGTTTTTTTGGAATAACTACGAAACGGCTTGACCGATCGATTTCAAATTCTAATCAGTTCTTGACCCTGTAAAAACACTTCGATTGACGCAAACTAGGTCAAAATAGGTTGATTCGTTTACGAGAAATGGTGGTCGAAAGAAATCGAAACAAACCGTTTTTTTGAAATAACTACGAAACGGATAAAATTAGCGGGAATTCGCAGAGTAGGTATTTAGGGTCAAATTTTTTTTTATTTAATCATAAGTTTATACAAATGAAATTTAGTGTTAATAAAAGTTTGAACTTGAGAAAATATCATAATGTTTAATTTTACTTTTATTAATATATAACATAATTATATATATAACATTCATAATATGGACAAAATAATCATTGTACAACTATATGGATAGTTAACTCACATATTGAACTAAAATATGTCCATGTTGATTACGTAATGTGAATAAAACATCGACATAAACATTTAAACAAACACTCATTATACAAGCCTGCTACGCAGTTATAATAAAAAGACAATATGGTGTCGTGGGACACCAGGTAGGAACGAAGTTCCTTTGGCTAATGTAGAATCGACACAATTTGCAAAAAATGATTAAATATAAACAATTATTAATACTAATAACATGTATATATATTTAGGACAGAATTAACTTTTAAAAAGTAATATTCACACACACACACACACACACACACACACACACACACGCACATACGTGTGTGTGTGTGTGTGTGTGTGTGTGTGTGTGTGTGTGTGTGTGTGTGTGTGTGAGTGTGTGTGTGTAAGAAACTTCTACGAAACTTCATAGAGATTATATATGAAGTTTCGTAGTTTTTTTCTCAATTTTTCCGTATGACCCTTAAAACAGCAAGAAAGATAACCTAGATAACCTTACAAAGATTTTAGTATGTACACACAATACTAACCAATGTAAAATATTTTATATTTATAAATAAACGTGACTACTCACGAGTAAAATGTATCCATAATGTGAATATTAGCCACGTGCTTGTCCATGAAATCATGAGTATATACTATGCATTGGCGGGATGGAGTGGTAATAGAGAGAGAAGGGATAAGAGAACGAAAAGAAAGAGGGAGAAAGAGAAAGGTATTATACACTACTCGTTTGTGTATACGACTGCCGCGCCTGCGCACGTCTCATTTAACGATTTTATTCCACAGACTTTTTCTTACGATTTTACTATCACATTTTTTTCAGTTCGGTCGCGCAGCAAATTCTATCTCCTCCAAGCCCGCCGTAAGGAACTTTGTTCCAAAAAATAACAACAATAGAATAGGTACGTCATCTCTCGGTTGTGTTAGGGTTTTGGGAACGGCCATTATTTACGTGAGGAGCTTTTTCGAGTCGGTTCTCACGCAAACCCACATGGGAGAGAGGGGGGGTTCTTGCCAAATATCACGTAATTTTTTTCCACAACAAACAGTGCAAAATTGCGAGAAAACTGGGTAAATTAAACATGTTTTTCCACTGAAATGTCGCTAAATCCCACACAATAGTATCTATCGATCTACTGAGTTTCTATGTGCAAGCGACAACGGTTTAGAGGGACGAAATCAGCGAGGCTGAAGGAGTAATTAGGAAGGAGAGTAAAAGAGAACGAGCTTTTACTAAAAATCACATGGACACGTTGATTCCAGTAGACACTCACGAACAATAATTAAGCAAAATGTTTTTTTTTAATAAATTCAACGCAATCAAGCATAGATGAAAGTATTCACTTTAAAAATACGCATTTAAAAAAACCTCACGTAAAATTAAGGGCTGGGATGGAGCGCTTAGGAAAATAAATATCAAGAAATTTCACCAAGGAGGAGAGGGGTCGAAAAATCGCCAAAATCGCCTCACGTAATCGATGGATGCCCCCTTACCTTTAGAATCGGAAGCTACACGTTAACCATCGAGCACTCATTTTTTTTTTGGTTGCATAATAAATATGAATACTTTCAGTTGTTTTTTTTTTTGCTTTTTGCTAAATAGACTTTTTAAGAATCATTTGTCATCTTCCACGAATATCCTTTTCTTCTCACAAAGTCGACAATCTTGCCTTAACGATATTCTCGTTATATAAGCATAAAATAATAAAATACGCTAAATAGATTCACGTCGGCTTACCTTTTCAGTTTTGAGAATCATTATAATAATTCCAATTTCAAATTTATAGATTTTTATATAATTCTATAATTGCATAAAAATATACCTAACTATATCTAACCAACACACGTCGTTACGTATAATTTTACGATTCCCGTCAAAGTCACAGATTGTCATAGTTGTAAGCCGTGAGTGGTAAATTTACAGTTTTGAGCCGAAATGAATGAGATTTACAAAGGCACGTTTTAGATTTAAACTTCGATTAAAAAAACCCGAACGATTGTTTTACAGGAGGGCCTTCCTATACACATAGAGTAGCTTAATATTTATGCAAATTTCCTCGTTCGGGATATGGCGTATAGTGCATATTTTTTCATAATAAATCTACCATTTGCACGATAAGTCTTCCGAAAAAAAAGTTAATAATGTGATCCCCTTTACTTAAGAGTGTAAATTGTACGCCCGGAAACTTGCAATAATCCTAGTAGGTAGACGATGCCGGGAACTCCCAAAGAAAATTATTATTTATAGACAGTTCCATTATCCTGTGATGAACCACTTTTCGAAGCATGAATGCATATCAATAAAATAGTAAAAAAATGACGTTTCTCAGCGTTGATGTTCCCCGTCTAACATCAAGTTAATAATTATCGTAATTTCATTGTGTAGACATAAAATAGAATTTTAATGCAATCAGATAAGAATACTTTAAATATTTCATATACATATGTTAAATACAATGACTCCGATATACATTGTGCTTGATTGTATACATCCTCGGTCAATTTAATTCAAGATAATTTCACTTAAGGATGCTATCATAATTCTGTTACTCGCTTTTCAAATACTTTTTCCAACGTGTCACCTGTGATTTCAAAATGTTAAATTCGATGGGTTGTTATGGGTATACACGTTAATTGATTACTTATTGCATTTTTTCAATACCTATTAGGAATTTTTGTAAACTACGAATGTCTCACAAAGACACGCAAAATCTGGTTTCAAACAAAAGTTGGTAACAACTAAACCCTGCCACTTATTAAAATAAGATTATATTTTCTCTATTTTAAAATGAACAAATCGATAAAATAATTAATCAGGCTTCAATTTTAAAGCAACTGGGCAACCAAGCTTTGCTCGGCGTCTTTCGAGTTTGAAGTGGGAATATAATAAGTTGCATATTTGCATTGAAAAAGTTGCTTAACTATATTATTTAAATAGTGCCATCTATAGTTTATATCCTGTAGTGTAATTGGCAGTTGAGAAAATGCTACGAAATGTAACGTGTTAAATTTTATTGTTATTTCGTTTTTCTGCTTATAAAAATAACCTTCAAAAGCAAAACTTTATCAAAGTGCAAATGTCCATCAAAATCGTTAGGGCCGTTTTCGAGATTGCCATATAAATACATGCAAGGGTTGCTTACTTAAAATAAGAAGATACTAACTTTTAAAATGGTTTGAAAAAGTTATTCGTCCACTAAATTAATAAAAAAAATTCAACACTAAGATGCATTGACCCATATTATTTACTATAGCACGGTAAATGACATTAGGCCAACAACGCCCTCTGTGCTCGCTACGTGTAGTCACGTGACCGCTTGCCAGACGGGTTACATTATATTAATCTTCCGCCACGCGGTTACTGTGTCAAATAACGGTAAGTCGCCAGATGGAGCCAGCCGTTTCGCCCACAATTACACAAAGATTAATTATTGCAGTACAGACATTCTCCACAAGTTGAAATGTTTCTTGGAACGGTTTTTACTCACTAATTAAAAACTTCAACATATAAAAACAGAGCGGCAATGAAATTGACAATCATGCAAAAAAATACGCGGTTGTCACATATAAATCCGATATGCAATATTTCAACAAAACTTTTTACTTATGCTTAACATAAATTTAATCGGCCTTATCTATTATAGGCAACTCAGTTGAAGTATGGCTTACAGAAATGACTAAACTTTTGATGTTGTTCATGTTTCTGATTATCACGACTTAGCGGTGACTTATAAAATCATACCGTCAAGCTTTGACAACAAACAGAAGTAAATACGTACTCTTGAACCAGTGGTAAATGAGTAACGTTTAATTTTAATCCGAAGCGTATGTTGACAAAACACCTTATTTAAACCCTTGCCAGCAACATACAATAAGATGCGGCATGCAACCCGCCTCTGACTTGTGAATCTCTTTTTCAATTACAAATCCCTATCGAATATTAGGAATATTGATTCGACTAAATTGACAGATATCGAACACCTAAGCAAGTGTTAGTATTTTGTTTATCTTGATCCACTAATAATTTGGGGGAATCGAAAGTTAGCGGTAGATTGCATGAACATGTTGCAAATTAACACCACACACAACAGAATATTTAAAAGACCTTACGTTGATTTAAAACAATTTCTGGCTTTCCTATAACATAGGTTAATAAGTACTAAAATTACATCATTATGTAGGTATGGTGTGGCGGGATACTGCATATTGCATACGGTATATTGGAAAATATTGTATATTTCGTTTTGAATGTTTGATAACTGTGCATGCTTCCTTTGGTAAAGTTAATGGTATTCAATATTTACGTACAAAATTATGGACTAAATCTATGTACTAATTTTGTATAGAAAAGGAATAAACAAGTATAAATAGACAAATTAATTTAGGGACATTAATAAGAATTTCTCAAATACCTACATTGCTTACTTCGAGAAATTTCGATTCAAAATATTCGATTACATTCTACTGTAGAGCCGATATTTTATATTCTGTAAAAATATTTTGTTTTACATTTTCTATTGACTTATGTGAACTTACTAATTTAGTTTAATTCCAACAAAAAACATATGTTCACTTCTTCCTTATACTTAGATGCACAGTTCGCCAAAAATTGTGCTCGTACGAAATGAAGAATTTTATACATTATTTCAGGGAATCTTTTCAAGCATTTTAAACAGATAAACTCTTTTTCGCAGATGTAGTAATTAAAAACATATATTAATCACCAGAAATTACAGTTGCCACAGTATTTCGATCAGACACGGGTTCAACAAACTTTTTAAGTAGATTTAACACGAATCATGAATAATAATATGACTAGCTTCGCGTCCATTATACTACAATCTTTGCACTCGTAATCGGACGCTCGCGAGAGAGTGTACGAGTGGATTGCACTTAAACGTAGTAACACACATGCCTTTCATTTATGTGGCCGCTTCGACCCAAATGTGTTGCAGACGCCGTCTTCGCCGGGGTCGGAGCAGCGTGTCGGCCTGCACGCGCCGCTCGGGTTCCGTAGCCGTTCTGATTTAATTACAAATCCGCTTCGGTGGGAAACTGAACAAAATATCATTCTTCCGAGACTCTAGTAGAACAATATGCGTTTGCTCTTTTGGAGTGAAGTTTCTTCTCTTTTTTGGAAAGACGCGTGCTTACTTTTATGCAGAAGTGGATTTATCACTATTCCTAAATAATTTATGGTTTTTAAATGTTTTCAGTCGCAAATTAAAAAGAAAAAAGATCCTGATAAAGTTGTGCGATGCCCGATCGATATACCCTTATTATTTATGCGGGCAGGGTACATATCGATCAATGGGCAGGTGGTGTATAATAAGATGCGAGGGGAGATATGAAACACTTGTCGAGGGAGATATGACACTTCTAGTAGGGCGTACATAGTTCAGGCTCGATAGTAGCGATCGTATATCAAGTTAATATAGCCGTAAGTTTGACAATCGTCATACCTAAATTCCTATTTCGACTCCAAATGCTTCATTGCACGAACTCCAAAATTATCAATTTGAACAGGACGACTATCGTGACTAGCAGTGAAAAGACGCGCTCGCGCAACGTACTAATTTAGTATGTTAAGATGTGACATACACAGATTTCTTCATCAACACAAAACAAAAATTCTTATAATTAAGGAGTAATATACCTATTTTCTTATTTAAAATGTAATCGCATTGCCCTCGTTTTTTGTGACATAAATTATTAATTCAATAACGAATATTTTGAATTAATTAAATTATAAACATGTGTTTAATTTGTTGACATATACCGACCTTACAGATCGTTGCTGTTCAAGTGTAACGACCTAGGCGAAAATAGTTACAGTAATATTGCGAATGGACAAGCGAACAGGGCCTCAGGTAATAAACTGGAAGCTATAATATGATGGACAATATCTATCTAACGAGACAGACTACAGATAGAAGTAAATCATGCCAACTTAATATTGTCTTCAAATGCATTCTACGTATTATGTTGTGCTGTTGAAACAGAATAGAGACGGCATCATACTGTATTCGCACAAATACGACGCGAGCGTAGTTTTCAAATATACGAATTGAACTCGATTCTGGTACATTTAAATAAAATGTGCTAATTGAGGATATATTTTTGTAACCCTAGAAGTTAACATTAGAAAAATATATCCTCGACTGCTTTAAATTAAACAGTTTTTATAAGGAAGTTTGTGATATGATAACAAGAATGGTTTGGTAATAAAAATGGTTATGAATGTCTATAAAAATCTTGCTATCATTCACTTAAATTCCAATTAATAAAAATCAAATTCTAATTATTACAAACTGTTTCAACTTTAAGAAAGTTGAAAGATATCGCCATATCTGAAAATTTTATACAATCTATACACAAAATTTATTTTTTTAATACATCCATTAATTTTATTTTGAATAATTAAATTCCCTCATCCATAACGGAAATTAATCATCAATAAATTACCTGTTATATTTGGTTAATAGTAACGTATCGAATACAAGTCAAGATAAATTATTTTTTATAGAATATCCTTTTTAATAGAATTTGCTATTTTTATTAATAATTAATGTTCTTCTGTCATCTCAATAGTGTTTATACGTAAACCGGTCGGCTGTAGAATCCTAACATTTCCCTTCCGAGCTAAAAGAATGTTTCTTTCTTCAATAACGAAGCCCCTTTCGGTGCATCCGTATTTCATCCCTTTCGGTGTCACGACTGTCCGAAGACGAGGCCTTGAGATATTTCCTGAAATAGCAGATGCAACTTGGCTGCACCAAAAGCTTCATCTTGTAAAGTTTTATATACATTTGAAACATACGCAATCACCAACATAGGAAAATGCATAAAAATTATATGTGCATTCCAAATGCGGGAACCAAACACTTCTTCTTCTGCACAAAATGTCTTAGATTCGTTTCATTACTAACACGGCTAGGGGTTTCATAAATTGTTATGTTAATCCTTAAAGCTGAGGCATTCGGACCACATAATTATTCATTTCAGATTGACAGATTTGGAAGGCAAGCCTTCCACGCTGGCACTAACTAATCCTGGTCGGATGCTGCTACATCGATCGTTATCGAACAATGCGATTATAACGCGTGAGATCGACGGTTTAACGTGTTCCCCGGTTTAATTTGACTTAAGTTAAAAACTCATTGGTCGATTCGTCTGCGGTTCTAGTACGATAAATGATATTAAGAAAAACGATATATAATTAAAATCGTCGTTAGCAATTCCGTGCCGTTCACGTATGTCACGATAACTATCGGACTGGATGACTCTCCCGTTATTTGACAAATATTCTTGTTTCCATTGATGTCAATTCACTTATCCGCAAATCTTAATCATTGTATGACAACGTTCTGACGTCAAAACTTTCTTATTATTTTACAAAACCGTGAAATGTGTAATAATATATAGTATAAATGTGCAAAAAATTAAATTTCATATATCCAATAATAATAATAAGATTTCAAAAGCACGCCGTTGCTGTCTATAGATGAAAGATCTCGAGCGAAATGCAATCTCATTTCCATCATGTTATACAAGCAGAACCGATTTATTCATTATTCTAGTAAAAACTACAGACTCATTCGGACTGTCCGCGGGGCATTATAATCGGAAGGCTTCGATTCGGGTTCAATGACCCAGCGCCTCTGAGGCTCCCCGCTAACAGTACCGGCCGGCGCTCGCTTGACACACAAACCCTGTATTCCGGTACGGCTGACCTACACCCAGCTCTTGAGATATTGCATCAAAATTGTATTAATGCATTATAAGAACTTCTATGGTAATTACTAATGGTATAACATATAGGCGTTTTTGAAAATGTATTGAGTGTTTTGTAAACACTGTTTTTGTCTTCTACATAAAAAAAAGCTATTAAAAGTGTGATGATAGTTTTGAAATTAACAAATTTCTATTCATATGCATGTTCGCAAGATTTTCTATCGCACACGCTTGTATTTTGTTGTATTTACGTCTGTACCACAGGTTCGGATCCCATAGATAGCATAAAAAGTTCTAGCTCTATAATAAGATTACTTGAATAATCACTGCGCCATCTAGCGGGCCAATACAAAGTCACTGTTCTCAAGAAATGTTCAGTGTCAACTTTAATATTTTAATTTGTTGTATTATTGTAGTATCATTTGTAAAAAAATAAGGGTGGATATCATGTTAGCCTGTCATCCCAAGTAGTACACAGTCTGTAAAAATTAGAGAATATACACCAGTTTGTAGCTTTGAAAGTTAGTAAGGCATTAGAAACGCGATTCCGAAAGACATTATCTGTATATCAGCAAATATATTTATTTCTGTTTTGTATAAGGCTGAATTAACGCGCTATCTAGATCTATTACATGGATAACCCAAATACAAACCTTAGAAAAATGTTTATACAGGCTGCTATGCTGGTCTAAATGATGTAAAACCTCTTTGTAAGAGTTAAGATCATTTCTTGATGGCAGGAAATTCATTTATTGCTCTAGTTTTTTAAGAGCCTCACAGAAATACTCAAAACAGCCTACATCTTTATATCCTACAAGTTATTACAACACTATACCTACTATGACTATCAATGTGAGTTTTTGGAGGCTTTCGAGTTTTTAATTAGTTTACTGCTTTATCTGAGCATTCACTGCAATTGTCAATCAACATTATTAATTAATGATATAAAACAGAAAAGGATCTAGGACAATTAAAAAAAAGTGTTAAAAGAATATAATATTATTAGTTCAAGTACTAATTAGGAAGCGATTAGGCAAAAAGTATCTAATAATTTTAATCTGAATGAACGAAGAAAGTCAGATAATGGTACTCAAAGTCAGTTTGTATTCTCTCTACAAATACTTGATTCTAACTCTAACCTAATTTCACAGCAAGAGAGGTTTACAACAGAAAGTTTAAGCAAAGATGAAAACCATAGCCCTACCAAATTTATAAATAATTTTATCTTTCGTAATAAAATAAACGTATGGGCTATCTCTAAAGAAATATTCCTCATGTAGCATTGAAAAATTTACAAACTATTTTCAAAAAAAAGATTTACTGAGATTTTAACTGACAACCCAAGGGCTATCTTAGATACAGCTAGAAAAATTCATGTAAAAACTATGAAAAATGGGGAATATTGACACAACGGTCTAATTGGTCCACTTACTAAATCATTAAAAAGCTGGTGCAATGTTCCTGTGTTGAAAGAATTTAAGTGTTGAAAGAATAATAAATTTTAATACGAATCGCTAGATAATGAAATATTCGCCTGTATTTAGGCTTTCGTAAAGTATTTAAAAATATTGCGCTGGCAATACTTACTTAACGTAAAAAAAAACTTAATTTAGGTCTGTAGAGTATTCGTCCGCATTTGTGTTTGAATTTTAATATCACAGAAATTATTATTTCAACCGTGGTTTCAACTATGATTATGTTATTATTCCAAGTTTACGATGCAAATGAGATCACAAGATAACATTTAAGTGTTTAATATATATAATGTTGTTTATTGATTTGACCCTATTGTTAACCTAATTACTGCGTAGTCTATTAATATATTGATAAACGTGTAAATGAATTTAATATTATTACAATGACTAAAATTGTGTCACATTCACAAACACATTAAATCCTAACCAACTTCAAGCGCGTAATTAATAAAAATACAAAAATGTTTAATTGCCGTGTAAAAATGATTACACATTTTAAAGCAAACTTCATTATTTGTAAGGCGCGTGAAAAAATTGATGTAAATAGACATATATATTCACAGTAAATTGATGTATGCAATCGAACATTAATTTACTATGAATAAGTTTATCGATCTAATAAGGGCGATAAACTTCGATAACATCAACTAATATTCTTCTTGTCATTAAATTGTCACTTTGCATCTGGTGTTCGGACGACATATATATTTTATTAAAATAAAATTATACATTACAATTCAGGTTAAAAAGGTTATTAGAACATACATTAATTTCGTCTAATACTTAAACACTCTGATTACCCTTTTAAATAGTCTTTGTTAAACTTTCAGTGTTATAAAACTGTACAAGAAAACCATTTTACGATGTAATCTTTACAATTAGGTCTATTTCAGCTTTTAATCAACTCTAAAGCAGCTCCTGTCCATAATATAGAGCCATAAATCGGCCGTATTAAAACTAAAGGTTGCTCAATTTGGTCCTCATTTAGTCTTACAAAAGCTGAAGAAACATTTATACAGTATTTAATATTTATACTGTTTATTTATGAAACTGAGCAAATCCATTAAATCTTTTTTCCAGCTTTTATGCAGCAATTTTGTGCTACTTGGGATTTCTGAAGCCTCAGAAAGTCTGACGGTCTGCACCACTGCATTTGTGACATTGTAATACGTAACACGCAGCTATCCATTTACCACTTATACATGTTCCAGAAGATTCATCAAAATATTCAAACATCAATGAAGTCAGTGTGAGATTACGACACATCACCCTTTTACTTGGAGATCTATGCTCAGCAGTGTTTTACGTGGGGTACAAGCACATAATTTTGTTGCAGTATTGATGTATGCACCGAGAGGAACTTTTTTGCAAAAATTTAAATATGATTCTACAATTACCGTTATTACTAATTTTATGTTTTAAATTCTAAAGTTTATTTGTGAATGTCGTCCGTTTTCAATTATTACACCAGTTGAGTAATATCGAAATGTAATAAGAACATAAACGTTTTAGTAACTACAGGAATTAATTAAACAAATTAACTGTTTTTTATTTATTTAAAATCGGTAAGGTACAAAGTAAAAATTAGTATTCGTATTTGTAATATCTAGAAAAGATGTTATTTAATTCCAAAAATTTACTAGTTGTTTATTTCCGTCAAAACGTAGTCATTAATATTTAACGTTTTAATAATAAGAAACTTATATTAAAAAAAAATGGATTTTTGTAATATCAGCAAAAGATAGTACTAATTCCTAGTTCCCTATCCTAATTGGTTAGTGAACCGGTTAGCAACGATTAGTGAGTTTTGTAATTTCAAAACGTGCGTATGTAAAAAAATAGTAATGTTTCATTTTATTTTCGACAGAATTATTATTGATAATTAGTGTTCATATTTCTTTATAATGAGTAGTCTCGTAGCGCAAGCTCAATTAATTTCTGACAGGCATTGTCATAAGGTATCCAATTGTGCATATTTTAACGGCCGCTTAAATATTTAGGAATAATCGCAGAAGAAATCGCCCCGTCTGGGACATTACTGGTTGCATTTTCAGTTGCAGCAAGAGTACATGGCGATTAAAATTGAAAATATATTACATTTTGTAATGCCTACTACATAATTACTAGTGTTTAACATCACGTTTTGCAATTTTAAATATGTAGTTGTAATACGTAATGCCAAGCTTTATATTTCCAGTTAAGTAATTAATTATTAATATTAAAAACAACGTTTTGCGATTTCTTGTATGTATACATTATTTTCGATCAAGGAAAAAGGTTTTTCGTATCTTATAAATAAAAAGTTGCAGTAAAATTTATTTGGTTTTAATGTTTGTATCTGGCTAGTTTTGATCCTATTAAACAAATGACAATAAAAAAAAGATAAAAAGGAAAACAGTGTCCCGCCCTTTTTCTATCATTTTTCTGTCCACCAAAATGAGTGAATCTCACTTAAAAATTCAATACATTTTGAAATTTTATTACAAAAAAGCGAAAAATGCGATACAAGCCACTAAAAAATTTGTGAAGTTTATGGTAGGTCCATAAACTTTACAAATATTTTCGGTAAAAATAGTAGAAATCTGGTCTAAGCGTTTTCAGTCCGATAAATTTGTTGTCAAATATGAACCTTGCTTCGGTCGACCTGTTACGGATAAGATCGATGTCATTTTGGAAAAAGTAGAGCAAGATCAGCATATTAGTTTTTATTATATAGCTGAAGAGCTGGAGATTGACCATGAATGTATGGTAATTATTAATTATGAGCTTTTACCATTAGGCAAAACCATCAATTCGGATATCTCCTGTCAATAGTTGATGAGACTCAAACAAGAAGTAGAGAAAAAACAGCAATGGGTTTATGTCACTATCTAAGAAAATACCACTCTAGAAATTACAAAGCATTATATTAAGTGTTATAAATGCATATTAGAATTTAAAAATACGCAGTACGTAATCGTACTAACAATGTACTTGAAATGACAAAACATCTTATTAAATATAATAATTGCATACTAAGAATTACAAAACTCTATACTCAATCTTATTAATTTTACACTAGCAATTACAAAATGTTTTGTAAAACAGGAAAGATTCGTGACGTCATTATTTTGGCGATTACAAAACTCCTCCTAAAATTTAGTAAGAGAAATTAGAAATTATTTTACAAAATGTATTGTCGTGGGGATTGATATTTTAGTAATTATTAATGTATTTCACTGTTTATTCTCTCGTTGCGTATGCTAACGTACACACAGAGGTAAATGTGTATTAAAGTACGTAAGTATGCACATATATATGTAGTGACGTACGTATATGCATACATACACATGTATACTTCATGCCTGTTTCCTAGAGCATATAGTAGGCAGAGATTACGTCCGTTTATGTACCACGATCCTGGCACCTCCTAGCCTCCCCAATATCCACGAAACAATCGATACGTGAACGTTTTACGTTCAATCTAATCAATACTAAGAATCTATTGAAATTCATAATGGATTATAATTCCACATTTACGTACCACTGTAGTAATAATTAATAGAGTTCTTTTTGGGGTTTCGTAACCAAAGGAAAAAATAACCCTCATAGATACGTCTTGTCGTGTCTTTTCGTCTGTCCGTATATCAAAGCCTTATTAGTATGTCTCGTGTGAACCGCTATATGGTTATTTCAGTATGCGTTAATAGCATTCAGATGAATTTTCCTATGAGATGTATGTTTTGCAGTTTATTGGTTTCCAAAGACATTAAATTTTCGTTACCACTGTAAATTTTTGACCATATATTTAAAAATCAGAAAAAAATTTTGAAGAAAACATTTGGTTAAAATTTTTCAGATATTAACAATTTTTCTGTTTGTTCAACAATTACAATTTGTACACTGACTTTATTTAATCAGAGTAGCTATAACTACTATTCTAACTTATATTTGTCCAATTACTATTTTAGATTAAATCTTTCAAATTTATAAAAAGTTAAACGATAACCGTTTTATTTAAACTCAGTATAATCGCAAACAACTGTTACAACGCAGGTTTTCATCGGGAACCCTTTCTGTGTCGGAATCATAACGCACTTGTAGCACGTAAACGGACGCGAGGGCGGCCGCCCGGCCGCCTATACAGTCACAATAACGCCTACAGAGTCGTGCCTTGGGCGTATCGATTTTCGCCGATCGATGTCGCGTTGCGTTTCGTATAATTCCGAAGGCAATATTGTACGCGTGAATCGATACACGACAGACGGCGAACGCCCTAATTGACCGCTATAGTATTCATGGAGAGCCTCGAAGCCGATGTTTTTAATATTTCACGATGAGAAAGGTGGCGGGTGTTTATTTTGTTTGGAGCTAACTCATGATTAGATTGTAATGACTACGCGACTTATATGTAGTTGTAACAGAAGCGATTTGACGATGGTTGATCTTCAAGACTTAGACTAGTTAATATTTAATGGTAAAGGAAAATCATACCACATTTACCAGCGGCTAGGTCAGTTTTATACGACACTGTCAGAGTTATCGTCATCGGCAATAAATGCTATTAAATATTGTCGAACAAACGTCACAAACATTTTGAATGCAGCGGTATTATAAAAATTGTAATGAACTTCAAATATATACATATGTAATAACCTACACATCAATTTTATACTCGAAATGGCGCACGTGAACTATTATTTTTTGCGTAATGACAGCATAGAGTAATGTTATAGATAATTCTTATACACATTGGAAGTAAATGTGTTTTTGCTATAATTTTAGGACCAGTCGTTTCATAAATAATGACTTTAAAAATGTTGGTTAACATGACTCACTACATCGTCATAATCATCATTATCACCATTCACTCAACCTTTAGCCAATCGCAATGAACGAAAGGGGTAAACCTTGATACACCGAAAGGAGTGTATTTATAAGAGAAGAGCGTAGATCCTAATCTGTATTAGGAGTGTAGAGCCAGCACTGTCGGTATCCACGCAACCTTTAACCAGAAAGTGGAGTTGATATGTTAGTGATAGCACACACTATAATGTGTCAAATACAATGGCGAAGAGAAAATCCCTCTATCATAATTGATTTCTTCCGTTAATCTTTCATTGTTCACTTTCTTCACTTGGTGCAGAACTTTGTGTCTACTTCTGGAAGTTGATGAAGTTCATCTACAGCCCTTTTATTCCTACTTTGCTCTGTGTTAAGTGGTTTATTCCCCTTGATTCTTGATGTATTAGCTCATGTCTTAACTAAGCAAGTCTTCCCACGTATAAATAAAGCATCCAACATGTCTTTCTGTTGTAATAAATTTTAAAGAGGATTTAAGTAGATGGTATCGAACTCTCCTGTAAGGAAATCCTTGTTTTCTATCATTTTTTTATTAGTATTTCATTCTTCGTTTTCTTCAATTGGTGTAGAAGTTACAGACGTCATTCCAAAAAGTTGGTGAAGTTCATTACAGCCTTTTTAATTACTACTTTATGCTAATATGACTCACTCTTTTTAGTTCTTGTTGTAGTAGCTCGTGTTTTATCCAAGCGAGTCCTCCTGCTTGTAAAATTAGGCATCAAAATTTTCTCTCTTTTTAGGAAATGTTATAGTGGATTTAAGTATTATGGTGTTGAGGTCTTCTTAGAAGAAATCCTGCTTTCTTAATTTATTTCTTCGTTACTATTTCATTTTTCATTTTATTCATCTGGTGTTGAACTTTCAATGTCCTTTTCCAAAAAATTGGTAAAGTTCATTCGTAACCACCTAGTTCCTACTTTCCTCCATAGGAAATAATTAGATAAACCAAGGAGATAGTCACGTCCCGCACGTGCCTCACGCACCGCAAATCTACAGTATGCGAGTATTATAATTTATATTACATGCGACACGCAGTAAGAGCGGGCAGTTAAAACTTTTTTGACGCCACTACAGTAACATGTTATAGTAACATGTTTAGGAAATAAATCACGACCCAACCTTAATGAGATTACGAACAAAAATTAATTCACATTGAATATAATTTTTTTTTTATTATAATCATATGCGGTTTCGACCGAATTTGTTTCTGTGTTAATGTGACTCATTCTTCTTGGTTCTTGTGGTATTGGTTCACGTCTTGTCTAAGAGACAAGACTTCTTCAACAAAACAGAATTCTAACAATTCTGGATGTATGTGCATAAAATTGCCCACTACCTTTGTTCCCTGTACCTTTCTTCCCCTGTTTAATATCCCGTTATAGTGTTCATAGGAGAATGAACCACTGTTCATGTGGATTTACTTTATGGTTGCCATAGACACATTTAAGTGGTTCAATTTACGATCGATTAGTTTTTTTTTTTCATGCGTTGCGCAGCCCCTTACATTCTACATGACTGCAATAATTTTATAACACGGTATCTTTTTTCCATTTGGATTAGTGAACTTCTTATTGCTTTTGTGCTAACACCTAGCTCCCAGTCTTCGTACATTGGGAATGTAAGTATATTACTATTTATTATATATTGCTATTTATAGGTGAGCACTGAGCATTTGTGTTTGTGAGGCGACAATGATCTCATAGCAATGCTGTCATTGTTGTATCCCTGAGAATGGTAAATATACATTCTTCTGCACTTATGGTTCAAAGATGAGGTTATATTAGCATTGTGTTAAACTACGTGGACATTAATTAGATAGTATTCCGAAGCAGCAATTAATATATCTTCATCACCTCAAAACTTATCAGAAAAGTGTTTCCTGATGTAGCTTTAGATTTTTTTTAATGTGTGAGGGTATTCTTCATTCGTTATGTTATTTTCTCAAGGGCTAATCTGATTCTGTGGCCATTTAGATTTTCTTGAAAAAATCTGACGAGATGTTTTCTAATCATTTCGTGGTCAAATATTATTAGTTCAAATAATTAATTTACCTGATCCACTATTGCCCTGTATGGATAGTTACCGTCTCCTGTAATTTTGATAACCTTCTACTCCTCTATTGCAAGATGTGGTTATTATTGTTAATGAAATTTATAACATTAATCAATTTATAATCGTATAATTGTATACTATTATACGTATAACAGTACTTGTGCAGCATCTTGTCATAATTAGAAATGGCAACATAAGAATTGTACTATTAAACAATTTAAAGTAGTTTAATTATATAGAGTCGTCAACACGTAGACAGACATACTACGTGTTGATCACTCGATCTTCAGGTAATTTATAACAGAATCGTAAGTGTGGTATATTATCAGTCAATTGACAGTGCCTTATTTGTAAAATAAAATAGAAATGATGTAAGTTAATAAGTTAAGGCACTTCAATCATAAAACAAAGTACATCTATAAACTTTCCAACTGTGCATTTCGATGTGTGATGTTTAATAGTTGTATCCTAAACATTATGTTACCAATTAATTTGTCGTAGCTCGTGCAATAGTATACTTAGTAATTTTATCAACTTCTATTCTTTTCTGCAAATAACAATATTGGTGTACACACACACACACATATATAATCCGAGGTATTGGCAGTGTCAATAAGCAATAAGTGGGTGTGGTTAACGCAAACAGAATGCTTATTAAAAGTAAGTATGTATGGAAAGAGAAGTATTTAGTCAACCGAATATCGATTTAGAATCTCTCATTATTTAGCACATAATATCAGAGCTAAACAGTGCGTCTGAGCAAGAAGAAGATCAGTTGAGTTAAGAAATATTATGGGAGTAGAATGAGTGACGGATATTGTATCCCTTTCAGTAAACCCTTTAGTTTAATTCACGTTCAGTGATAAGTAATTAACTTTGAAGATCGAAGTATTCCCAAGGACCTACCTCTTGCTAACTGTTTATTCCTAGATTAAGTCAAAACAGATTCATAATGAAAGGATCTGTGCATGCAGAATCTAATTTACGCAATATAAATATTTCCATAGTATAACTATATTTGTGGTCAGGTTGGTATTTATCTTATATATTCACTTGGGTTAATATTAAAGAGAAAAGAAGCTATTTAAATTTGGTGCTTGTAAACGTAACTTATGATAAAAATTATATAAATTATATAGATGCTACATAAATAAAAGAAAAAAAAACTTGTACATTATAAAATACACTGCAAGTGAAATACGTAGGCGTATTTATTAATAATAAGTAATGTAATTAAATTAATTTTACCTAATACAAATCATCAGCTAGTAGTTACTCAAGGTTCACCGTTTTATGAATATTAAGGCCTTGAAGGGGATAATTGTTTAATACTGAATTATTAATTGACTGCTAAACTTTTACTTATGCAATGCTTAGTTAGTTATTATTAAAACGTCCCCACACGATTGCGTATGTTCATGTCGAAGGTGACGCCAAACATTTTCTTGCTTATAGTACATTCCTTTTGTCTACAGATCCTTGATTTTAATTATGTACAGCTCACTAAATTATAAAAACAATGTTAGGACGAAATACAGAAATGAATCTAGAAATATGCAAATCGACTTGCTAGTTTGGCAGCAGTGTTTTGTTTTTCAAATAAAAAACTCAAGTATACTTGAATTTTTCGCAAGACCAAAGTCGAAAGTACAGCGCAAAAATGTTAGCTCGCAACCACTTCAAAGGGCTCTGTAAGACGCGTCCGCTCCTAACCGCTGCTCGAACAAGAGTCCATTACGAGCTATAACAATGTAAAATTACAAATCTCTACATCCTCATATTACATGTTTTCAAAAATTTGTGAAAAATTCAATCAAAGCTTGAATTTAAACACAAAGCAAACTTAAAAGTTGGGAATCAAGTAAACTAGAGCTCATACTAACCAATATAATCATTACATGTAATCGGAAGCTCATGATACTAGTTGTATATATACTAACTTACGCCCGCTGCTCCGCCCACATGGACTCAGAATCTGAAAACTAAAGGACACAAAATCCTTTAGTTTTCGGATCAAAAAATACCGCCAATTTAAAATTGAAGTTGGTTCCGGCCATTCTATTGATTTTGATTCCAGTCCCACCGTTGATTGCGAGCACGGGCCGTTTTCAATTTCGGTCTCGTTTCCGTTGTCAATTCTGATTTTCGGTTTCGGTCCGGTTTTCGATTCTACTCCCTATTCCGATCACGCTCTTGATTAAGATCTGGATTCCAAAATGGATTTCGACTCCGATCCCGTTTCCATTTCGGCCCCAGTTCTACCCTCGATTCTGATCCTGGTTCGACTCCCGATTTTTCACCCATACAACTTTCAATTTTGTTTCCGTTACCGGTCACGGTTACTGGTTCGATTTCCAATTTTGCTCGCCGTGCCGCTTTCGATTATGGTTCCATTATCTATCAAAATTCTGATTTGGAATTAGCCGGAGATATACATCAGTCTATCAAAATAAAATATAAGCTATATTATTTGGAGACAGCGTAACTTACATATTTCCGCGTTTGTGTGGAGGGGTGCGTGATGGTCTCACAGTTACTGGTCACCTCTATGACAAACTGTTTCGTAATTTACTTGGAAATACAAAATGTGACAGTAATTTTTAAGGCGATTGGAGTCGCAATGAAAGAACCCTCGGTTCAGAATTACTCTGTTCATACTGTAAGCACCGCTGAACCATTCATTCTAACAGAATTTACAGTACACATAAATACTGTAAGGACCGCTAAACCATTCATTCTAACAGAATTTACAGTACACATAAATACTGTAAGGACCGCTGAACCATTCATTCTAACAGAATTTACAGTACACATAAATTTTATTTATATTTTTTTTTACAAATAGTATTCGTCATGTTTAATAAATTATTATTTTCGCATGTCATATAACACATTTAAGGCTCAAGATAATTTTAACATTTCGCTTACCCAAATCGTCGCTCTCTTAGGGGTACTACATGCAGACTTCAACGAAGACAATATATTCGAAAGTGGACAGAGTATCTCCATTCTTATAAAATATATGTAGGTACCATTAGATTATAACTAATTAAGTAAATTTATGATCGCTCGGCTTACATTATAAAACGGGTCTAGAACCCATATTGGTGTAAAATAACTATACACATTACTTCATGATTAGTTAAATTCAATATCTTGATATTTGTATTATTTGCTGCTGAATACTGAATGCTGTAATGCATAGTAGACTCTCGAAGCGAATATTTCCATTACATTTTCAATATCACATTTTCGTATCACTATAAATTTTTAATTATAGTATTTTGCTAGAAAGATCAGAGACTAATGAAGAAAACTAACAGAGGTATAAACTGCCCTAATTTAACTATTAGTATTCAGTAATAGCAAAATTAGGGCAGTTAAAAAAAATGAAATTGTAAACATAGACGGAGTCCGACGATAGATGAAAAATATTCCCATTTTCCATCGAAATAGAATTATCCTTCCAAACACGAAACGAAAATAAATCATGTGTTAGTTAACTAAGTATATTTTCACGCAATATAAAAATAATAAAACTTATGTGAACTTACTTTTTGCCAACATCTTCTACCGGGTGATCACACTTCGCGGTGTCGATCTGGAAAACACAGTATTGACTTTTAATCGAGCTTAGTCAATAATTTATTGCCCAAAACTAATCAATTATTCGAAGTGCTTTTTTGACGAACGCCAACTACGAGAGTCGACGCTCACATCGTATAAATATATGTTAGAGATGAGTGAAGTTCGCGCGGATGACCGCCACCACTGATAAAGAGCAAACAGTTTTTATCGTGGTATGTGTACATTGAACTACAGAGATAGAAACTAAATATAAAAAAAAAACTTATAGTGCCCGAAACTTTTCAAAACTTTGCTTTTCAGTTGAAGATAATTATAGAGATTAGTAAGTGCGATTCAGTGCCAAGATTTTAATGGTTTTTTTTTATTTTATTTGTACTAGAAAATGAGCTTTGTCCAAAATTCACGATATTGGCCAAATCCACTAATTAGTTGCCGTTAGTCCGGAAGCTTTACTATACACGTTTAACTTTACTCTTAACATTTTAAATGTATGGTGTTACACAGAGACTTATTGTGCACATCACACATCACCGGTCATAACACTGAGTATGCAAAATATGATGACATTTTTATACAGTTTATTACTATTTTCCCCGATAATTAATTAAATTTAGTTAGGCGATCATTAAATAAATTATATCGTTATGATTCATTTATGAACCTATTCAGACATTTTTATTTTTACTTGAATTAAATTAGCAATTCTCATGTAATCCAAATAGAGGATATTTATGACAGCATATATTTTAAAGTGTTAGCATAAGTTCTTAGAAGGCGACATATTTTTAGAGTACAATCAATGACGTCCACGATTGTTTTTCGATTACCTACCGACTTTTGAGTTTTAAACTACAGCACTTGACTGCGCTTGTACGCGCAAACCATATTTTTGAACTGAAAACTCCTTTAGGTAGGGGTTGGATGGGGTGTAATTCAAAAGCATTCGTGATCGACATGTCCACGTGAAGTGTTAATGCTATCACTATATCTGCATCTATATTATATCTAACTAAACTTGTTACTCTTGACCAGCAAGGAATGTACAATGTGCAGTAAAAAGTGAGAATAAAATATATTAATATTTTCACACAGAAATACAGTTTTAATAACTAAAAAAAGAAGTTATTGTAACAACATTATAACCCAAAAAATAGATCCATTCTTATTTATTTCATCCATTATTTATTTTTGAAGTGAAAACTTGTTTACGAGCGTTAGGAGATTTTTGTATTGCTATAGTCTTATGAATTCGCGTCACCGACTCGCTAATTTTTGCGCGCGTGTATTTAGTGTGTGCACGCATATGCGCATATACAAATACAATGTATATATCCGAGTGTAAGATATATACACCTTAGTACTGGACTTCCTCAGTCACCGTTGAAGGTTGTTCATTGCAAAATACGTATCTATGTACAGTTTTTTGACTGCCTTGAATATCATTTTTATTATTGTAAATTACAACATTGACACATTGCTCGGAGTGCCGATAGATGTGAAAGGTAAATAAACAATTGTCAGGGCCTCTTCGACCATTGTTCGCGACAAAAATGTTCCAATGCAGCACCCCGACGTACACACGGCGTGAACATACTCACTAGCATAATTTAGTTCATATAGTTTGTATAGACGAATTACGTAAATAAGACAACTTAGCTTTTTGGTGCAATTGTTTTGTAAAGTGTACATTTTTTATATAGTTTTATACATCAAGATTCATTTTTGTAAATAAAGATATGAGTTTGTATGGATTGTATTTCCTTTAAGTATTTTTATATTTTTGTTATAGAAAATTGTGATATTCCGTTTGTTTTTTCTATCAAAATTACTGTCTTGACATCTAAAATTGATATAGATAACACATCTTTGAATTTCAAAGTATAATATGGTATCCTCAAAAACATGTGTTTTTAAAGAGTAATAGTTCAAAGAGTTCATAAATAACGAATTTCGTTATTTAAGAATTCTATTACTATCAATTCGTTATTTACGATTTTTATTATAGTAAAAACTCGTAAATAACGAAAGGTGAAAACACGAAATCCTTCAAATAAATAGTTCTTTTTTTATTGAGTATAATAATTACACTAAGTAGAAACTCGATTTTTAAGAACGTTTTTCATCTATTTTGGTACAGTTATTACGATATTTATAAATGAATATTAGGATTGCAATTAATAAAATGAATATACTATACTACTCTTATAATATATGTCAATATTTCTATTCATATATTTTCTCTTATTCTCACATGATTTCAAGAACAATGTTTACTCAATTATACCTATCAATAGGACATTCAAACTTCATGAAAATGTCAACACTTTTTCAGCAATCGCCGTATCCAAGCACATGCCTACAGAGATTACTATTATATTTAGTTATGCAAATCAATTATGAAAAATGCACATATTTTCACGCGTCATTTCCACTTGAAACCTTTCGAGATTACTTTAACAAAATGTTCATGAACATATAGAGCGTATTCCGTTTCAATATCACGCTGACTTACTGATGCAATTGACAGACAACAATGGAAATGTCATCTCCGCAAAGCCATCACTTTTAAATTTTTAGACAACCAGTGGGTAACTATACGAATTATTTTTACGGTAATAATGGGATACCGGAGATAATGATGTGTCATTAAATAATATGTCTATACGTGACTGTTCTTATTATTATTATCGTATACTCAAGCCCGAAGACAATTTAGAAGGATAGGCACAAATTTCCACATGGTACTATATTTACACACATCTTTTGCTTCATTGATATTCATCAATCATTTTACGCAAGGTCCTCGGTTTCGGGTGTTTAAAACCCTTTTTTGTTTTGCTAATCTATAATCGCTCATCTCTTCCAGTGGGGCTAGCATGATTGATGCCCTAGACAAGAGTTTCTCTATAGGGTCATTCATTCTTGTCACTCCATTGCAATGAGCAAAATGAATAATCCTATAGAGAGACTCTTGTCTATGGCGTCATGCTAGGCCCGCTGATGGCCAAACTACCGCGACATACCTTTTTCTTCTCTAGTCACAGTTGTATCGTTTTCTGACATCATTTCTCCAATGACCTTTCAAAGACAGTCCACACATACTACGTAGTGATCGCATCTCCACTGTATTAATTCTACCTTCATTTTTCTGAGTAATCGTTCCGTCTATAAACATTTAGAAGACGAAAATACGAAATTGTAGGTCGAAATCTGCATTACAAAATCTTTTTTTTTCGTTTTCGATAAACATGCTCAAAAACAGTTCGTTGTTTTGAAATACAAAGATCGGTATCGCGAAATAAAGTAACCAAATAATAAGCAACACTGTTTTGCATCTAGATTATTTTGATTGCACGTTTATCTGTTTGGTCATCACAAAAAATCACCGGATGTATTGAGATGGGCCCCGATTATATTTTAGGGTTCCGTTGTAGTTTCACTAGAATATTATGAATTATGAACTATTGTGATAAGCCACTACTTGCGACTTTTTACTTATTTTTATAAGCACATTCATTCCCCAAGAGGGCCAGGCAGACACTATACGTCCTTACATGGTATGATCTCTGCTTACATTTTTTGCTTCTTTGATATCAATGGATTGTTTCATGCAAGCTCGTCGGTTTCTGGTGCATTTCAAGCAACATTTTATTCACACATTGTTAGCGCCTTTTTAACGTACATATAGAAAATTACATTGCTAACAAAGATTTACACTAAGATATTAAATAATAAATTCGACCATATCACGTGCAAGTAATGGAAATTCAATTAGCATAGCGGTTAAATTAAAAAATATATAAAAAGTAAAAGATTGGGCTCATGAGAGTGTCGCATATACTTTTACAATAAAAAATGACCTTCATAAAATGTCAAACTTTAAAGTGTCCAGCACTTTGCAACAAAGAAAGGATAATGCATTCTATCTATATATGGATATATTAGTTAGTAATTCGAAAATTGCTTTGCCGATTGATTACGAAATAATGTACTTCCATTATCATTACATTCACTACAATTATGAAAGGAGAATGTAAATTGAAATTGGTAATATTAATTGGAACGCTAATGAAGTCGGTATCTTAACGAGAGCTTTAGGAACGACGAGGGACGTTAAATACAGAAAGGCGACAAAGTGTATTTAACTTTACTATGGCTATTTTAAATGTTATATATGGAGTGATGTATATAAATGAGCCTCCAATAGTAAAATTAATTTAAGAACATTTTGCACGTGTCGCCAGAGAATGTGAAGGAAAGGAAGAAGAAGAAAAAGCAATGTGAAATCACATTTATTCTTGTTTCTTTGTGGATTTTCACCAAGAGACGAATACAAGACAAGAAAAGTATTGAATGGGTATTTACGACAGCTTTTACAATTTTTACAACTTTTACAAAAATGAAGAATTTCTTATTCCAATCAGAGAGTTACTACATTACTCGTTACTAAATTGCACATATCATTCGATTGTTGAGAGTTTTACGTTTTGTTTGAAATATAGGACGAACTAGATGCCGTGTTAAATTGTATAATTGCATGATACGCACTGGGTCCATTTTTAAAACGATTGGCCCTCATTTACCCCACTTCCCATCGTAAGTTTAAGTTTACATTATCTAATCTTGTAATGTAACGTACACTTACAGTGTATGAATATGATAATTACGATAAACAGAAAATTTATCCGTTAATTTTAAGGATTTATTTTAAATTGTATAACATATTTTTAATTTTTAACATGAACAGATGTATTTATGTAGTAGTATAGTAATTGAATAAGTATTGAATACGAATAGTGTTTAAACAACATTTTAATTAATTATTTACATGAATTGAAACGTTCAAATATTTCTTGCAGTCGTTTGCTATGATTTTAATCAATCATTTATTCGATAAATTAAGTACTTAATAAATTCTTAATAGAATGCATTACCCAGTAACCAGGCACATCAGAAGTTACTACATTTATACTATTTTAAATAACATACTTTGTTAAAATTTTAAATAGAATTTTAATTAGGTAGGCATCTTTACGGAAACGTAGAAAGGTAAAATCTTTGGAAATTGAAGATTTTAAAACACAAGTTTTTGTCATTGAAACTTTTCAGCAAAACGCTCTTCAATTATAAAAAAAAATGAGTAAAATAATAGATTATAATGGCAATATTCATTAAAACGATACGTCATTTTATTGTTAAATAACGACCGTTGTAATAATTAAATAAAAACTTTCATGTCAAATGTTTTTTTTGGCTATCATGGTTTTTTGGCCACATTGTATAATGAAAATTAGCAATTTTACAACTCCTTCATACAACGCAACTGATCTAGTTAACTAATCACCGAAACTTAAAACTACACTAATTAGGTGTAGTTTATTTTTCAGTTATATGATCATTAAGGTTGTTTTGATTTACTCTGTATTATGAAGTCAGGTTGATATTTATCCTCCCTAAAACGAGTTATCAAAATATTTAATATGCTTTGATAATGATTTAAGCATGTTTAAATTTCTTTATATTATAAACATTTTCACTTTTACTTTAACTTGTGTTATTAAGATAAAAATTAGGATGATTCGAAATTACAAAGAGCTAACGGGTTGAAAGATGGCGCTGTTCGGCTGTATTGTAGAAAAATATACATTTTGTCCCTAATGCTAATTTGTGGGCAAACACACCCAGTTTTACGGAAAGCTATTTCTTAATTTTACACATAATAATACAATTTATTCTAAAATTATGATACAATTAAAATAATACGGCAAAATTTTATTTACCTTTCAGACATTTTGATGTTGTGCATTAAACACAAATAAACGTATGTCGATAATTACTACAATTGGTGGGTTTTCAGAAAGGTGGCATTACGTACAGGCCACTCACTTTAATTTATGGCAAATTCTTTAAATAAAATATTTCACAAGGGTACAGCATAGCATATTTCATGTTTATTTATTAATATGGTCAAACGATATGTAAATAGAATATTGTTTGACGATTCTTCATTCATCAATGACCAAAAAATATTTTCGTAATTTTTTTATGTAAATTATAACAATAATACCCATTTACGGTTCATGTGTCAAATTATAGAAATACTTAAAAATGGGATAATGTTATTGCAATTTAATTAAAGGTTTGATTACGGAGGACCAGGACCGGAAATGGGATCTAGATCAAGTTGAAATGAAAGATGAGGACACGAACACTTTAATTAAGGTGATTTTATAAAAATTACTATGGAAATAAATGAAAACCAATGAAAGGATATCGATACATTTTTAGGGTTCCGTGAAAAATACTAAGAGTTCTTATCATAAAATTCATTACAAATCACGTTGTATCTGTAGAGAATTCGTACAATTTTAAAATGTTTTCTGTGGACTTATTTATTACTTTACCGCACATATAGCTCTTTTTACAATAATTTGTATTTCCTCCGTTATATTACCTGGTAATATAAACATCTCAAATGTTTATGTGTACCAATTATCGTGAAATGTTTTATGTAATCTCAGTTCATAACATTCAATTAGATGGTTTTTATGAGTATTGAATATTAAACGGAACATAGTTTATCATCTCATTTTATGCATAAATCCAAAATATTTTTTCTGTGAAGATCAGATCTTAATTATGAAAAAGTATAAGAATATTAACAGAAAACTGTTCAATAACCGTCATATTAGAAATAATTAATGAGAAGGTTTATTAGCCAGGTCTGTTTACCTCGTGCGGGCCCCCCCCGTCGCCCTTCCCTAGCTATGCCATTGCTATTAAACCACTTAAAGTTCAACCGTAATAAACATTTAAAGTAACTGTGCTTCAACCAATAAGAAAGATGTAAGAAACGAATAACTATTGCAAAAAAAAAATTACTCAGTTGCCAAGCTGCAAGTCTGTGCTAAATTTTGGGAAATCAAATATCGACGCTAAAAAACAATTCATCATCCCGCTGACATCTGAAAACTCTAAAACTACCGCTTACAGTTTCAAATGGCAGCAGCGTGACATTAACCAAAAAGTTAGAAATAAGGGCAATTTTAATGTAATTTTTTTAGATTTTTCTAAGAAGGTAATAATAAAAAAAACCAAGTTTTCTAATAAATTGATTCAAAAACAAAGTTTTACGCTCAAACAAGTCAAACGTCACACGTCTTATTCAGTCTATCAAACTGATCAAAAGATATCGTAATTGAACATATTTCAAGAAAATAAATCTTCGAATTAACTTTTTGATTATTTGGCAAATCAGTTTTTAAAGCCTGAATACTTTTAGAGCTCAAAAATCTTCGTTTTAATAGGTTGTTTCGTCGATAAAATGTCTTTAAAAAAATACTTTAAGAATAACAGTTAGGACTTTTTTTAAAATCTCTAATAATTTTGAAAGAAAACACTGATGATTTTAAGCTTGAAAGTTGTAGCAATAATGTTTTAGCTCAAAAATATTACTGCTCAAAACAATGCGCGGAGTTTGTTGGTGTCGATGAGTTGTCCTTCAAGGTAAAACGTTGTCCATACTTTTGTTCAAGTGGTTGGGTGTTCCATTGTTTTATCAAAATTTTACCTATTTCGGAGAAAGTACCAAAGTAAGATATAAACTCAACGGTCCGGTTCTAATATTGTCCTGCCATATTGCAAAAATGCACCCTACTCTATACCGTTACTGTTACCCATTACAGCTACAGCGCATGAAAAAAATATTTAATTTAACAAACATTGAAATGCAATGAGAGCCCATCTCTAATATTATAAAAGTAAAAAAAATTACATGATGAGCTATATCTATTTGGTGAAAAAAAAAACACCTTAAATTCTTTCGAAGCTTAACGGCCAAAATTACATGCTACGTAATATTTAAAGGATATGTGCGTGTAGGAGAGTTATTAATATAATAGAAATACGAACAGGCGTAAAGGGCTGCAAATATAAAAAACCAGTAAAGTGCTTGTCGGGCCACGTGTAGTGTAGTTTCGTAGTTGCCCGTCACAAAACGCCGACTTCAAGAAGGCTTTTTGTTTGATACTATAAACATATTAATTTAGTTCATTGACGCTACCAAAAAATAACACTTTAAAGCGTTAAATACTTCGCGTACCGATCCCTGAATAAAAAAAAATCGTTTTCAGATAATCCCAATCATTTATAGGGGACATTCAATAATTTCGTGAGGTGTTTAAGGGCGAGGAAGGGGGTCGAGCCGAATCTCACCCAATCCCATGTGGTGGAGGAAGGTATTGGCAAATTGCATGTGTTTTTTTCCGTAAAAACAGTGTATTATGCGAATTGTGAGGGAACTGGGTTGAATTAAGTGAAATATATTTTTGCACTAAAACGTGGCTAAATCCTGCACAATAATGTTGATCGCGGTTTTGCGAACTATTTATTCTAAGTTACTCTAATAATTATGACGGTTATTCTAGGTTACGTTCTTAGTAGACTTAAATATTTGTCTTAGATAATCTTAAATTAAAATAATTATGTAAATATTTAAATAAATAAAATAAAATAGGTAAATTATATTTTTTAAACAAATCCAACGCAATGAAGCATAGCGCAATGGGTTTACGCTAAAAAACATGTATTTCGAAAAGTCTTATGAGAGATTAGAAGAGGAGTGGGAGGTCAAGCCAAATGTCATGACATCTCACCAGGGTGGGTGAGGGGGTTGAAAAATCACCAAATTCGCCTCACGTAATTAATAGACACCATCTTAGAGTTCCTTGTTGACTACGGAACCCTAAAAAGCTTTACGAAAATAAGCAAATTAATGAAAACATGCAACCTCTATCAATACTTTAATGAAGTCGCGTTCTATGTTAGTTTAGGATAATGCATTATCTAAATGTAATTCCAAAGCAGTTTACATATATTTTTTTTTTGGTCAATGTACAACGTTTAAAAATTTTTTAATAACGTTGCAAGATGTACCTGTACTTCGTTTGGGATTTTGTTTACTTGAATGTAAACAAAAAAAAAATATTTTTTGTATAAAGTTAACAAAACCGTGGTTTACTTAAAACTAACCATTGTTACCGCTTCTCATCAGTTGTAGATTTATTTTTACACAGCTTACGTTTTACGGCAATTTAATGATTCTCCAACAGTGCAACACACTAAAAAATAACTACTACAGACGCGTATCTGTTTAGTACGTTAGTAAATATTACCATCGTTTCAAAACTCTACAGTTCTGGGCACTTATTAAGTAACATAAAGGCTACCTTTTCACTTTCAGCTTCAGCTTTGAAGATAGATATATGAGAAGATTTCGTATCGGCGTCAAATACGATGTGCATGATAGTTTAATCTTAAATGTTACAGTAATCTCTATTGTCTGAATCGTTAACGTGACACAGCCGTGGTAAAACTCTGCATAATAAATTGCTTCGTTTACGTAATTTGATGTATTTAAATTATTTCTAGTATTGCATTAAACATTTATTCGACGAATGAAATTAACCTTTGTACCGTATATGAAGGATGTACTTACAATTCTTCAATGTTCCGTATTTTCGTTCAAAAACTGTCTCTGTATACCATTACAGTTCAAAACTTCAATGTATATTTACTATATTTCAATGTAATTTACACTAATGATTTATTTCTCTTTGGTTTCGTACAAAATTTTACTAAACTTCACATATTTCTTTTAGTCAGTCTTTCGCGTGATTTTACCATTTGCTGGTGATTGAAAATTTTATTTACAGTATCATACGACCGCACTGAATTGTGATTTTTCACTGCAGCGTGAGGTGCTGTGATGAAAATACGGATTTCGACCTGCGCTTTGCGCATGTGTTGTTTATCGTGAGGTTATTTCGCGTCCCTTTTAACGCAACGAGGGCGAAAGGGATGGCTGCAATCGGCCATAATCTGCGCAGTGTTATTGACGGGGCGGTTGTGGCGGGAAAATAGTTTTTCTGGCTTCTCAATGGCGACGGACGTTCGTGCTAACCTATACGTCGGCAATAGATATTGATTGCTGCTGGCTATATGACTACTGTTGAATCAAATGTTTTGGAGTAGCTTTATAGGACGTTCACGAATTCCCGAATTTCGAAACGACGTATATATATATATATATATATATCTACGTACATGGCATTTCCATGACCCATCTCTGGCTATTTTTCATAATATTTTATTAATACCTCCAGCTTCGTTCCATTTCCAAGATTTTGACGAAATTTTATACTCAAATGTAATAATGAGAAAAGAAAAATAAACTCATACAAAAAGGATCAAGGCGTGAAAAACAATAGTTTGTCATTCAATGACAATTTTAAATTACATGTTGTATTCATAAGTTCAATACAAATCTAAACGTTGCTTTATTTAGCACCATTTCGTATAATTTTGAGGTATTTATATTGTTGTTTTTAACGACAAATGGCACTATATGACATGAACTACAGATAATATGTGTTATTATGTATCTGAATGATTATTGTTAGAAGTGAATATAAGTAACTTTACCCATGACAAGTTATCATTTTCTCACAGTAAACTCGACAGACGCCGAGCAAAGCTCGTTTGCCCAAGTTACTACAATTTAATTAAGACCGTCTATAAGGTTAATGAAGGAAAATTAATTATGTGAAAGCAGTGAACAGTTGATATAGTAATCAGATTTAACCAAAAATATATATTAAAAAATGATAGTAAAAAGCGCCCTCTGACATCACTATATGGCACATTTGTTGGACGTCGGAGAGTCGGCCGGTTTGTAGTGAGGCGGGTCCGGCTGAGGGCCCACGCGTGTTTTCAGAGCCTCCGCCACGCGACTGCACTTGGGAAACTTAGCCTTCTGGCGTAAACTGCTATCGGCCAATCTCCAGCCGTAATCCCAATTGCTACAGCTCGGAAAGTAAAACTTGTTCTCTGGCTTTGTTTTGGCCCTCGTCTTCAAGTAAACCCTTTTTCCATACTCCGGTTTCGATTTGTACAATACATCGACGACGTCCTTTCCGACTGGCCGCATTACAGGGTCCAAAGTCAGGTCGGACGGCGGACGGTCGAGTCTCGGATCCTCTTTAGGGTCTCCGAGACCCACGTCCCGTATGGAATGTCCCTTCCATAGGTGATCCACTCCCGGTATGAATGTTCCGTCCCGTATGGGGATTTTTCTCCGGTTGCGCGTCGCGACAGCGTGGTCGCGCTCGAGGGCCGGCAAGCCCGCGTTCACAGTGGCCGTCAGAACGTCGGTCTCGTAGTAGTTCGTTGGCTCACGATGCAACGTTGCAGCCTCCTGTATCTTCTTCCAGTGCCGGTTCATCCAATTTATACGCAATTTGTTCTCCCTTTCGAAACATTCTACTAAAAATATTATTATCGCCGGATCACTGTAGTCGAGATTAGGCATTTTTTTGCGTTTAAAAAGTTCCAATTCAAAAATACAAATATGTATATTTAAAAAAGTATAACTTATATAAAATTGATGCGCTTTTCCTTTAAATTTATTATGTCATAGTTATGCCAGTGTACTTTATTTTTTTTTTCAATTTGCGAAACATTGGTTTGGGACGTAAAGAATAGTGGCACCTCCATGGTTTGGAATGAATATACTCGTTAGCAGTTTGACACAATATTTTTACTTTATTTAGTATGGCGGCTTACACTGACATTTATAATTTAAAAAGAGCATTATACATCAGACAATTTGAAAAACTACATTTCGTGGTAGTGGTAAATCGTCGTTATTACTTAATAATCCTATACGAATGGTCAATATTCAGATGATTTTTGGTCACAATACTATTTTGAACAAATGTAATTTTTGGAATGAATACCTAAATGACAACTATTGTTAATATATCATATGAGGTATATCTATGTAAATTTATTTCTTTAGCTCTTAAATGCCTTATTTGATTTTAACGCAACCTTATTAAATAAAAAAGTTCTAACATATAATAAATAAACTCTCGGCGGGACACAGAGAATTTATTTTGCTACTAGGTGCAATAATACAGAGAAACTTTTGGACTAATAAAGTATAATCATATTATTTTTTATGCCATTCTTCCTTTACCCATGTTTGTAAATTGGCTTGAGAAATAGTAATTATTACGTTAATTCTGCATCAATATATTATTTTCTGACACTTATCGAGCCAGTTTTTCCAATCAATCACCTTATACTGAGGGTTCAAGGCACAGGATGTCAACCAAAAACTATTACGTAAATCACAAAAAAATATAAGAATGTCATTACTACAGTAAAGTCAATGAACTGTCAATATGCAGTCGGTGATGCGCTCGATATTAATTTTTATTTTCGTGTATACTTCCTTTATTTATTTTAGGATTATTTTTATAAAATAGTGAGGTCCTCTTTCACCATATCCTTTTAATCTCACTTTTAACAAAAGGTCATTTTTAAAATTAATTTTGCATCTCACGTCTTCTTTTTAACGGTTTTTAACCCTAACAGCCGTTAAAAGAAGAACGAGGAACCCAAAATTAAATTTAATAGTGACGTTTTGCTAAAAGTGAGTGTAAAAGGTTGAAAAAGCCTTCAATGTATGATAAACGTTTTAAGATGATTTAACAAACAAAAAATTGTGGAGATTAACGAAGGTTATTATATAAAATGTCGAAATGTAGTAACACAAATAAACTTTGTGTTTGTGAAATATTAGTCGATTAAACTTCGATTATAAACTACAATATTTGATCGAAAATAATGCTTGCGGCAGGGACTCCAATAACATCGTATTAATTTAAATTATGAAGAATTATATGCCACATGAGTGATATTTCTTTGATATGAAATTATATTATGAATTTCGCGAAACATGGCATTCTGACTTAGTTTATTGTATATGGTGTGTCAAAAAGACACAATCGTGAAAACTATCAAGTTTTAACATGAATTCCGACGATTTGATCTGGTTTTTTGACATTTATTTTGATTTCAACAATTGCAACATTCTCTATATACGCTGTTTAGCTATCATCCAAAACATCGTCAATTCAAGAGTTTTTAAATCATACGCGTTATTTCATTGCGAGCCAACCATTATATTTATTTTTGCCACATTTTTCAAATACAAATAAACATCATTACGATAACGTTTTTACTATGAAATTGCATTTATAAATGCAACTATCAGCCGCGAGTACACTATAAAGATAAATAGGCTTTGCCTTCCTTCGTATATTGTTAAAAAATGAAATCATCACGTTAACCAAAAATATATAAATCAGTGACAGAAACAAATTATTGTTGATAGAACGCCCTCTATGGTTATGGTTAAGCATCTCTAGTGTTTCATAGGTGGTACGATATAATCGATTGTCATACAGAAGCACTGTTCAACGATAAGCAATGCGTTCGTCCGTCTAGATTTAGAAACGTGAATCGAGTACATGTACGACACGTGTTCGCAATAAATCCTTTTTCATGCATGATAATCTATCAGCACATAGATGTAATTTTAAGCGCTGTTTATCTTGAGTAACCGACAAAATTAAATTGTTTTGTATTATGAATGCTTTTGGGCTTTTAAATAGGTTTTTACAATTAATATGTGTATATACGTCATTACTCATTATGGCAGTTCAAGACAATTTTGCTTTCGTGGAACATCACATTTTCTATAGTTTTATATTGTGTTATTCTATTGAGCAATAGTGAAAATGTTTAGTTACAGTCGTGAAATTTGTGATGGAAATGTTTGCTTATTAAAATTTAACAATTTTGTAGTCACATTTAATCAGTTTTCTTGTATAGAAAAATTAAAAATTTTGCAAGCAGGCCAACCATTATCAAATATACACTCAAATATTGATTCAAAAAAATAGAAAATTGAATAGTAAATATTTTGAACGATTACTACGTGGAAACACAAAACTAGATTTTGTGTTTCCAGGTATTATTTCGGCAAGTGGTCGCTAAAATAAGTATTTATTTCTTATGACATTCAAAATCACATTTTAAAACTATAGAAATCGTAACATTTTTCAACGTTGACATAGTATGCTTTTTGGGTAACCAAAAATTACCTTTTTGAAGACATAACAAAGCAATCTCTTCAATAAACAAAGGAAATCGTTTAGAAATGGTAGATTTGTTGTGAAAAATTGATGGAATTTTGGAAAGTCATAGGTTTTTACGGACTTATCAATTAGAGTTTAAGATGACTTTATTTCTAGTATTGCTTCTCTGATACAGAGCATAATTAAAAATAAATAAAGAATACTAATTTTATCGCGATTGTTGTTGATGAAACGACGAATGTCAGTTGAAGGGAACATCTCGTAGTTACATTGCGATATTTTATAAATTTCAAAGTAGCGCCCGATTTATAAAATATGTAGATGCCAGGTGGATAGCACAGCTATTTCACTGAGTTCAGAACTATTACATGCCCTCGAGGAATATGATTGTTTATCTAAAATAATAGCTCAAACATGTGACGGCGCAGCAGTTATGCCTTCTGAACAAAACGGTGTCCAAATTAAAATTAAAAATCGTCGTCCTTTAGCCCTTTTTGTTTGGTGTTCTGCTTATATTGTTAGGAACTGCGCTCGCTAGCTAAAAATAGAAAGACAAAATAATCCCTTTATATAAAAAATATATATTCAAGAATAGTATTCCAAAAATATATCAGCTCCCCGTGCGCCGCGCACTGACCTCGGTCGCGTCGGCGTCTTTGTTGATTATTTACATTTTATTTTAAATGGATTTATTTTGTGGGGAGGAATTTACGACAGGAAATAGATCTTGTTTGTTTGCGTCAGACGTGGTATGTTTACGTCTTATTTTTCTGTATAATTCGAGGGCTTTTTAGAAGCCAGAAGGCAAAAATAAATAAGAAGTCCGGCACGCAGGAGCACGAGTTTTATTCTTGCGGTTGGAGCGACAGCACGTCAATTGCAATACTATCAACTGGTTCCGTAGCGATCTAATGCAATTCTGTATTTCTGAATATATGCCTTATGCTGTTCCACGTGGTTCCTTTCTTTGATCTCAATCTGCGAACCGCAGATAGGGTCATTTTGTAACCATATTTTAAATCTGATCGTTTGTAAATTATATCAACGCATCAGCGAAACTAAGGGATTATCAAAAGCGTAAGAATTTTAGACGCTTGTCTGCAACATGCATTAACATGTTGCAGACAAGCGTCTACTATGAATTTCCGCGAATTAACACCTCACACAATACAATACATAAGGATTTTTTTACAGTAGTACGAAAAGATTAACTTATTACGGTCAATTCACGAAAATAGCGCGCGTCGTCGAAACACGTTGTGATTTTACCCTTCAGGTATTGTAAATGTAATTTATAAAGAAATTTTAAATTTCATTGGTTTTTCGAGGAAATCTGAAAATGTCAACATATGGGACGTTAATAATGACTCGAGCCACATCAACCTTGCATAGTTTAAAAGAATTTGATTTTATCTTCTTTTTTTAAATGGTTTTGATAAAATTTTCGCAGAAACAGATATAAGAAATATTACAGAAAAGAAATCTGACATAGCTTACTGTGTGCAGAGGATTAAAAAGTTAAAAATGTTCTTATAACATTACAGATAAAATTTTTTATACATTTATAATATTAATGAGAGTACTTATGGCTAGCCTAAAAGAAAACAAAATGTAGATAACACCAATAGTTACTATAAGCGTACATCTATTGAAATAATAAACAACGTTTTTAGCGACTTTCGAGACCGCAACAGAAATTTAATAGATTTAAAAAGGTTTGAATTAATATCGTATGAAAATTTTAGTAGATTCCTAAAAAAAATTGCCTACAATTTTGATTTAGATGTTTTGAAAAACGTGTTAAAATGGACATACGTTTCGTCTGAATTTTGTAAGCTAAATATATGTTAATTTTTTAAAGTTTTACAAAAAATAATTTACAAACAATTATTCCCCAGGTTTTACGATTGCCACCGTTCTTGCACCCAGCGCCTCTGTCGAACGATCATTTTCATTTTTAAAACGCCTACACACTCATTAATGCAATACGCAGGGACCATAACGGCGTAGCGAACTGTCAACGATTTCCATTGAAAAAGAATTGTTCAATGATTTAAAACGTTCCGGAACCTTTTACGACGTTTCAAAAATGCCATTCTATAAAAAACGGGCGGGTGGATTTAATGCATAAATAATATATTATAAGGGCTGTCTTAAACCAATCATTTGCGGATGCAGTTTACGTAGTTATTATATATTTTACTATACTAAAATGGTAGTAGCGTTAACGACGGACTTTCAATGGCCACTTTGGTTATAAAGTAGTTGATTCGATTGTTCAACACTTGGTAATTAATTCAATCGAATACTTGGATATCTAATATGGCCTAAGAAGGCTCAAGCTGCGGTAGAACGCCTTTATTGGGTAAGCTTTTCTTTATATAATATCTGAAGCGTATATAGCATTTAGCTCTTTCATGCCTACATTGGTTCAAATTCCTATGACCATCACTAAAAACAATATTATTTTCCTGACGAATTCTGTTAAATATTTATTTTTTTTATTTATTCTCTAAATAAACATTAAATTGTATTTTACATTTTTATTCTTAAGCATAGATAATTAAAATGTCGGAGCTTCAGAAAAAAGTGCAATGAAACGATGGGAAGCAGTTCTCGAATATTTGAACCAAGTGAAGTATTTTTTGTTATAATGATATGATAAAAATAATGAATGTATTTACCAACTGTAATGAAAATTGTTTACAATCATTAAATTGATCAACACATTCACAATAATCCTACCAGATTATTTACCCGAGTTCATAATATTTATTATGTACTGGGAAATTACGAAAGAGGAACGTCTCAAAAATCCTTTACGTTTCAAATAATTCAAGGTTAATTTAAGTCTTGATTTTTCGCTTGGGATTAATCGTAGTATTATATGGTGGTGATAATGCTGGGAGTGAATGTAGAAGCTACGAAACATCAATTTTTATATTATTTGGTCGTTTGTTTATATTATTATAAATTGTTACAAAAATTAATACAATAATTCCTTAATAAAAAAATATTAATACTGTAATTAATTACCTACAGAATCGGCATGATGACAACAAGTAAATTTCATTGAAATAATTTGTGTGTATATTATTACAAAATTCCTAATTCTAAAACTCTAATTTTTTTCATAATTAAAAGCAAGATGAATATATAATCGATAAAATAAAATCGCTAAATACGGCAATCCGCCATGAAATGTTGAACGCCAATCAGAGCGCGTGACGTCACGTTAGAGTTCTTTCTCTTTGTTTACATTTTAATTACATAATAGACGCTCGCTTTTTAATTAAATACGCCGTTTTGTTTTGTTATTAACTTCAATTTCTTTGTGTAAATTGATTACGCTAAATTGAGTCATGGAACAAGGATTTATAAAGGGTTCCAGCGCAAATTTACCAAGAATCGACTTGATAATGCTAGGAACGTTTCTGGCATCAAACAAAGACTTCTGTTCAGCAGAATTTAGAAATGTTAAAACTTCCATGTAAGTATTGTGTATTAAACAGTTAATTAATTATTTAAACCATAAAAATAATTCGTTCAAAGCATAGCTATTGTACCTATTTCAGTATAACATCCAATATTACAATTTGATGTTTATGTTAAATATTTCTTTTTGCAATTAAATATTTACCATTGCTTTAATTATTTCAGGTCCGCTAGGGCATCTTATGGTGATGATGCTGTAAGCTATGTTCAGCTCAAACGTGAAGGAAATTTGTGCACAATAAAAGCTAAAATCTGCCCAGAACATAAAGTGCATGCCAAGTTGTATGGAGTGTCTTTGGTAGTCGACGAACAAGAAGAAACAGTTAAGTCAGTAGAATGTCATGATTGTGTGGCTTCACAAGGAGGCTGCAAACATGCCATGGCATTCTTAATGTGGGTTCATCGCAGAAGTGAAGACCCATCTTGCACATCCATAGAATGCTATTGGATGAAATCCAAACTTTCTAGAGTTGGGAGTACCCTTAAATACATAACTGCTAAGGAATTATCTAAGGGTAGCCCTAGTTTACCATCTACTACCGAAGTGTTTGAAAAGTTTGTAGAAGAAGGGAAGAGAAGAAGGCTAACCAAGTGTGAATTAATGAAATACCAAAAGGACTATGTTTTGGATAGACTACTAAGTCTATCAATGGACAATTTAGTGTTGAAATATAAAGAAAAATGTTGTGATAAATTTTTGGATAGTGTGATATTTTCTGATGCTGACATCAACAATGTAGAAGAAGAAACAAGGGAGCAACATAAAAGTAAGCTTTGGTATGAATTAAGGTATGGCAGAGTGACTGCTTCAAGAGCGTATGAATTCAGTAGGTGTAAAACCAGTGACAGCACTCTGATGGCAGTAATAATGGGTGGAAAAATTCCAGACACAACAGCTATGAAACGTGGTAGAATTTTGGAGGATGAAGTGAGGAAAACTGTAAGTGCCAACCTGGAAAAGAAAATTAGAATATGTGGTTTATTCTTATCTAAAATTATCCCATGCTAGCGGGTTCACCTGATGGGATCTGTGAAAATAGTATAATAGAAATTAAGTGTCCTATGAGTCAAAAACAGTTAAAACATATGTAAACAATGGGAAACCAACCCAAAAGTTTTATGTGCAAATGCAACTTCAAATGTTACTAACAGGACATAAAAAGGCTACTTTTGTGTAGCTGACTGCAACTACAGTGCCAATAAGAAAGTAGATATAATGGAAATTATGTATGATGAAAATATGTATCAGATTTTCTTAAGGTAATAGTCCCTTTGTGGAAGGATAATGTATATCCAGTATTGTATAAAGTGTAATGTTATAAATAAAACCAGTTTATGTAAAATGTTTTATTTGTAGGATAAACCTCAGATGATTTTCACATATTATATACTAATTTACAATACTATATAAATATTTATTTACATTCACTTATATCAATGTTTTATGTTAGATTAGCTCTGTGGTACAGTGGTTATCACGCCACACTGCTACACAGAGTGACCCGGGTTCAATCCCGGCCAGGTCAAGATGGAAAATGATCTTTTTCAGATTGACCGGGGTCTTGGGTGTTTATCTATCCTTGTATATATAAAAATTACATGTCACATTGTTTGTCCACGATGGACTCCTAAACTACTGAACAGATTTTGATAAAATTTTGTTACCATTTATAATATGGACCAACTTAAAAGATAATGTTTTCAGTATTTATTATTGTAAATTAAACGTATAGGTATAATGAGCCACAGAAATGTGTGGCAGGGTCAGCTAGTATATGTATATGTTATAAAATATATTATTGTTTAGTTAGTATCCATAACACAAGTTTATGAATATATTATTAATATTATAATAGTACAGGGTAATAGTACAGAGCTAAGTTATAGTCATTTCCATAAATAACCGTAGTGACTTTAATCAAGTAATTACAGTAATACTGGTTGAAACTTAATATTGGTAAGTATGTATGTATTAACAAAATAAAAATATATAAACAGTAGGTCATTGTTATATGAGAAAAGAAAGAAAGAAAGAAAAACGCTTTACAAAAACATTGTAACATATTAAACAAACGAGTTTAAGCAAAGTAACATTATGCTATATGAACTTGAAATAATACTGATTCTTTATTTAATTATCTGCATAATACAATAACTTGCACTCAAAATTGTACAGTCAAACAGGATTTTGAAACTGAATCTAACATTATTCTGAAACTGAACTGACATATATTATATTCTTGATCAATCTGATTGATTTGATTTTACAAGATTCTTTGATCAAATAAACATATGTATATTTATTTGATCAAAGAATCTTAAGTTAATCAATCCACAGGCAATGGCTATAACATCATCTAGCACTTTGACTAAATTAACATTTACACATGCATGCTTTAACATACAGAATTCACGTAAGCGTCTAATCACTCTCTCCACATGAATCCTTAAGCTTGCAATTTGTTTTGTTTCCCTTGCCTCATGTTTTGATAGCTTTGTACCAGTTGCAACACTTGGAGGTCGCATTACTAAGTGCACTCCCTGTTTTCTTAAATATTGTTCTACATGTTTGAAACCTCTGTCAGCCATCACACACATACCTGGTTGCAAACACTTTATAAAATCACAAGATTCGACCAAACATGTGTCAGTAATTCTTCCTCCATATCCTGGAGAAATATAATTGACTAGTCCATTAGAGTACAAGACACAAGATACTTTATCGTATTAGCTTTTTGTATTCTGACCAGGAGAGAGCCTGGTTCAATGCTTTGAAGGCTTTTGTATCTCAATTTCTAAGCAGTCTATAATACAACTTACATTGTAATATTTATGCCTAAAGGCCATAGGCAAATTTTTTCTTATGGAATCTTTATCTAAGACAACAAGAAAAGGTCGCATCAAACTAGCTATTAGCGGTATATTTTTCAGAAATATCTTGCTGGCATATGTCGGAGAAATAGAAAAATCATCAAGCTCTCTGAAACTACTATTTAATTTAATTTTTTAAGCACATTATTATATGGTGTGTGGAATATTCAACTTTTTCAATTAAATCTATAAGATAGTAACAACTGTTAGGAACTCCAATGTAAGACCGTGGGTTCTTTTTATTTTCTGCAATGTATATGCCAAGATTCTTGATGCCTCTTGTTTCTTATCGTCTTCAATTAATTCACTGCAGTCCGAAGAAGATTTAATTTTTAAAGATGTCACTGATGGTGATTCACTATGTGCCACAGATGGTGTGTATGAAATATCACTGTCAGAATCATCCTGAAATCCTATTAATTTCTTGGTACATTTTGTATGGTGGATATGGATGGCTTGGTACTTTTGATTTTAAATGGTGAAGTAAAAGCAGAACGACAAAGGGTTTCAATGGTGAAGTCATCTGATCTACTGAATTTATTTCTGTTTGAACAGCTTTACTTCTGAACTTATTTGTTATATACACTTGAATGGATTTATTTACCATCTTAGGTGCATCTTTTGTAGTACTTTCCTGCATGGCTGATGTTCCGGGGATGGGTCTTCAAGTTCTAGCTGTTTGTTGCAACAGTTGTAGTTGTTTTATTTTGTAATTTTGCTCAACTTCTTCAATGACCTCTCTTCTTTGCTTTTTCGCAATATATTTCCTTTCGTTTGAGTCGGAAGTTCGTTTTCTTCTATCGGGTTGGCATTCAAATTTTGAGGGAACGCACCCAGGTTTCATGCGAATCTGCGACACTGACCCCATCACATGATACTCCATATAGTTTGCCATATCATTTGGTAACTGAAAATGAAATAAAATACCTTTTAATAGCTCATTCATTGAGGATTTGATTACAATAAGTAAGAGTGAGTAAGAGATTCTAACCTCCAAAAGTTTGTATATCAATGTTTACTTCTTCTCTTAAAATTAGCTTATAATTAATTTAGCAACAAAATTGTACAAAGTAAAAGTAAATACTTACGTCAAAGTGATCTTCACAAAATAAAGCTGAGTAGTGGGTAATATTCCTTTCAAATCACGTCTTGCAAGTTCAAGCCACTTCTTTCTTAATTTCGTATCGAAAGGAACGAAAATAAATAACTTCTCAGGAGTTTTATGGACGTGTTAGTACACAGAGGGACGGAACACCACCTATATGCTTTCGAAGTCATGTTTTTAATGTAAAACTAGTAAAATGTCCAAATTAAATATGAATTAGATAATGTTTACATATGCCGAATGATCCTTGTACTCTAAAGTGACGTAAGCAAGCGACGCCATGACACTTTGACGTGTTTTGGTGCAAATTTTAAATTTATGAACTAAAAATTAATTTTTAAGTACTAAACCTAAATTTTCCGCAGAAATATTATGTTTATTATAATTTATATATATTTCCAAATATTATAGAACAGTTTCTCAAAATTTGTCATCATGCGGATCCAAAGTAGTGTGGGATTAAGTGCTTACTTTATGCTAACATTTGTGAGCTTACTGTAGTAATTAATATACATAATGTCGAAATTTAGAATGCCAAAAGAAAACAAATTGTCGTTGCATTCTAAGTATCGATTTGGTTTCAGCGTTTGGATGAATTACAAAAATAAATTAAATAAGCTATCAGGGAATGAACCAATTGGATGTACAAATTAAGGCAAGGAGGAAAACGGTTCAATCTGCGTTCGTCATTTTTAAGCAGAACTCGGTATCCTTTGATGTTGTAATATGCGACATGTTTAATATATTACATCGATTACACAGTAAACGAATGTAACTGCTCGTATTTTACAGTTATACATATTACACAGTTTTATATTCAACTAGTTAGCAATATTTTCCAAACCGCTTTGATATGCGATGCTTAACAAACGTCTTACACTCTCATGAGCGAACGAAGCGAACGAAACTGACCACTTCCTAACTCACTATTCTCAAAGATACAATAACTTTTGAAATACAGTTAACTAGAAACATGTAAGCAAACGAATCTAATTTATCTATGCAAAATTTTGCATTTTCTCATAGACTCACCTACGGTACTTTCGTTGCTGAATCTCGATACACCTCAGAAATTCAGTACATTCAGAAAGTTTTCATTGCAGACCGTAAAAATAATGTCCTTTTACAATCCTATGACCAGAATGACCCGTTTGGGTAATGACCTAACCGCCGACGCTGACGCGAGCGCCGACAGCGATGTGTTTCATTGTCGACTTGCTGTTTTCAAACGCACGTATACGATGTCTTATTTATTACGATAAATTATGCAATGTTTCTTTTAATTTTTTGCTTTTCTCTATTTTTTGTTTTATTTACCTTTTAATTTAATCATGCTATGTAAACATGTTTTAGGATTGCGGTCTAGACCAAATTGTATATGTATCATATTTTTTACAGTCTTATACTGGGTCGTAAATGAACTTTGAAACAAAAAAAAATTAACCCGTTCAGGCAGTGCATAAAACTAAAAAGCATTTATATAGTTTTAAGTTATAATTTTTCGAAACGGAATTTAAAAAAATACTTCAAACGACTTTAAAATGCATCATATGAATTACATTTTGCCTTTTATTACCTATTTGACACATTATTCACTTCCGAAATAAATTAGAAAATTTTTGTGTATTTGGCTGTATAAATATTTATTATTAGTTATTCTTGGAAAATATGTTTGAATCCTGAATTTGATTTTGATTGTTAAAAATTCTCCTACATTCAATTCATTATTGCTTTGCTTTTTTTTTTTGCTACGTCACACCCATAATCGCTATTATAAACACACGTCACTATCCGGTAGTTCATTTTAGGCATTTGAGAACGTGACATCAGAGCTCTTTCATACATTTTAGAAACTAATTGTATATTTATGTATTTTTTACTGAATTTATGTATTTTGCATTGAATTGGGAAGGAGATACACTTACGACTGCTGATAATTGACCTCTGGTCGCTATTTTATTTAATTGAACAATAAAATACACGTCTTCGAAGTTTGCCACTTTACCACTGACTCCACAGACGTATTCAATACCAGAAACAACAGCTGAACTATTTCAAAAATTGTTTAATCATAAATAAATAACATTATTTTGTTTGGAACAAAACAACCTCGTTATTCACACACCATACAACTCATGTAGTGAATTTAAACGTGTATCTAAACTAATAATACTTACATCGACCTTAAAATTAAAAATGTACATAGCTTATACCACAATTAATTTGAGATTTTTGCGTAGTCTAACCCTTACACATAGAGAGAAAGATTGTATTAAGGAAACATTTACAAGGAAAAAATTGGTCGATTATTTAGTGAGTGAATGAAAAACGAATAGGTGGTGGGATATAGTTGGAAATACGTGAAGGGCCTTTAACACGACGTTTCCGTGCATAGCGTACTTCTTTACGTCGACTTACCGGTGCAGCAAGTTAAAGCATACAATGTAAGTACATTTTCAGTAATAATTGTTGGGCATTTAAAAATGCACCATCATACCTGTGCAAATAGCTTTCTATGTTTAGTATAAAATTTATTTACCTTTATAATATCTAAAAATATATAGAATATTTCAATCAGTAAGTAGACCTATATCGACAAATAGCAAAAAATACAATTTTGGTAACATTTTTTTTTAATATGGCCAATCACTTTTACAGTTCAATATTATAAAATATTGTCTCTTACTTATGGACGTTAAGTAACTTTCACATTTTATCAGTGTAGTTGGACACTAAACTCGTCACTGTTCAACTCCAAAATATACTTAAACACAAATAGATCTTTAGGGAATATGAACAAAACTTGTTTGTTATATTATTTGATTTGTTATTAATCAAGGGCATTATAATTTTATACAATATAGAAGCCTTTAATTGACTTTGATTTCAATCTTGATTTTTGAATACATACCGTATTTTATGTATATAATATTATCTACATTGTATCAATAACAAGTCTAAATGCTTTCCGAATTATGGATAATTTTACTATAATGGGTGACCAATCCGATATTTAATATTAAAAACATTAATTCACATCTTGCGAGGCAACTACGTTCCTTTAAATAATCAATATACATATAGTTTGGGAATTAAAAAACAAAACAGGTGCAGTGCAGATAAGCACACAATTTTCAAATTTATTCATTTTTCCATACAACTAAACTTACGTAACGTAAGTACACGGATCGCGAATTTTAAAACGTATTAAATATTTATTTCTATTTGAAAATTGTGCTTTTAGCTCAATGGTAATTGTGAATTTCCATAAAATTTCAATAAAAATTACACATCGTTTAAAAACAGTTCCAATAAAAACTGACACAACTTTAAATCTATATTGTATACACTATTCAATAAAATAACAATTTCTCCCGTAGTTTATTTTCAGAAATTGTACATATATATATATATAAATATTTGTCGATTTTAACTTACAATAGAGATATCTAAAAATCACCCATGCCATTTATATATAATGCATATATCAGCACATTTAAGAATAAAATGAATAATTTAACGTAATAAAACTTTTTGGTATTTTGGTCACGTCCCTAAACCTAATTAATAACGCCGTTCGCTATGTCACCTTGTTGCCACATCGTCGTTCCTTTATAGTTTGACTATGGAGCTATCGTGCACTTCGCACCCGTTCAAGCGGCGAGATGCTGCCGTTGGTAAAACTCCGTCGTACACTGTAGTTGGGATTGGATGTGAGGAGTTAAATTGTCGAAAGATCCGATAAACTTGTGTATTATGTTAAAGATAATTAGGAAAAAATAAAGCAATTACTATAAACAAGAAAACGACTATTTTAGACTTCGGTTATGTATAAGTCTAAATTACAGTGTAAGACAGAGTTTTGCATTGAATCTAGAATGTAGTTCGACAAATACAGAAACGCATAGAATAGGAAAACCATGAAATGAGGTAAAACGGAACGTTCTATTATAAATTACTATATCAACGCACGACAAACGGTACGACGGTTAAGAGATATGGAATCGTTATTATCATCTCTTAAGCTAAGTTTTATCTATGAAAATATCACACGTCGGACCCGGAGACTTGCGCCGTGAAATGGAACGGCCTTACAAGGCGATACTCGAAATACAAAACTTTAGTCAAGACGAAAATCTTATAATTCGCACAAGTCAAACGATTAGCGTCAATAAAAAATGTGCTCAACACGAATTAATGTGTACAATATAAAACACACTGCATAATATGCAAGTTAGATTACAAATCGTTAATTGTTGACATATAAATCGAGGAATCAAGACAGAATATGTAAATATTATACATTAATTTTTTTTCTTTACAGCGAGACCAACAAATTTACACAAATAGATATAAGCACACAAATAATTATTCTACTTTACGTTCACAGAAAATTCATAGGGGCTCCATTTTAAAATACAATCAAGATTCATCCAACTCGAGTACATTCAGGATTAAAAATTATATTCCAATTGAATAACTGTACAGCATGGTCTCGAAAATCTCGTTAATACAAATGATATTTTCAATTGAAATCGTTCAATTGACAGAATTTGTGTTCCCTTGGCATAGTCAAGGCGTTGTTGCAAATGAGACCGACGACCGGGTTTTCCAAGTTCTCATATCGGGAGTTCGTCTCCGACGACAGGCTGACCGTGCCGCTGCTGTCGCCCTCGTAGTTCTCCGTGTCGTCGACGTTCTGGGAGCCGAGGCTCGACTTGTCGTTGGCGTCGTGGGCGTTGCAGTCGAACTTCTCGCCGCGCGTGTCGTTGGACAAGTCGATCCAGTGCGCGCGGTTCGCCTTCACCCGGTCCAACATGGGCTGGAGGGCCGGCGACAGGACCGCGAACGCCTGGAAAGCGTTTAATGGAACATAGAAAAAAATATTGGACAGCTAATGCTTTTTATGTATTTGTTTATTTCGTTATCCAAAATTTCGTTTGCAAAGCGTAAGTTTTTATTTTATCGTATTTTAAAACTTTGCAAGTACAAAATAGTACTTCAGGTAAAACATTCGCTAATACAAAACGTAAACATTACCTCGTATATTGGTAAGCAGATCGAATCAATAAACTTCACTTGCATAGCAGGAAGTTCGTCTTCTTTCTCTCTGTTCATTATATCCTGAAAAAGTACAGTTGGAATATATTAGGTATAGTTGTTTTTATACCACTTGTGTCGTGTGTGAAACACTGATGGGCTCGCAAAACTATACCAAGTGAAGATGTACACTTGGTACAATCCTTACATCTTATTTTTCAGTAACATTCATTAATCTTTCCAAGCGAGCTCGGGTTTCGGATGCATAAAATGTAAGCCTCATATAATATGTCACCTACTTATCTATAAAACGCATTCTCTTTACTGAATAGAGAGGTAACTCGCAGAGGCTTTGCCCGAGCACTAGCCGCCTGAATACAGTGCCTTCTACATTTAATCGTGCTGGCTCAATGGTCAAAAGCATGGGCTCCAAACCAGAAGGCGGTATTAGGTCCATCCTGATCATGAACAAATTGATCAATGAGTTTTTAACTTAAGTTAAATCGAACCACATTAATCGCCGGACCTGGACGATGTCATGACGTTGGTGACGACGGTCGTCAGCAGCCCCCGGCCAGCGGGCTAGCGTGTAGGGCTGCTTCAGGTCCAAGCTCCTCAAATAACGAGATCGTGGAAGAGTATGGGGTGATTAAAATTCTAATTTCAACGTAATCACTTTTAGTCATGTATTTAATAACTCTTAGCTGTGCGACACGATACGATTGGTATACAAGCAGAGTGCGGGGCGAAATGCTGACAACACATGCGTGACATCCATATGCCTAATACTAAACATGCGAAAGCCGTTGTAAATCTTATAGTTTTCGCTGAAATTACATTCGATAATAATATGGTATACGCCCAATATCACATGTATTAGGGTAAAAAGGTATTAGTTTTGAATAAACAAAAAGGTCGCCCCATTTTGGACAGGGGATAAAACCCCATAAGACACTAGAAAGACACTAAAAAAATCATCAACTCACGATCGGTGTAAGATTCAAGTTGTGTCTTTCGAGATCTCCTTGTCTGAAGAACTCCCCGGCCACGAGGCCGGCGACGCGTCTCTCCACCGGCCAGGGCTTCGTGATGGCGGCCAAGTCGCATGCGGTCATCAGCATGGCCCTCAGCAGGCCGCGATTTTCCTCGCAAGTCCAAAAATCGGTGCAGCGACTGTTTTCGCTACCCACCAAGTCGATGAAAGCGACGCGTTTGCTGAAATCACATTACCCATAACATTCCGGAGATTGTCGTGAAAGATTATTTGTACTTTTTCTTATTACTTCATCATGTAAAAGTTCATCGTAAAATATGTCTATATATAAATATATAACTGATTTATGACATATATTTTGTAAATTCTTTGAATAACTTTAGCTCTAAAATTTGACATAATTTTGAAATTAAATTGTGAAAGAAATAAATTTCAAATACGGTTAGTAATGACACTGAAAATGTTATATGATATTAGAGATGCCACTAGAAATGGGTTAAAGAACATTCACACTATAAGCTTCTATTGATTCTTTGCAATCTTTATTGTAACAAGTACAAAATTAATTTTTACTGGTATTTTATAAAGTATTATTGGAACTTGTTTTGTAATACCCTAATTAATGTATATTTTGTAATAAGCAGTTTAAAGCAATATATAGGTAATAAGTTTATAGATATAGTAGAACAATTTTACTTCACTATCTTAAGTAAACAAGCCAAATTAAAAGAAATAAAAATGATAATTATTATTTTGTTTTAATCATTTCCTTTATTAACTAACAATATAAGAGATTTTTCTTTGAGACACAACACTCAACGACTCTGATTAATTTGTAATTTAATTTACCTCTCTTCAAACCAAATACATATTTTAGAATTACCTGAAGTATACTGCCAGGTCTGTGGACAGTATAGCATCTTCCAGTACTTTAACGACACGCTCGTAGTCGTCCGACGAAAGATGAGCCAGGATTTGGTTCCCTGGCGAGTTGAGGATCATGAGGCATTGATCAAAGTGATGATGCTCCATTGTCGACGTTGAATAAAGTTGCGCGAGCGGAGACGATGCCCTAAAACGTGATTTACAATCAATTTACTAAATTGGTAATGTTCTATTTCGATCAGAACTTTGCTAGAAAGTTTTTACAGATTTATTTTAATTAAATACAATTTTCATTCACATTTGTTTATAATTTCCATATATACATAATGTTAATGTATGTATTATATAAATACAAAACGTTAATTAAAAATACAAATGTAATGCATGTTGTATACAGTATAATATTAAATTGTATTTTTTTTTAGTTAATACAGATTTCAAACAGTACTTATGCTCACTTGATTTGAAAAGAGTTGTTGGTTCCTCGATGATCTAGGTCGTGGCAGAGGCAACCGATAATTAGAGCCAGACACTCCAGCTCACCAAAAATCTTCCACCATTGAGTCTCCTGGAATTGAAAATAATATTTGTATTTTTAAGTTGGTAGTATTTAATTAAATTGTATATACATTTTAAACTAAAAAAAAATCTTAAGAATGTCACATGCAGTTTGAAGAAAATACGAAGTATCTAAATTTTGAAATAAATTGTCTTATCTACTTATAAAAATACAGTTTTTAAAGTATGCCATTAATAAAGCATTATGTTTTAACGACATTTTAACCGAAGTTTAATAGTCTTAAGGACGCACAGTACCTAGAAATAATTTTCGATACTATGTAATCATACGTGTTAAACACAAAAACGAATGCGTCATCAGAAAACTAAAATACCGTTAGTATGGCGAACATCATTTGGGCGACGTTGAACGCATGCCTCCAATTGTGATAAGTGACGTTCCTGTAATTCTTCTTGACGCTGAGCAGCCACCGGCACAGGACGCCGTACTCGATGTGGAACCGCTCGACGAAGTCCAAGTCGAGGAACATGCGCAGGCACGCCCTGACCGTGTCCTCGTCGGACATGTCGGCGTCGTCGAACGCCAGCTCGTGCAGCCTGTAGTGCGCCGCCGACGGGATGCGCTGCGACTGGGGGGAAAGCTAACCAAGTCATCGCTTGTATTTAATAAATATAGTAACGTATAGTTCCTTTGTTAGAAGTTAGTAAAATAGTTATGCACACTTATAAAATAATTTTATCGCTGATCTATGTCGATCTCAGTGTTGAATTTGGAATTTTATACTGAACTAAATATTTAAAGCGGAGAGGATGTCATTCGATACTCCTTTGATTATATTGATTTGGAATGACAATGACAAGCAAAAAAACTTAACGGCGAAAATTAAAATAAAGTTCATAACTTAAAATTCTTCCTCTTTTTTTTCAACTCTTAATGTTTTGACAAACAAATCTTATATCCGTATGGATTATCATATAAATGGTACTACTATATGAATGTATTATTCAACATGTATAATGAAATACATAGTAAAAAAAATTTTTCGAGACTAAAAGCTTTGATCCCTATTCATTAGAGAGGATATTCTTCATTTGCGTTAACTTTTCACTACCCGAATATATAAAAAACAGCATTAAAGGAAAAGAAAACGTTACCTTTACGTGAGGCTGAAGTAAAACTTTTTGTTTGAGGTTCTGACAATATTATGTATAATATAAAAATATAGAGTGATTTAAAAGTTTAACGGTTAAACAGGAATGGAGATGGTGACCGAAAGAGAAATCATTCATGTTTTTTTTCAGAAAGAAAACTAAATGGAACTGATATTAAAGGTGAAAAAATTAATTCTATGTCCCATTATCCTTATACTTACCTAGTCATCAAAAACAGACTATATTAAGTGTTATGAATTACTTTCAAAACATTTTGTTCTTCCGTAGCAAAAATCATGAGGAGTGCCTACTGCGTTAATTGCATAAACGGATATTAAATTATTTCCAACTAAAAATCACAACACGTGCGTAAAGAAAATTTCAAAATCTCTTTTAATCAATAGCAATATGTGAATTTCCTTACATTTTCCAGTATATGTAGTAAATATATGTATTTACTATGGTCAAGAAAACATATTTTATAATTATTTTTTCCATGTAATCTTATAAGGGACTCCCAAGATTAAAATATATATATATACACACATATATAGTACATTATGAAATTTAGGGAATTTTCCTACTGACCAAATCATATCCATCTTGCAATTTTAACACTTCTAATGAGCGGATTGCTTTCGCGCCAGAAGGTATCCGATTTGGAATCTTAACCACAGGCGGATTCGCGGATGACTTTCTAACTTCAGTCAAGTTAAAACCGCTATCTTAGTCCCTATAAGAATGCATTAAGCCGACGGTTCCGGGCGATCTAACCACATCCGTGATTCTCACCACCGATGGATACACCACAACCGCAACACAACACGACCACAACTTTCGTTAGTACGACTCGACCCGCATCGCACCGGCGTGGAAGACTCAAAGATGTGATTGTGATGTGTGTGCCCGCAGTGGGATCATGAAATAGCAAGTTTGTAATTTGAGAATCGAATAATTGAATATCTCAGCTAATGGCTGTTTAAATCGACGCAAAAGTTCAAAGTAGAAACAAAGAGATTAAAATGGTTCAATGATTTCTAAAATTGATTAAAATAAACAATTCTCTATAAATACCGTGTAATCATGAAATCGGGTAAAATTGGTCTTTGAACGTGACTTGAATAATTATACTATTTCAGTGCAAAAAAAAATCCAAACAAAAAAATGTAGATGATTCATACATACCCGTAATTTCTGTGCATCATCCAGCGAAGCGGACGCGTGATAACTCAAGACCTGTAATAAATAATGATGACTACTTTGAAACGCAATTTGTATTCAAACTAAAATTTTAGATAGATCTAGGTATAATGCCCAATTTAAATGACTGACAAATAGGTCGAACCATACACACGATTAAAATTCAGATATTTCCGTCGATAAAGTTGCGGAATCCTAAACACAAAAAAAAATTTGGTTGCCTGTAAAGTCGGTATACGGGCGAAAGTTTTACGTGACAACGACTTTGAATGGTAAAATCATTTTAATGTGAATATTCATTCGTATAGTAGGAAGAAGGATGAAATAATAGTAACAATTTAAAACATTTATTTATACAAAGAATTATATTTAAAACATTAATTTATACAAAAATCTCGCACTGAATTTCATATTAACAAAATTTTATTTTTACCTTTACACATACATACGTATTTATATACAAATATACATACAATAACTTGCAATACATTTGCAAGCTATGCACTAATTCTCTAGTGCTGCGCGCGCGGCAGACCGATCATAGTTGAGTGGGAGAGAGACGCAAGGCATTCGGCGGGCCTCTCTCTCGTTCGGTGACTCATCGTTACGTTACCGAGCGTTACACTTTTTCAAAGTGACTCCCAGCCGCAACCTAATTTAAGACGTTGTCACGTCAAAAAAATGTTTTCGAAGTGGGCCCGTCGCCGGGGTACTCACGTCGAGCGTGACGCTCTGCTTGGCCATGGCGGTTATGGCCTTCTCGTACATGTGCGTGTTGTGGATGCCCATGCCGCAGAATATAGCGAACGCTTCCACGAAGTTCTCGTCGTTTTTCGTAAACAGCAGGCCGTCGAACTTGTTCACGAGCTGGAGGACGACGAGGCGAACCGTTATCATAACAGTATGAGACGATATATAAAAAAATTTGGTTGCCTGTAAAGTCGGTATACGGGCGAAAGTTTTACGTGACAACGACTTTGAATGGTAAAATCATTTTAATGTGAATATTCATTCGTATAGTAGGAAGAAGGATGAAATAATAGTAACAATTTAAAACATTTATTTATACAAAGAATTATATTTAAAACATTAATTTATACAAAGAATCTCACTGAATTTCATATTAACAAAATTTTATTTTTACCTTTACACATACATACGTATTTATATACAAATATACATACAATAACTTGCAATACATTTGCAAGCTATACTAATTCTCTAGTGCTGCGCGCGGCAGACCGATCATAGTTGAGTGGGAGAGAGACGCAAGGCATTCGGCGGGCCTCTCTCTCGTTCGGTGACTCATCGTTACGTTACCGAGCGTTACACTTTTTCAAAGTGACTCCCAGCCGCAACCTAATTTAAGACGTTGTCACGTCAAAAAAAATTGAAATTTACAATATAGGCCCATAGACCTAAATGTCGAGAGGAGACATTCCAGTTGAAAACGCCGATAGCCCCGTACATTATTAGCATACAAAGCGCGAATAGTAATATTTATGCAGCCATTTACAAAAGATATTTTTCTAAATAGAAACATTTATGATAAAAACATCGAATTACTGAATTAATTTCCACATCTTTTTTGGAACGCGGATTTAAATGTTAAACTGGAAGTTTAACATTTAAAAACGCGAAAATAATGCTCCTATAGAGAAAATCAGGGCAAAGGCTTAATTAAATTGCGAACAAAGCGCGCGACCTGCATAACCGGGGCGTTTAATTAATTAATTATCGATACTGCACTAAAACCTATTTCGAATATATATGCCTTTATTTTATAATTTTCACTAAAATAAGAATCTGTTTAAAACCATATCAAAACTTCGCTATAACCAAGATAACGAATTAATAATTATAAAAATAATTTTTGTTGAGATTAATTTAATGGAAATCCGTTGACTATCCAAAAACGTTAGACAAAGTGCAAAACATTTTAATTAAATATAGCCTGTTAATATAGTCGGTAAATTCAATTTTCCGTGTTCCAGTTGCTGTCGTCCCGTTTTATTTAGTAAACATTTTAATATATTCTTAGGCATGAAACGGAAGCTATATACTTGAGCCAAGGGAAAAGCCGCATAATGAAAATACAACAAACGAGCAAACAAACCCAATGACAATTTGTATTCATCCCGGCATCACATCTCTTCAGACTGCGCATAATTAAAAGGAGATGAAAGTAGATGAAAAAAAAATTTGGAAAACGGTTGACCCTAAAGGCCAACTCTGCAACTTCCCGCTAATTTTACCCGTTTCGTAGTTATTTAAAAAAAACGGTTTGTTTCGATTTCTTTCGACAACGATTTCTCGCAAGCGAATCAACCGATTTTGACTCGGTTTGCGGCAATCGACGTGTTTTTAATAGGTTAAGAGCTGATTAAATTTTGGAATCGATCGGTCAAGCCATTTTAAAGTTATATTGAAAACCACTTTAAAAAAAAAATTTCTTAGTTTTTTGAAAATTTCTCAAAATCTACCAGTCCAAATCAACCCAAACTTTCAGGTAATCTAAGTTTGGTGAAACTCTTTGAAACGCCGTTTAGTGGGCTCGATTCGGTCAAGCCGTTTAAAAGTTATAAGAGGTTTACATACATCCACACATACACACATACATCTACACAGGCATACGGACATCATCTCAGGGATGATCAGGAAGCTTCCTAGACGCTCTGAACGTCGAGATCTGATGAGAACTCGATGGGGTGAAAACAATAAGTTCCCGAAAATTTTCAATTTTCTTAGCGGGAAGTTAAAAAAAAAGAAAGAAGAAAGAAAAACCGAAGCATCTCTATTATAAACGAAGTGCTATCAGTACGCCCAGCGTTCTCGTGCACAGTATTGGTATTGCGGCAATAACGGCAACAGTCCGTTAGAGGCGTAATGTACGCAGGTGCTCTCCGCGCCGATAGCGGGGAAATAAAGTAAATTAAGTTCGGGCTAGGTAAATTTCTGAGGCGGATTCAGCTTTACGAGAAGCAATATCCCGCCGTTTCCGTGCCGATAGGTAGGTAGCGTAGATAGGTATCATCTTTTAAAAGTGTCTGTAAGATTTCAGACCATAATTGAGAACAATTTTTATATTATACGTGTATTATATAATATAGAAGTACGATAAAATATTGATGTATTTCTCTTATTAACGATTCTTAATACTTATACCTCGTAGATATTCATAAATAAGAATATCAAATGATAAAGAGAAATTGAAACAAATACCATTAATGTTTTCCAAGAGTACATGTAATGCTAGAAGTGGACTAAACCAGCGCTATCCAAACTCATTTTTACTGTGATGTCCTTGGGAGTTTGACATTATTTGCCCCCTAAACCCGCCCTTTCTTTGGCTAAAAAACTACACGCCAGTGTGTAATTTTAGCCTAGTAACATGCTGTCCAAAAACTTCAAATAATATTTTTTTATGTAACTAAGAACAAAAAAAACCATAGACTTTATAAACAAATAAAAATGAAAAGAGATATTTAGTTTACATTCTTGGCTAGCTGCAAATGAGAAGAACGTCATTTTCTTTTTGAACAAACTTCCCAAAATTTCACGCCCACTTAGTGAAGCTCTGGACTAAACAAATTTCGAAATACATGTAGATAAAAAGACAACTACGAGGCAGTGCAACAAGAAAATCGTAATTAACGCTAATAAATGCGTAACTAATATGTATAAATATGATTATCCGATTAATATTAAGAAAACGAATAATTTTCCTTTCCATGTTTGTAATATCACATTCCCGATGGCCGTACGACTCCACATTGCACCGCGATGGGGCGGGCGTTGGGCCTCGCCCAAAAGCTTTGCGGCCTTTGAATAAAAGCTCCCATCCCAAGGGCACAAGGACATATGTCGCAATGCGTGTCTTTGTTCAGGCGTGTGGGGAATATCAATATGTTTCAAATATGTCATCAGGGAAATTTTGTAGAGTACAAGTATAATAGTTCCATATGTTAGGTATCCGATGTGTAGTAGAATCATATTAGGAGTTTCAGGTAAGAAAATGTAGATAAAACTGTAAAAATATTAAATTATCCATTATGTATTATTGGATTCTATGATACATAATAGCATAATTTAGAATATATAAATATCCACATATACTAAGTTATAAACCTATAGAGGATTTTATGTTTGTTCCGTTATAAATACCCGATTAATTGTATTAGGTCTGGGTAAAGTTTTTTTGTATATTATAAGTAAAAAGTTGCAGTAAAATCTTTTTAGTTGTAATGTTTGTATTTGACTAGTTTTGATACCATTAAATAGATGACATTTAAAAAAAATGAGAAGTAAAAACTGTCCCGTCATTTTTGTTTTTCTGTCCACCAAAATGAGTGAATTAAAAAGTAAAAATTCTAAATTCGAGATTTCTGTAGAAATTAGATACATTTTGAAGTTTTACTACAAAAAAAAAGGAAAAATGCGACAAAAGCTGCGAAAACAATTTATAACGTTTATAGATCTAATGTCGGTAAGAGTAGCACAAAACGTGCAAGCGTTTTCTGTTTCGTAATTATGATGTCAAAAATTAATCACGTTCTGGTCAATCCGTTACAGATAAAGTCAATATCATTCTGGAAGAAGTAAATCAAGATCAGAAAATTAGTTCTTACGACATAACTAAAGAGCTGGAGATTGACCACAAAACAGTTTTGACCGATTTGAAAAAAGATGGATGTACAAAAAAGCTTGATATTTTTCACTTAAAGAAGTCTAATGAATTAGTACTCATTTGCTATTCTTTATTGAATCGTAATGAAACTGAATCGTTTTTGAAAAGATTAGACACTGGTGATGAAAAATAGATTACCTACTACAAGAACGTGCGAAAAAGATCATGGTCAAAAGGCAAGCCAGTTCCACAGACTATAGCGAAACCCGGATTAATTTAATGTTGTATGTATAGTAGGATTGGAAGGTAAAAGTTCATGATGAACTTTTACCGCCGGGTAAAACCATCAATTTGGATCTCTACTGCTAACAGCTGATGAGACTTAAGCAAGAAGAAGAGAAAAAAGACCGGAATCGATCAACAGAAAAGGTAAGGTTTTTTCACCACGATAACACCGGACCACACACATTTTTAGCGACTCATAAAATATTAGGAGACTTTAGTCGTGAAGTGCTAATGCATCTACCATACAACTCTGACTTTGCACCCTCAGATTTTCACCTGTTTCAGTCTCTTCAGAAGTCTTTAAATAATTTAAGGTTAACATTAAGAGAGGACTGTCAAAATTACTTGTTGCAGTTTTTGATTAGAAGTCCCAAAATTTCTACAGCTAAGGGATTATGTCACTACCTATAGAATGGCAACAAGTTGTTGAACAAAATTTGGAGATTTGTATATACACATATACATACATTATGATTAACTGTAAATAAAATATGATGAAAAATTACCTTGAATATGTATATAAAATACGAAAAAACCTTTTCCCCGATCTTATATATACAATTAAAACTAAATACTGTTTATGTTTAGAGGAAACTCCAATAAAAACACGGAAAGGATTTTAATACGGTTTTTACGAGTAGATAAAGCTTGGCTTGGAGTAGAATAGGATTTATTTCGTTTAAAATGGATGCCAGGAAAAAAGTTATGCTCGGTGGGGTAGTGGACCTGTATAATGAATGAAAGGTCTTCCACATAAAGAAAACTACACTATCCCAGAATAATATAGCGTATATTTTATTTTAATACTTGCATTTGTTCTGGCTTCGTACAATTGGAACCGTGAACGGTATCGGAATTAAAAGCGGGATGGGAAGAGAATCGAAAACGAGGACCGGGACCGAAATTGAGAACGACAGGATCGAGGCCGAAACCGAGTGCCAAAACGGGATTAGAATCAAGACGTAAACGGGACCGAAATCAAGGCCAGTACCGAAATCAGAATCGAAAGCGAGAAAGCGATGGTAATCGATCGCAAGGTCTTTCTATATGTAAGATGAAGAAACACATTCTATGTGAACGCAGGTGAAGCCGCGGGCGGAAAGATAGTTAACAATAATATAATTATATTAATAATGTTGACTATCAATATTTGCCGTATTCTGCATAGATCATATAGTACATGGATAAAACATGGGGCAACCTTTCACACAATCTTGGTCGACTGACAAAGTTGCCCTACTTTTTGTTGGTGTAACAAAAACGAAACAGTCAGTAATGTGAAGATTTTTCGATGGGATGTATCATAGAATATACATCAACGAAGGTATCATTAAACAAGTTTATTTTAGCTTTCGATAGGAGTTGTAAATTGTTGATACAAAACGGTTTGTTTCTATTTCAAGCATGGTCCACGTATAGTTTTAATTTACATTTTTTTGTCTTACTAACACCACCATAACAACGCCGAACAAATACATGTTACTTCCGATTGAGAGAGTTTTCAACTTTTGTTTTTATCTAGGCTTTAATAAAATGTAGCGATAACACTAAAGCCATATTATATTTATTTCGACATAAACAACAGGCATTCAATGACATAAATGTACGTATAATAATTGCTAACCGACACCTCGACACCTAATATGTACGTAATTTTCTAATATCCAATAGTGAGAGGTTGCTACTGGCATCAGTGCTGCCAAATGTTATAGTTCGTAAATGATGGGCCGCTTACAAGTTTTAATTGCTGTTTTAACTGAAAGGAATTATGTGAAATATTTTAATTAGATTCCCGAAAACAACGTGCAGGGTGCCACGTGTTGCACACTACTCTTCCAGATCAGAGACACGACCCGACGCCGTGTGGTACGGCATTACGATTTTATATTAATTTAATTGCTTCTTTATAGAAAACAGATAATTTGAATGTGATGTAACACTGAACAGGTGGGAGTCGTTCGTACCATTTGGAAGTTTAATTAGTTATATTTACGAAGCGTTCGTACACAAAAATAGATTCTATTTTGAAATCGACAAAACGCTCGGTACGAAGTGAGTATAGCGAGACGCGGAATTTTCTGTGTGTACGTCACGTCGTTTTATATTTGGCGCCTGCATAGCTGTAGCAAATGGGTGTCTTTGTAACTGTTGAAATATAGTAAACATTAGAATTGTATCCCGATCCCAGCGGTTTTCATATAACGGGCATTAAGTTTTAGAAATGGAAAAACTGACGATAAACATGAAGCCATATCAGATTGTTTTAAGAATTAATGTGATTTCAATAAAACATAAATGTATCATGTATTAGTTTTTGTCAATTTCAATAACTTGTGCGAAAAGAGTAGAAGTATTCAATATTTCATTTTCAGCGTTCTACTCATTCGATGAAAAAACCGAATCCTTACAGAACCCTTTTGTCTGTTTCTCAATCTGATTGTCACAACCTAGTTCTCCGAAATATATGTAAATTGTTAATTTATTGAATAAATTGTACGGAGCTCTCTCCACGAGCCTAACTTACAGCGGACGGTTTTTCTGTATTTATAAAAAAAATTGCCCATTTAAATGCCGTCGCAGACTGGTTTTCTGCTCATCCAACCATTATGCATGCCAACTTAATAACCTGAATAGGATAGTGATTATTGTGAACAAGCTTTATTAGTTCTACACTATTGAAATTATAAAAAAAAAAAAACTTTATCAGAGTTCTTTTTTCTAGATAGCTTTTGTTTGTAAATCAGTTTTGGTAACAAAAAAAATAGTAATAATAACCCGAATATGACTATCTCTGTGCGAAATTTAAGAAATCAAAGATAATATTATGTAAACAAAATAACTACGAAGACCGACCTGTATAACTCCAATGATCATGCCCTCCGAGTTCTTGATCGCCATGCACAGTATGGTGTTGTGCTTGAAGCCGGCGCCCTCGTCGACGGCGGGGTCGAAGCGCGGGTCGGCGTACGCGTCTGCGATGTTCACCGTCTGCGGACGCACGCGATTAAATCAAACAGATGACCCTCCCAAATCGACCGGTCAAACAGACCAGTCCATGTGACCCCCAACCGGACCAGTCGAGATGACCCCCATCTAGGTCAGTCGAGATGACCCTTTAAATGGACCAATCGAGATAGCCGCCTAAATGGACCAGTCGAGAGGATCCCTAACTGGACCAGTTGAGTTCACGACAAGTGCGCCCTTCGCCAGCGTTAACTTTTGCTGTTCATCGTTCGAGTCTGTTTTATAACGTGCACGCGGCGATTCTAGGTTTCAACTGTTGTGAATTGAAATGTTTCACAAGACTGGTGAGAATAAAAGAATATTTCAGACACGGAGTGATTTAACTGTTTATTTATCTGATACAGCAATATATTACTGACGTGTATTTGTGAAGTATGGTTTATGTATCGACGAAGAATGTAAGCAAATTAATTTAATGGTATACATTAATCCAGAATTCTATTTAAAAAAAGCCGTTAACTTCAAAAGTCTCTAATATAAATTTTACTTCGACAATTCACGTAAGATGTCTTTGCTCGGCCATGGAGTTCCATAGATGTCATTCTCAAGATGGTGTAAAAGGAGCAGGCAAATATTTCACATGACGTCAACAATATCGAGTCTGGTAAAACTGACAGCGTAATGACAGTCAGTAAATTCAATTATGTTTGGATGTATATATACGGCTTGTATGTTTATAGCGAGCTCAAATGTATATTTAGGAGGGCGTTAACCGATGTACTTAGATCTGTGCCTTGTTCCATCCCTTAAAATCACCAATTATTATATAGTTTCTCATAACTTTCGACTAGATAAAACATTAGTTCTATATTAATATTGAAGATGCAGTTCAATAATTAAGACGACTGTAAAAAATAAATTTAACTAATTCCAATGAAGACTGCCATCGATTAATTTTTTTAATAAGATTAAACATGTATTAACTACAGTCACCAACAAGATAACTTGTAATAATAATAATAGTTGCTACCCACCTCGCCGGTGGTCGCGACGTATCCAGTGATGCCCACGTTTATGGGGAACCTGCTCTCGTGGGGCGAGGTCCTCTGGGCGCCGGGGCCCGTCTCGTCGCCGGCCTCCAGATCGAATACCCGGGAGAAACTACCCTTGGACGCCTCGTGGACCAACAGCACCTGGGAACATGACAAACATTAAAATAATACAATTTTAAATTGTAGATAACAACAGATATGCTACAACAGGCATCGAATCCTTCTATTGGATTACGCACAGCTACGTGACGCCGTAGCAGTTGAGGCTCTAACCCAAAATTCTTGTGTGACATATTCATTCCTCTCCTTGTGGCGTGGTGGTTTTCCGTTGTTATCGAATATTTAAGAAATATGCTACGGAGACCAAACACCTCCAACAACGGTCAATAATCGACAATATTTGCGTATACCTCTGAAAATATGACATCTAAAATGGTCACAGATATACTATTAACTTGACTCAGTTACAAAAATAGTTACAAGTTTTACATTCAAAGTAATGATTACTCAAGAAAATAACCATAAAGATCATAATTCGAGGATATAAATGAGCCTAAGTGTTTGCAATGCAAAAGTAAAACAACAAATTATTTTACAAAAGAAAACGAAAGCTATCAAACAGCTCAATGTAATTCATCCGTCGGAATTACAAAAATTTACATACAAAGAGAGAAATTTCACGGAAAGACGGCTCGGAGGCGACACGGTATTTTCCAAATGAAATAGCTTACCGATAACAACGCCATCCTGCAAAACGTGACACAGGACATAGGTACGCCCTTCAATAAAACAGGGTTTAAGCATCAATTCAAAATCCAGACCGAAATTGAGGTATTAAGGACGCTCCGGAGGGATCGCACAGAAGATTGCTTTTAAACTCGAATAATACGACAATTTTATTTACGTGACACAAATGCGGTCCGTTACGCCGTGTCGGCTTTCTAAATATATACAACGTACTAATAAACGTGGGAATATATTAGATTGAACATTTTAGAATATTACGAACGTTGTGGATGTTAGAATTTAATAAAAAAATTTTTAATCATATTTCTTTATAGTGTATTTATTTATCTAAACAATACTTCGCAAAAAAACCAATGAACCGATATTAACGATTCTTTCGTTGTGATGATACTAGTGGTTAGAAATAAGTTAGAAGTACTTTGAGATAATAACTTAATAATCCATAAGTAATAAATTAAAGGCTACTACTTTTTCTATTAAAAATGCTCACTACAAAAAGCAGTTCCTTTCTAATGTTCTATATATATACATACACACACACGCACACGCACGCACACACACACACACACACACACACACACACACACACACACACACACATATATATATATATATATATAGAAAGAGTAAACTGACTGACTGATATGTCAACGCACAGCCCAAACTACCCTATTCAGGGGCTTAAATGTTGTATGGAACATTAAAACCACTGAACCTATTTATGTAAAAAAATATATTTTAGTTAATCATTAGTAATAAAAAAATTGAAAAACGGTTGCCTCTGCAGACCATTTCTAAAACTCTCCGCTATGATATTTATCTATGTATCTTTGAGCGCTATCAATTATAAATATTGTCTATGAGTTATTGAACATAACAATTTGAAAGACAGTTGATTCTGCAGGTCATCCCTAAAACATCTTACTGCTTTCGAGCTCAAAGTTTTCAAAAATAAGCAGACACATCCAAAACGAAAACACACGCAAGCACGCACGCACGTACCACATACAGGCAACACTCGGAAAATGGTTGAAATAGATTCCTAGGACCCAAAAACGTCAAGATCTGATGAAAACTCGATTTGCTGGTCTGTAACTTTCCAATTTCATGAAAATTTTGTAATTTTAATAGCGGAAAGTTAATAACGACATTTATCTTCCTTAAAAGTAACCCCAAAGGGGGTGACATAATGATTTAAATTTTATATCAAAGGAAACCGTTGAAGCTATTGAAAACAATACATATTTTTTTGACGTTTATTACAAAAGAAAAATAACGACATGTGTCTTTTTGAACAGTAGCTTTAAAAGATTAAGTAAGGGATGAAATATTTTATGGAAAATTTAGACCGTTGTATGTACTTTGTTACTTTTTTTGCATCTTTAAATCGTTTATTCGGTTGCTATGATACTAGCTACATGTTGTACGCACGAACGAGCTTTGAAAACAAAACTTGGCTTCGTCTTGATATTTCTGCAACTAAAGATTCTAAAAATTGTTTCACTTATAGGGAACTATACTATCCCCAGAGTAATATAGCTTAAATTTTTATTCTGATACTACTAGCATTTGCTATACGTTTTCGTCTAAATCAGAACTGTAATCAGTAGCAGAATCGAAAGTGCACACAAGATGAGAAATAGAATTGAAAGTAGAGACCGGAAGCGAAATTAAGAATGAAATCAAGTACAAAATCGAGCGTGGGATCAAAATACAAAATCAAGAGCGTGACCGGAATCGAAATGAGAAGCAATACTGATATCGAAATTTAAAGTTGGATCGGGACCGAGAATATAATCGGAATCTCCTTAGATCAAGACCGGAATCAGAATTAAAACTGGAAACGCGATCGAAATCGATAATGAAAGAAATCGACATCGAGAATAGATGAGGGATCAGAATCGAGAACGGGGTAGCAATCGAAATCTCGATTTTGTAATGGGGTTATATACTAGACAAAAGAATTCATTTTATGTCTACGCGAGCGGAGCTGAGGGCGAAAGCCAGTATTATCTAAATAAGCAATACATTTCTTACTATATACAAATGTATTTATAGGAAAAATTATTGGACATAAAATAATTTTCATGAATAAACACAGAACTATCAAAGAAGAACAAATAAAAATGTAAGGAAATTGTTTAAACGGATATACGCGACTTAATTAAAGTCCGCCTGGGCGAACTGTTGGACTATAAGTTTAATATACGCTGTTTAGTAACTGCTTATCAAAATGCTGATAAAATAGATATTTTGTTGAAATGAAGTTTTATAATGATCTACGTTTTAACAATAGAAATTGGTAGAATTGTAAACATTTCAACTGAATATTAATTGAATAAAAAAAAAATCTTCAAGTATCTAACGAAATAATTTGATTCGTCCCGAGAATATCAAGGTTTTTCAATAACAAAGCAAACTATCCGACTTCGAAACTACAAATAAATTCTTTCGGACCGACAAAGAACCCGTGGAGTTTCGCTTTTACAGCGCAAATAGCAGTGAAATTTATTTTCCTTCTTATCTGACAGTGAAAAGAGCGGCGAGGCACGGACTAAAAATCCGAACGTAGCTGCAGCCAAAAGCTATAGCGATAAATATCTCATCCATGACTAGTTGCCCCATTCGGGGAAGGTCATTAGTGTGACCCTTCTCATATAAACGGACATAAAAGTGATTAAATTCAAAACCACAATTGTTGCTAGGTACTTAGCCGGTTAAAGAAATATTAAATATATATTATATAGTCCGATTTTTTAAAGTTTTCTTTATGCCACGATCGGTAAGCACGAGTTGGGCTTGATTAAGTAAATGAAACAATAATATGAGTGGCAACATTTTGTTTATAATTGAAAATTACGAATTTTTAATTAGAACTTGAAAAATTGACTTTACGTTGTTTATAAATTTTCTATCAAATATGATATTATTCTGGATTTTTACTACGTTATTATTTACTACATATCTTAAATTAAAAACTAAGTGTAAAAGAATTTAAAATTAGACGTAATCTTCAACTATTATGGTCTCAATTTGCTTTTTCTCATGGTTTACCATATATTTGGATATCATTAAATATTTTATCAAATTTCATTTGTTTATGAAACTTACCATTTAGAATGAATTATAGGTTACGATTAGTAATAATTAATCTTAAATTTTAAGTAACCATCATGTGTTTAGAGTCGCCACGCGTCACTGTTATAAATAAAGTTATGCACGAAGAAGTAATCGGTACGGTTACTTATATGACCGTCTAGTGCGTGGGTATATAAATTACTCTAACAATATATTATCTATGCTCCTAGATTTTTATTGCATAGAGGTACATTTATTTTACTTAATTTTGTCGTAGAAAAAAGTTTAGACGATAGAAAATTTATTCCCCTTGAAAAATGTCACAAAAGACATATTTGATGGAAATAAACAAGGTATTTGTTTATTCAAAAATATGCCATTTTTTCATTATAACAATATTTACAAAACTTAATTTTATATGTTTAAGCAGAGATTTTAAACTATATAATCTCGTATTGGGTCAACTGAAATTAAAAAATGGTAAAAATACTTAGAATTTTTTTAAATCAAATTTACTTGAATTAGTAAAATAATAACGAAACCCACCCAAAACTAATTAGATAATATACAGAAGGAAAGTGAATTTCTGATAACAACAATGAATGAAGAATTAGGTCTGTCTTGTCATTTTTTTTTAAATTGGCCAAGTTTAAATACATGGATGCCGAACAAAGTTTATCGCGAGATTGTAATTTAAAAAAGCTACTATGAATTTTCAACTAGTTTGTCGAGAGAGAAGTTCAGGGTTTTCTTAGGGAAATTCGAAACTTTTCAAAATTAAAGAAGACTTTTTCAAGAACTTTTTTAACTATATATTGTTGTATCATGTCTATGTACTTTTTGTGATCAGTCGAAAGTTAATACGTTTCAGTGTTAGTGCATACACTATTCAACCATTAATATTTATCGTCGAAGGGTCCCTCGCGATAGGCAACACTGAGTATAACGCCGGGTCGTGTTAAAATTGTAAAATTAAGAGCTATAGTTGTTCCCAAAAACGCTTACGTGTTCTCACAGTTTACAGTTTCATTGCAAAAATTATATTTCGGTATCAAAATTGAATGCGTATAATAATTTTGGAATCACTACTATTAACTGTCGAGTAGTTCTTTTATTTGCATAAAAGTAGTGACATTCTCGTATCAGGAAGGAGTGTAAAAAAATCAATACCACTTAAATACAAGTACCTGAGCGACCAAGCTTCGCTTGAATTATAACTCGATAAAAATAAAATCGATTATTTATTTTATGAAATCGATTTGCTCAAATGGCATCGAGAGAACTTTTGAACTAACAAAAATTAAAATAAAAACTCCCATTTCCATGTCATTTTTCTATTCATATAACCAAATTAAGTATAAAAAAAAGGCTAAGTGAGAATCGGTCTCGCACACTAAGAATTTCATAGTAGCATCGTAAAATATTGAACATAAATTACAAAACAAAGCAAACAATAAGCATGGCCGACAAAATAAAATAAAATGAATGATTATTCATATTTTTAGTTATATGAAGTGATACATATAAACATATAAAGAACAAAGAAATAAACAGTAACCTATATTTTATATACCAATTAATTATATCAGTTTTCCAAATTTCATCAAAATTGGTTGTGATTGTTGAGTTATAAGTAGATACACAGACAAACAGACTGAAAGATAAACAAACAATGATTTATGTATGAAAAAATGGTGTGCTCTATTAGTACACTAAAGTTCATTAAAATCAATTTAACTATTATTGAGCCATGAAAACCCATCCAAACGCACGGACAGACAAACAAACAAAAAGTAACTTTCAAAAAATAACTTTCCTTGGGACTCAAACTATTTTCATACCGAATTGCATCTAAATAGGTTGAGAAGTTAAGCGTGAAGAGGTAACAGACAGACAGACACACTTTCGTGTTTATAATATCAGTATGGATTGCTCGTTAAAAAGTATTAAATACGCGCCAGAAGAAGTGACAGATGTAGACCGTGCATACAAAAAGCGAGTGTGATCGAATAAAACACTTAAGTTTTTGATGGGAAAAAACATAATAGCGATATCTGCACTTGATTCTTGACCAATCGTTATATTGTTTTGTAAAGTTTTCAATTACCCCAACGCCAAGGCGTACGTTCCCTTTTCGTCTTTTTATTAGGGGCTGAGGGAAGTTGAGCTGACATCCCTCCGCGGTGGCCCGGTGCGGATCGGAGAACGCCAGTCGGACCATCGTCGTCGGCTATAGGTAACAACGGCCGAGACCGATGGCTTAACGTCCTCTCCGAATTATATGGCGAGTGGTTTAACCAAATTAAATTGTGAATTCATTGGTCGATTCCCCCGCGACGGCGGCGAATTGGTGAATTCCGACTCGATATTTTCGAAGGCAACGCGCTGGACCACCCGGCCAGCGCCGCTATTGAAACCGTTATCTAGGGACGCGTTAAAACTTCATGAATCTGTTAAAACGATTCTTGAAAGTAAAAAAAAAAAGAAAAATGGAAGTGGTATAATTATTTTAATGGAATTAAATGAAATTTTCAATGAGACGTAAAAAAAAAAGCAAAGAAAAACAAAAGAGACCGCGATGATTGTATGAATAAAATAATGGATGGTTGCAATGAAAACAAAGGGTTTATTGCTGGCGATGGAATCTCAAAAAATAAAGTTTACAGTACTCCTCCTTTTTCATTCCACCAAAATCTTTTACGTCCAATATCCTCAAATAATTAAAATCCAATATTGGCTATCGAGCACGCAAACAGCCATTATCGGACACCCTACAACACTCACGCTGACCTTTGCTATGTAAACCAGTAGTCAATTTAATCGAATTTCATAAGGCAATGTTTTGAATATAAATCTAAACACGGCTCAGAATTTATTGAGCACGTACTGCCTATAGAGCACAGCCTAGGGCTTACATTAACTCTTTTGTCAAAGATATTAATTACTTCATAATGAAGTATTGTAAAACCTCAAATTGTTGATATACGATTGTAGCAACTATGATACATGACCGTTGTAAAATCAAATTCACAGTTAAAAGATTACGTGTATTCTTAGCTGTGATATTAATTTGTTTAAAAGGAACCCCCATCGGTATACTTCATATAAGTAAGCTTTTACATTCATTGTGTCGCACGTTTGAAACTTAAACAATTGTAATTTGATCGGAGGGCGCCAATAAATATAATTTTATTATTATTAGGTTAAACATGTGTACGACAAATATTTCCTGATCACGAAATTATCATTGACAAGCAATATAAATATTGTATTTTTATTTTTTATTGTTATTATAATACCCAAGTATAGTATTTGATAGTTAATAATCGAGAAGTCCAAGCCAAGTCACAATACTATTGACCGCAACACAGAAATATGCGACACTAAATATCTTTGTAGCCGCTAAAGAGTTAGGTAGGTACATTGAAGATGCAGCATCGAGGCGAATATTACAAACGTTAAGCTAACATCTCGATCGGAATATTGCATTGCAATAACAATTGATACCTACGAGAAATTCTTGAAACTAATGCCTCATCGCCGCAGACAGCGGCCGACGCGACACGGAATGTTTTATTCGTTCGCTCCGTCAACTCGTTCTCCATTATCGCGCTGACTGGCGGAATTTCATGTTAAGCCTAATCAAAGTGCGTTCAGAGTTGCCCAGGGAGAGCGGCGTAACTTCCATTAAGGGACTTTGTTCGCGTTATTCGTGCACATTGTTCTCGTAATAATCGAGTTTTCTTTGGAAATGATCCAATAAAGAATCGCCCGAGGGAATACAGTCGTGCGCGGCTGCGAGGGCGACCGCCGCGCCGCCGGCGCCGATGGCGTTTGATCTTATTCACTTTTATTTGTTCGACTTTAATTGAAACACCGCGCTTTGAATGTACATGTGTTGTGACGTATAACATTAGAAATTTTATATCCAGCGCGATAAGACTAAGCCAGGGTTATAAATTCAAAATTTAATTCACATCCATAAAATAGAGATTTTAGTGATAGCGGTTTATTATTGGTTATGACGAAACATTATCTTGAAATTGGATTTTTTTTTTTGGAATAATCATCTAAGAAACGAATACCATAAATCGAGTCACACTTTTAGAAAAAACGTTGAATCTCAATAAATATAAAATCTAAAACACACTGCATTCAAAACAGACTTTTAATCATAAATACAGAATAGTAATTTAGAAATGGTTATTAATAAATGTTTTCCAAACGAAACAATAAAATATTTCAGGCATCGTTAATACTGAAGATCCTACAGAGGAATTAATCTCATATGAACGTTCAAGGTTGTCATATTTTCATAATTTTTAAAACACTCCTTGTCTGTCTGTGTCGCTTACTCGCTAGTTCGCTTCCGCCGTGTTTTGCTCGCTCCTCTTCTTTAGATCATTTCACTTTCAAATCGGCCGGCACTTTTTGTGTCCACAAAATTTCTTTCACTATCTCTTCTTACATTCCTTTTGTAGAAAACTGACGTTGATTTAACGCTACATGCCGCTATCGAATATCAGAAAGTCGTTAGTGGTTTTTCGTTTTCTCGCGTCATACGCCGCTCCCACTGGGGTATTTATTTCAGGAAGTGTAGCTACATTAGCCACAACGTAGGGGAAGTCGGCGGGTCTGCGTCCGCGGAAGACATATCTATTATGCTTACTCACGCTGAACACACACACACACACACACACACATATATAGTATTTATGTACATTTATAACAGCGCGTATGTTAAATCTTACCTTTAGTAACTTTAATAGACTTTTAAGACGAGCATCACTTGTACATGCGTCACAAAACTAAGGACATAAAACGAAACCTTAAAACTTTTTGTTTATTTACACAAATAAAAATGCAGATCTTCGTTTATTCAAAATCTCAAATAAACAGAAGTTATTTTTCATTTATTGCGTTAAGATTTAACACATGTTACATTCGAATACACGAGTGATTTTATACACCTATAAGCGTTTGACCCCGACGACGTTCAAGTAATTGTACTATCGAACCGAACTACTGAACAGATTCTAAAAATTATTTCATTCATAGAAAGATACATTCTTTATCGATGAATAATATGGTATACGCATTGTTTAGACATTTAAGCATTTACGCCATATTCGTCCAAATCGGAAACTTGACCGGATACAGAATCGTAATTGTAAGCGGGCCGAGGGACGGAATCGAAAGCCGAGACCAGGAAGCGACTACCATCTGAATCAGTAGCAGTCCTGAGATCAGACTGCAGGTCGGGACCGCTATTGGGAATGATGGCAATGTGGACGAATACAAAAAAAATGAAAGAATACATTCTCCGTACACGGGGGCGAAGTCGCGGACGGATATCTATAATAACAGTAAACGTGTGTTTGTTTTTTAGTTATTCTACAACGGCTGCACGAACATTAAAATTTACATGGAGGTAGATTATACATTAGAATAGGATAGATGATATTTTTGACGCAAAAGATGAATCGAATAGTAATTGGTCATCAGTACCGGCAGTAGAAGAATGAAGAGCGGCCTAAGAGCCAGTATTTGCATTAACATTGGAACCTGCATCAGAATCGATAGCGAGATCAGAGCCGATCAAGAATGACAACGAGATCGAGTGATATGAAAAATAAGAAATTTTTACATCCACGCGGAGGCTCCGCAGGCAAATCAATCTGAATCACTATAGTCATTGCTTTAATTTTAATTTACGTCCAACGCAGCGGACGAGCAACGACTCGTTATCAACAACAATACAATATATTTATGCAACAAACCGTTAACCGTTACAAGCGTTAAAAAAAATATATTACGTTTAAGATGGCCACACCGGTGCAGATAAGAATTTTTTTTTTACGTCGAGTTGCAAACACACGCGCGTGACGGGCATTTACAGTCGTGCTTTCTACGCTTCTTTGGTTGTACATTAAACATTATTCAGCTACACGTTACGAGCGCATAAAAAAAAACATCTCAAGGGCGTAGAGGAGCGAGTTACGCATAAAATGATATCACAAATTAGATGCACGGGTTCCCTGTGACTAATGTAACGAGGTCATGAAAAGATAAGGCGCGCATGTAGCTCCGCACTGGCACTGCTCCAGCCTGCGAACGTTTTCGACAGCATTTCGAGAATTGGGTATTGAATCGGGTCGAACGTGCTCCCTCGCCAGACGCTTAATGCAAGAAATAAAACAAGACTTAGAAAGTAAAATAACAATGTTTTTACGCGATAATCGATATATACATAAATACCCTACGCGAATAATTAAGAGCTAGATATATAAGAAATTCACAAATAATAATTTATTCTTTAATACTCGACATAGGAGAAATTGTAAATTATAACGTGATACCAATATAAATGCGTAAGTATATTTTTAATGACAACATTTCCTTTTACAAACTCACGCCTATTTCTCAGAAGGGTAGGCAGAGACCACAGATTTCCATAGTACGATCTTCGCATATATCCTTTGCTTCACTGACATCCATTAATCGTTTCATGTAAGCTCGTCGGTTTCGAGTGCTTAGAATTTGATCCCTTTTAGGGTCACATACCCAAAGAGTGCCAAGGGAACTCTATTACCAAGGCTCCGCTGTCTATCCATCCATCTGTCACAGGGCTGTATCTTTTGCAACTAGTAAATGCTTTGAAATTTTTACAGAGCATGTATTATTATGGTCACTATAACAACAAATAAGAAAAATAAAATAAAGTTTAAAATTAAAAAGGGTCCTTATACAAGAAACGTATTTTTTTTGGGTTTTTCGTTCCATCTTAATATTGGTAATAATGGCAATACGTACAAACGCCTAACCATCATAACTATAGTGCAGACTCATAAATACAACAACAAATAATAAAAACCGGTTAAGTGTGAGTCGAACTTGCACTAATATGTTCCTATGTCCAACAAGAACTTCGAACCTGGTCTAAACTAATGCACACAATTCAATATGAATGCTCTATTTTCCACTTAACTATTTATAAAATATATGTAGTGTTACATACTGTACGGTGGTACTTAAACCTTTTGTTCGACTCGCGCACTTGGCCAGTTTTTTAATGACAAAAATATAAATGCCTAATTTATAATTAAGTGTATTATATATGTGTGCATATTTTATTGGATATTATGGTGGTCTGAATAAATGTGTACCACTTCAATGACACTAAGTATGAGGAGCACAGATTATCCACCACAGAGCAATGCCCGAGAGGTATCTAGTCGTGCAGTTTATTATCAAGGTTTTCGGGTGACTGGAAGAGAAAAGCCTAAAGCTCTCACGGGATAGGCCATTTTAAGGATGTGTTTCTATTTTGAAAAATGAAAATGTATATTCTGCCGTTTGATGCTATATCGTATGGGAATTACAGTCTTCATTCTATCTTGATGCCGATTTGATAACATTCGATTCGTCTGTTATTGGCGATTGTAAATGGCAATGTGTCATTATTTGGGTTTGTAACATATTACATGCGAAATACCATTGCAATAGTAAGAATTACACAAGGTGTAGTGCATAGAATTTTTTCCAGAAATTAGAGATATCGCGTACTTAATATTTTTTTTCTAATAATAAATTAAAGACATCATGTAAAAAATATTAAAAATTAGCATATTAATGGGACATATGAATTACAATACTACCTGACACGGCACACGTTGTTCTGCCCTTTCCAGTAGGTGGCGTGACTTGTAAAGTACATGCCCGTTACTTCGCTCGCGTGGAAATAGGATGAATTTCTTTATTTTTAACATCAAGACCAGACCCCGGTCGTTAACTTGCAGGATAAAGTCACAAGCGACAAATTGAATTATATTCGTTACAAATGCCCAGATATTATATCAACAACTAACTGATTAATTTATTATCGTCAATATTTTCCATATTCTAATATCTATATACACTAATTTTAGTGACGATCGGTTGAGCAATGTAGAAATTGACAGCGCAATCGAACGAAGAGTTATAGTAAAATAGATAGCGCGGCAGTATTCGCCTTGCTCATCCAATGTATACGAATTATGAAATGGATGCGCTAATGTATACGAATTTTCATAGCAATCCATTAAATAATATAAAAGTCGATGTGTTGTAGCGCCATCTAATAGCGGATTGCACCAACGGATTTTGGTATACAGCTACGGCAACATCCTTTTATATACATATAGATAAAAATGCGGATTATATGCACCGAATTCGGAAGGTGAAAATACCGTGTCAGACGATCTCTACGGTAATAATGATATAATCCTATGTGATTATTTATACGATAGGCTCAAAAGATGAACTGAAACCAATAAACCACAAACCAATTTATGAATTTCACACGTATGAAAAGCCGTTCGAGGAATTTTTTATATACCTCAATGCAGTCACTCATATTTTTATAATTCCCTATAATCAAAATATTGAAATCCTAAATCTATCATATAAACCGGATACAAATAGGTACTCTCAAAACAAGAATATATTTGCGGATGTCAAAAGCTGAATAAAGGAACGCAATTTTCCGACACCTAAAAACATCACAGCACAATTATGTAGGAAGCCAATTTCATTATTCTCGTTACAGAACGTAGTCATTGAGTATAAAAATTTCATGCAAATAATTCATCCCGAGAGCCGCTATCAATCGACCTTTATAAGAGAGATACATTTTTTTTAATAAAACAGACGACTTTTTTTATTATCGTACCCATAAAAAGCTCCGGTAATAGCCTATTTCTATTCCATCAGTTTGTCAAAGTCTGTAATTCACCATTAATATTCAGGGTCCCTAACAACGGTAATACACCCCAGGAAAATGTTCCGAAAATATAGAGAAGAATTTCTAATTTAAGTCAGTACAAAAGCAAAATACAACACTGTGGCAAAGTTTAATAATATATTTTTTTGCGAAACAGTAATAGAACAAGAATTCTATGTGCAGCTCCTTGATACTAGTATATCGGCCATGGTTTGATATTTCTTATTATCTAGTCATACTTCAATCAAATCTTGGTTAAAATGATCTTAAAAGGTGTTTTAAAATGAAAAGAAGAAAAATTAACTCAACTACGAAAAAAAACAGACAAGTGCGAGTACAGCTCGTGTTCTGAAAGTTTCGTACAAACATTAAGTGACAAAATGGCCCGATCTGATTGACTTCGACCTCTAAAAAGATGGTAGACGCCAAAGAAACCTAATACTACTTTTGAAAGATTTACAAAATCATACCGTACCGGAAAAAAGTTGTTAAAAATTTTCTTTTCCTATTTACGACATATAAATTAATTTTTAAATATAGACCTACTTAAAAATATGTGGTAATATATTCAAAAAATCTGTAGCCAGCGACAAAACAATAATAACTTTTTTTTTTATTCTTTCCGAATACAATTACATATATTAACTGTTCAATTTATTATTCTTGCTTTGCTGCGTTGAAGTTGGATAAAGTCGAAAACTTTTACAATGAAATTCCTCTTCACCGAGACAGTGTCATTTCGAGCTAGCCACTCAATCATCATTAAGAAGAGATTAAATAAAGATTACTGTAGTCTGCAGCCGACGAATTAAGTATAAATTAAGTAACAAAAAGTATATAAACATTAAGCAGAACTGTAAAATTTAAACTCTTCCATTTTAGATTATGCTTCAAAAATAATGATCAGCTATGTGTGCGTATGCATTAAACCGAAATGGTGTTTCGCTCAGTCTGTTTCTCTGCACTTATAATTGAGTTGGATGAATTCCCAAGAAAATTAAAATGACGGACTAACTATAATTTTAAATCACTTTTACATCACAAAACTGCATTAAATAAATTACGCATATCCATAGTGATACCTCTTACGGCTAACAGAAGCTATCGGCTACTAAAAATATATCGCGATTTGGGAAGTTTGCTTATTCGGTAGGTGAAATGATATCTAATATTTACCATCAAAATATTCTCCCTTGAATAATAAAAGAAATGTACGCAAAAGACATGCGTATTTTTTCCTTGCAGACAAAAAGAAGTCGTCCCGCGATATACATACGACCCATATTCGAATCGCTACACATTATAAGGACATGACCCACACGATGTATTTTCTTTATATAGAGCAAAGTTGTCTTTTAGAAAATACCCCATTCCAAATTTTTGCAAATTCGTCAGGCATCAAAAAACTTCAATCAATCCATTTACAAATGTATCAACAAAACTGCTGAGTCAAATATAAGAACGGCATCGGTGCTGCAAGTACCACGAGGTTTTCACAAGAACCGTGTAGCAACGTTGGGACTTTAAGTAGTTGTGGCCATTGGGGTTAAACGAACGTTTCTTATATATACTGTCCTATTTACAATATATACATATATATATATATCGAAAGCCATGGATTATATCATGGTTTTAGGGTTTGACTACAGAAATCATGTTCAGGATAGTTTTTCTGCTAAGCGATCTCATTGGTAGGATTTTGTGCAAATTAAAATTGTTACACATGTAAATTTAAAAGAGTTTTAATCTGTATGTCTCAGGAATACCAGGTGTATTACAAAAAACTTTGGAAGTACTACTGTAGAGTGCATTCATGCTGCAAATTTTTAAAAAAACTAAGATTATCCTCAATATTTGTTTTATATCCTACAAAAGTCGATGTTAAAAGAATCCATCAGTATTTTTAAATTAAAAGAGCCAAGCGAAAAACGAATTTTATAATATGTTTAAGTGAAGGAAGTATGCGAAATTATGAGGATCAAGTTTATTTAGAACATAAATGAAAATAAAAATAATAATAATAACCATTTTTTTATTTAATTCAATGAAAAGATCTTTTTTGTTTCCTCAAAATCAGAGCGAGTTATTTTGTATTATTTTCTTTCTTAATATAGACGGAATCGTCTACTGATTTGATTTGTAAATTTTTTCATAGAAACTTTAATATTTAGGTTAGACGAGAAAAGCATCAAGTCATAATTGATGGAAAAGTTAAAATGTTAATTAAATGTTGTAACTCAAAATTACATAAAAACCTTTTCGTCGCATACTCGATTATAAAGTACATAACAATTGGGTATTAAAATTATATATCTTCTATATTCAATTGCTTGTGGTGATATATCTTACTATCCCAATGATCTATAATGGTTATCATAGCTTAGTGATTCGGGCACAATATTCGAAATCCGTGGTCGATGCGTTATGACTCTAGGGCGAAAATTAACTATATCGATGATATTAAATACATGACAACAATAAACAAATACATCATTGGGTTGGTTTATTACCGTTGAATACCCTGAATTTGAAGTGTTATCGGAGATCCGTATCGTACGACAAGAAAAATTTTGACACCTCATAATTTTGACACGTCCGCGCGTCCCAACAGATCGTCCGTATGTCACAGCCTTATAACTTTGCCATTTTTTCATCGAATTTGATGAAAATGTTCAGGTAGATATTCTATGCGAACCCTCATACAATTTCCTAATAAAAAAAAATCGTTAGCTTTCCATACATCGCGCAGTCCATTGTGTGGGGCGTCGTTTAATGTATATATGCATGATAAATGCAATTAAGGTTTTTAAGTGACTTTTTCTTTCAAAAAATTAAAATACTATTAATAACACACATGTATGAATTAAACGCATTTTAAAATATATTGTCACTGTATCAAAATTCATTATATATGCATTACGTGTGATGCATAACACGTTCGGAACACAACACAACAAAAAGTTCAAGTATCACTGCACTTATCTTTTCCGATTACAACTCTTACTCACTATCGTGTGGCTTGAAATTTAAGCCCTCCACGCTGGTTCGATAAGAATTTGGTACTGATACCGCTCGTTCAGTGCGTATTGGAAACTGGAAACTTGACGTTTCGTTAAAAAATCTGATGAATAATTGTATCCGACATGCGAATTATCTTTTTACTTTATGTAATCTATCAATAAGCCCCCCAACCCCGAGAGGTAGAGACCTTAGCTCTTCGCCTGGTAGAATCTTTATAATGTCCTTCTTATGCTTCATTGCATCATAATTTGTTTTATACTTGCTAGCTAGTTTTGCATAGCTAAATTTTTCCTTTTTTTTTATTTTAAATACGACTGATTTCCAACTTTTTAGGACACCTCCTTTTTAAGGCACTTTATTATTAACTAATTAATTATTTTTTAAGCGCTTTGTATCCTACTTTGCCGCATGAACAGATAGCATTTGTTATTTTTAATCAAACGCTATATCGTATTATATTTTAACCTCTTGGCGCGTTTTAGACGAAACGCGTCTCCTGTTATCTTTTGTCCTGCCACAGGGAGTGTACATCACGTGAAATATGCGCGCATTGCGGCGTTTGTAATTAAACCTACCTACACAAACGAAACCATAGGACACGATAGCAACAGAAGCGGCAAGTGCACTGCGGACGGGATCTCACGTGTAAACATGAAAATCTGCCGCTGTGAAGTTAGTCACGAAAGCGTCGCAATGGAAAAAAATTGGCGCACGGGGGAGGAGAAGGAAGGATCGGGAAGTGTTAAACCTGACACTTTAAAATTACATCATTCGCAGGCAATTCCGAGCGGCAAAGTTTCGCGCGTTGTACTACACCGATGCCCAATGAAACCTTGCGTTATATTCGTTGGACGTGTATACGGTCAGTTGAATCGGGTATCGCTATTGGGTGGGGACTTACGGCTCGTGATAGCGCTGTGGACGTACGGCTGAAGAAAATTCAGAAAAGATGTGTCATAAGGATCTAAATGATGAGTCGTGGTCTCTTTCTATTTCTCTATATCAAACAGGCATATGTGTATATGGCCCTTCTATCTTTGTTATGGTATACTTCAAGCAAAACAAAACCCTCTACTGAGTAGGAATGCGTATTATTTAGTTCCAGCCTACTTTCGCGTGGAATTTCAAGCTCGCGCTCGCTTAATTCATTATTCAATCCTATGAAATGCTTCGTTTTAACCGAGCTCGCGGTGAATTTAAACGTCCTTTAGGAGCGATTAACTCTTACCTCTAATTGTCAATGCAGAACGTCTCAATTTACGTTTGCCGGTTGCATTTATAAATTATCTAATGTATACGTTCACGGCGTAAATGTTTAGTTCGAGTATAACGCTTGTGCCATTTTTAATATATTCCTTTCAAATTAATAGATAAAAATAACAATAATAAATGTTCATGTCTTTAAATTCCTGAGAATTTGATGTTATGTCAAAATGTTTCCATGTAAACATATAAGTAAAATTAATCAACATTGTTGCAATAAGCATATTTCTTTTTTGTTTTAATTTATTTAAAATTATAAATAACCTGCTTAAATAAATAATAAAAATAAAAAATTCTCATTTTTTATTTGCTACCTTCATTTATTTCTCACTTTCATTAGCACCTGAGCAACAGAGCTTTACTTTGTGTCTTTCGAGTTTACTGTGGGTACACGTACGATAACTTACCAAGGAATACATTGCTTACGTTCATTTCCAACGATAAACATTTAGATTTATTTAAGTACTTTATGTCTTACAGTGCCATTTGTTATTGAGTCAATTATATAGCGACAATGTAATTACTTTAAAACGCTATCAAATGGCGTTAATATAAAAGAACATTTAGAAAAAGAGTCATCCAGGATTTTTCCAAGGAAGACATAAAGTTGAAAAGCAAAACTGTATCAAAATACAAAAACATCAAAATTGTTAGAGCAGTGTCCGAGTGTATGCGAGCACTTGCTCACTTAAAGTAATAAGATAAAATATGTATATGTAGTCACTGTACAATAAAAAAAATAGAAGTATTCACCTGTACTCGTTGACACCTTATGAGGCTTTGAGTGTGTGTCAATATCCTCAGCACCATGAACTCTATGGTGCTCTGCTCCTCGAACACCATCCTCGCTAGGTCTAGTAACACTTGGTTCCGTTTCACTTCGAGTTGCGACCGTTCGTACAGCTGGGCGTTCCTTAGCCCGATCCCGCAAAACTGGAGGTACGATGCGAACACCTTTTCGTCGTTGGCCGTGAACGGGCCGTCGTTCTGTTTGTTTATTACCTGCGGAACGACAATAATGCCTAGTTAATGCAATGTAAAAACTCCTACTACCCATTAATACACATACGACGTTAATGTATTATGAGCAATATCGATAATTACTTCAAATTGGTCGATTACGCAATCTCATTGAATCACACCGTAACATACATACATATCACGTTTTCAGACGAACCAAAAAGTGCAAAATAATATTGCTCATAGCACCATAAAGATTATCCTAATTTACGTTTGAATTTTTAATAGCCGAGAAAATACTCGTATTTAAAAACTATTGCAAAAACATGGGGCACATGCAATAGATAAAATCTATATATGAATAGTTCATCTAAGAATTTAAAAAAAAATGCACGGTAAATAATATGAAATGGTATGGGAATTTTCTTGATGACATCTGTTCCTTTCACTGTTTACTACTACATTTTATCGTTTTAAATAAGAACATAAGAAGAATTTTCATTACAATTAAAAATTCACAATGAGAAATTTTTACTGCAATATCTGAGGCTAGGAGAAACTATATTATAGTCTTTAAACCGTTTTCAAACGTGGTATATTTTAAATTTATAATAAGTAATTATTTGTTGCTTATCAGTCTATTTTTTTCTCTTTTTCTTTCCCTCCTATATATTTAAATTTTCAATCTAAAACTTAATACAAAATTTGTACTGCACATACAGAGACATATAGCCAAGAAGGCGATTTGATATTTTATTATCATTCATTTTTGAGCTGTTTATAGTCTCAAGCGCTTCTGGAAATTAATTTAAAATCGATGATAAAATTTATAACGAACGGACTAAAAGGCACACAAGAAATGCGTAATTATATAATAAAAACGCGATAAAATTTCTTTCCTTTGCTATTTTAAACTATTATGAACAGTGTTAAAAGGTTAGACTATGTTGTCTCTAACCTCCCACCACTCTAAAGCATTTAGAATGGTCCCGTTTTAGTTCAAGGGCGGATCCGGCCTTAGAGTCAATGGGAAGGGGTTGTCACGTAGTTGAGGTTCAGTCAGGACAAGCTCTAATTCGATTACAATAGTAAAACAAAGACCCACTTCAGGCGGGGTTATGACCTCCATCATGATCCTCGACTGCGCTCCTACTTTAGTATGTCTATTTAATACAATGTCGTAAGTGACAAAGTTATGTTTTGTATTACGATGCTGTCCCGTTTAAGGAGTGAAATAAGACATGAAATGCTGATGTAGATACCCAAACGATTGGGTCCAGGAACTTGAGATTTCGCGCAATACTTCCTTTTGTAATGATAAGAATTAAGAGCAGGAAACGGAATTTACGTACAGCGAGTTCGATGAAAATGATGAAAGAATTAATTTAATATCCACTGTTAACTATCTTTTTTGTATTAAAACCATAAGAAAAAAATCTGAGATATACCAGGTCATATAAGCATATTCACTTATTTATCAAACCGACGTAGTCATTCTATAAAATAAATTTAATTTTTTATACCATTCGCCAGACACAGAGTCAAAAATTATTCTGCGATATTTGCATTTTTGTCCAGTTTGACGCTCGTGTTTTTAAATTGGACAACCAAAGGTAGTCCACACAAAAGCAAACTAAATCACCAGACGAGCACGTCTGCAGGTTAGTAAAAAACACATTTTATTATCAAATAGAACCCAAAAGAACATAAAGTTCTCACATATACCATTTTCAACGATTCGAACCACTTTATGTAATCGTAAAAAAGCCGTTTTATTATCAACGCCTTTATTGATTACTAGGTGCTTCGATCAGATTATAAAATTGCCGGTCATAAACTAGCGTAACGTTTTCGATTTCATGATATAAAACTTCTTCTATATATCATGAGGCTGTGGATTCGATTATCTTGTACTGGTTTCGAACGTGACTACGGGATAATTGATCGATTGATAGAAAATTGACGAATAAGTTTTTAATTCAAGTGAAATTATGCTACACGCTCCGGAGAGCATGTAAAGCCGACGGTTCCGGACGTTATCATCTCGAGGACTTAAGGTTAAAGCCCCTCGATCTGCAATAAAAAGATCGTGGGAAGATATATTTCTGCAGAGGGCGGATTAAAAACTAATAAAACATAAATATTGAGGTTAAAATATATTGTAATTATTGTCTATAAGAATAGTATATAGTAGATCAATTATAAATTAGACATTTCGTACTGGTAATAAATTCACCATCCACTTTGGATACACGCTTCATCCAATGATCAAGGAGATATAATTAAATGTTTTAATCTATGCTCACAAAATAAATAATTAAAAAAAGCAGAAAACTCCCCTAAAAACATTCAAGAATAATACTTCAAATTTCTTATTTTTTAAATGCAAAGAAACAACTTCCCCCGCCCGCCGCCAACCTTTACCAGCGCTATATGCGTTTTAACATTCTAAAAATATAAATTTTTGTTAAGAGAGTGAATAAGTCTTGCTTGTTATAGATAATTTATTGGATTGCCTACATTTGAAGAAGATTCGAAAATATATATAACGGAATGCGAAATATGACAAGTCAGTTTTGTTTTTGTGACGTGCGTTCACAAGTTAAGTGCGATCAACTAGAAATGTAAGTAGTCCCATAACAAATTACTGTATCGCATCTTCTGCTTTTCTGCATGTTTAATTTTCATTCCATTACAATTCTACAATCCCTAACAGGTTTATTTCGTAACAATAATCATATTCATTCATTTAAATCTTTTTTAAACTTAAATTACCTTTAAACCAAGGTAGCGTAATCTTTAATTCACGACAGCTTCATACAGTAAATTTCGTATATTTTAATGAAATACATATCATTAAATATGATCCATGTCTACTTCTTTGGTGGTTTTATTAATTTCGTTATTTACCGTTGCTAAATACAATAAATCCATTTATAATTATTTTTTTAATAAATATTGATTAACGAGCCTTTGAGTAACGAGCTTGTTTGGATAGTATTGCCAGCGATAATTACTTAAGAAACTGTCGTCATAATTAAGAACGGCGAACGTACAAAACCGAATGCGAAAAAAAAATACATTAAATTTTATTTGCTGGGACCTCGAATATCTCTAAGAAGTGAGTTTAAGGAAATTAAAATCTTAATTTTACCACCTCAATTAACATATTAAAATTTATTATACGTAAGAAAGTTAGAAATGTTGAAAAGAAATAGTCATCGACAAAAACTCAGCACTAGAAATAAAAATGAACTGTGTTAAATATTAGTCAACTATGCAAAATCACGATTTCATTTAAGGGGCTCTGGGTCCCTGAGGATTTACAAGATTTACCCTCATATAAATTTAAAATCATTATTGAACAAATACTCATCAAAACGAATATTATACAATATATGAATATTTTGAAGACAAATACCCACGGGCATAACCATCTCGATTGCTTATCGCAGTATTTCATTCGGCAATTGTTTTTTATTTATTATAGTCACATAGAATAAATTAAAAAAACACTACTCGTTTTTCTTGCGAGAAAAGTGTGTTTCGGGTAAGTGGTAAAGTGTAAATTCATAAATATGACGTAATTAAGGTGTCATTTAATTATCTATGAAATAAAGATATTTAGATTTCGAATTTTCTGAATCTAAACGTTGGTTAGTTTTGATTCAGAAATGTTTTTCACCAATAGTATATACATTCAAATAAGATGGTGACCAAAATAAAGACTTTTTTTTTTTAACAATTTGCGTGTTTCCACGAAGACTGAAAATAATTATTACGTAATGATTCTATCGGGGGTTCGAGTTTCGAAAAGAAAACATGCAGAAAAACAGGTGCATATTCGAAATTAAGAGCTACAATAAATCGCTACAAAACCACTTGATCGCAGAAATAAAACTCACTCGTCAGCGCCCAAGCTCCGATATATAATATATACCTCTAAACTAGCCGTTTAGAACGTTCTTCAAATACAAATAAATCGATAAACTATTTAGAACAAATACGTCGTAAACATATCACATCTGACACAAAAAAGGATTTATTGCACTCTCGAAACTTCTACCTCAAAAATAAATGCATTTAAAACAAACACGCGTGTCATATGAAGACGGATCGAATGAGAAGGCGGTAGCGCAGGCGATATTGTTTACGTTTAGAGAACTATGCCCGAATATTTATTTCTTAGGGGAATTATTTTGTACTTTTCCTTTATTTTCAGCTTGCCAGCGCAGTTCGTGGCATTATTATTGTCGAAAATTATTTATAGAAAATTCATTACAGATTCTATATTAGTCAATATTTGTTTAACTTGTTCACAGTTAAAAAAAATCTTTCAAAAGTTGCCTCAATCTCTGTAACCGCACAAAATTTTTTGAAATAACACCCGAATCATATTACGTAACGCATATTAATAAATAGATAATTGAAAAAATTAATATCAGCATAAATGAAAAATTAACGGTATTATGCTAATTATAAATAATACGTATGAGAACAATTTCATTGTAAGTTTTATTCTTCTTGTTTGTCCTTCGAGTTTGTGGAAGTTGAGTGTAGTCGATATCGCAAAATCCAGCCAATACTTGGGCGCGGGCCTGACGACAAAGAGGTAACTTTTTCGTCTGTGAGGGCAACTCGAAGACAGCGAGGTTTCGTAATTTATAATGTTCGACCGAATTTTTTTTTTGTTCGTAACAATTTACAATTTATGAGTTATTTAATATAACAAACTTTTTTAATTTAACATCGCAACAACGACGCAGAACCTTCAGTTCCTAAATCTTATTTACAGTCGTCGTTCGACGATCGACGGACAGCTGTAAACTTGGTCGGAATTATGTTTGCGCCACTACAGTTGCCGAGTAATTAACCTCAATTCATTATTTAGGAGACGTTAACTAGAGTATTTCGTTTTGTTACCAAATCAAGGACGACGAAGCAATTTTCATTGTCAATACATAATACAAAAATTATACGTTATTAATAAAAACATTTTTAATTGAGTCGGTAGTATCTAAGGGCATCGTCCTCGAGCCAGAAGGGTTCGAATCCTGACTACGAAGGGCGCACTGATTCATGAAATTTAATTTAAATTAAATCAAACCACTCCTATCCGTGCCTCGGAGAGCACGTTACGTCGTCGGCTCTGGATGGTTGTCAACAACCCCAAGGCCCGTACTAGACTAGCATGGAGGGCATTAAATCTACGCCGGTCTTGAAATTGAAAGCAAATGAAAATATGGATATAGAGGCTATGCCTCAGCAGGGAACGATGAAAAATCTGACGCAACAACGATTACATTTTAAACGATTGATTGTAATTTATGAAATGACAGTATTTTGCATATCAATAAAACATTTAATAAACAGCGACATTAGATTTGTGACTGCATCGATAACGAAGTCACGAGGACACGGAATGTATCTCGTTGTCTGTCAGATTTCTATTCCTAGATGCGGATAGAGAAAACTAGATTTTAGGAAATCTACTTCGTAGCTTTAGGTCCTATGATGCTCTATTGAGAATTTTGAAAGGAAAATACATCGGGTTTGCAACATTCCAAAGGACTTAGTTGAACTTAGATTTCTTAAAAATTCGACTTCTATCGGTCGATTAGATTTTGCAAAATTTTAAATATATTTTTAAATTTTAAATAAAGTTCTTTTTTATAACTTTTATGCTAATCTGCAGATAATTCTAAAGTCTAATCTTCTTAATAAAGTTCTTTTATTAATATATTACTAATAAAACTGCGTCGAATGTTGTAAATCATGCTAAAATTCGTTTGTCTGTTCGAAAGACATCGTGGAGAAAAACCCTCAAAGCAAATATTTTTTTCCAATAAAATTTTATATTTTTACACATTTTGATTTTTAAAATTCGATTACTTTTTGCATTTAACTGCATCGAGGAACGCAAGCGTCGTTCAAATATATGAATTCGCTGAAAAGTTATCTTTTAACTAATATTTAAAATTTTATTCATATTGAGTGGATTTGAAAGAGAACACTCACGATTGAGAGGCTCTTTAGCATCTGAATCACGAAATAGCCTCTTAAAAATAGCTTAAACATTCGGCATCGAAAAGGTCCAAAACACAAGCAATTTGTGTTTTAACTCAAAGAGCAATTTATGAAGTAAGACATATTTTTGCATTGAAAAACTGTGTCGAACGTTGCAAGTCTCATTGAGATCGATTAAATTGATCAAAAGTTACATCGTCAAACGCTGATAATTTTGAGCTCGAAAACATTATTGCTCAATATAATGCGGAAAGTTTTGAGGCTGATCTGCAAAGCGACCGTTGCCCAATTTCTTTTTTATTATAGTATAGATTTCTTTTTGTTTAGATTAAAAGATACGTAACATAAATATTTATTATAAAACCTTAATTATTTATTTTAAACTCTGTCATCTGTTGAAGTAGTCCGTGGTTTGTACAAAGATCGATGTTAATGGACATTAAAAATATAAGAAATATCGTACGCAATCGTACGCCGAACAATGAAAAAAATAATGTATTTTATGCAAATAATAACTTTATATTTAAGTGGAATTTCCCTGAGGGATACTCACGAGTTTTATTTAGAATCATCAAAACGAGTCCTATTAGAACCATTTATAACTCGACTCCATTAACGCCGTTTAATTACACTATTTGGGGTCGAACCTAAGAATTTAGACCTTGAACAATGGAATTTTGGGCTGAAGTTTGATTAAAGAAATTAAGCCCAGAACAGAATACTGGGACGGAAACGGGTAAATTCAATTATCGAGTTCATCCATGTGTAAAGACTCTAAAAATACTTATTCTCCTAAGATATTTTGCAAAAAATCTATAAATAAAATAAAGATTATCTGTTAGAAGTATAGTAACAAATGCCCACCGTAAAAAATTATCATTCCTTTAGTAAACCACGGTGTATTTTTTCTTGTGATTTAAAAGAAGCAAACTTAAAAAAAAAATAAAAGATGTCAGAACTGCGCCGTTAAACAAAATCATATCTCTATGGGAAAATTAAAACCATTAAAAATCTAGGTAATCTTTATTGTTATAGATGTTGAAAAAAATCAACCGAATTGCAATCAGCATCTATTTTTCATATATTTTAGGAGCCATATATGCTTCTAGGTAAGGTTATATGAGGTTTCTCTTAATGATATTAATTGTAATCCTCAAAGAAAAAGACAATCTAATGTTTCGAAGATTCTGAATAAGGCGACAAAGATTAATTGCTTTCAAAAAGATGGTATTGATGCTATTGTACGTGCCTAATAATCAAGACGTTTTTCAAGAATCGACCACTCTGAGGAGAGGTTACCTACCGCTTTAATCACTACTTAATATTATATATGCGAAAACTGTATCTTTCTGCTACCTCTTAACGCTTAAACCGCTGAATTGATTTAGATAAAATTCGGTATGGAGATAGTTTGAGTCTCGGGGTAGGACATAGCTTACTTTTATTTTGTTTATAGGTCTGTCCTTTTGTTTGTTTTTTCATAGCTCCCCGATAGTTAAACCGACATTAATGAACTTTAGTGTACTAACATAGCACATTTTTTTTAATACACAGGTCACTGTTTGTTTATCTTTCTGTCTGTTTGTCTATATTTTTATTTATAACTCGACAATGACAACCAATTTTGATAAAATTCAGAATACAGATATGATGAATTGTTACATAAAATATAAGTCACTGTTTATTTCTTTGTATGTTCATCCGTATGGCTCCTTATAACTAGAAAATTTTAAAGTAATTATTTTATTTTGTCTACCATTCTTATTCTTTACTCTGTTTAGAAAAGTAGCAACGTTAGAGTAGGCGATGAGGATTGAAAGGGAAGCGGGGAGGGTACATATCTTACACAAACCATAGTGTAAGAGGGTGAAGTAGAGTGAAAGCGAAAGCAAGATAGTGTCAACAATCCGATTGTAACCATGTGATTAATAATAAGAAAGTCGTATTAAATTAAAAAGAACTATAAAGGTTAATACTGCAACATTTTTAGTATTACATTATTAAAATATTAAGTCAATGTTCGGTTGTTTGTAACTGAATCACTTAAATTTCTATGATTTTATTTTTATTTACAAAATATCACATGATATTTTGTATCTTTCACTAATACGTTTCCGTTTAACAATTAACAAGAAACCGGAATCGATCGCAATCGAGAGCCATAACGCAAACGAAAAAAAGGAAAGACGTAGGATTCGAATACGGATCAAGACCGAATCGGCACTAACTGTGAAATCGGAACTTAAATCGAAAACGGGATCGGATTGGTATCAATGATAGCGAGATTACATGACATACAAAATTTTCCATATAGGTGGAGCCGCGCGCAAAAGCAGCACCTAGTCTGTAAAAGTTCATTTTCTACACTTGTCTATCGAAAATTATATTGGAAATTAATATAAGAACCGGTAAACCAGGCTTTGGTGCCAGTCACAATTTATTCATCGGATACCATTCAAAAGGTCAACGAGAAAAAAAATAACATGTTGCATAAATATCAATTTGTTTGACAAAATTATTAATGCAATTGAAAACATTTTGATTGATTAGCGAGACTGTGGTATAATACTGATTAATGAACACTGTTCAATACAAGATTTATTACACTTTATTGACATCTTACTAAAGCATCTATCTACCTGAAAATATTTCCAACAGTTTTCCGAAATTTTTTTGGCATGTAACAACGCATTAAACTATATTTACTCCAAAACTTTTGAAAGAACTAACCATATTTTGATACCTTCTTTTAAATAACCTTACTTATATGTTCATTTAAATTCAATACCAGGATATCGCGTTTTATGTGCTTTCACAAAAATTAAAAATTTAAAAAACCCCCACGCAAAAAAGCGAACACTTAAAAGTCAAAAATAATACCTTACGTTGAGCTATCAAATTCGATTGAGTGACACCTATAAGTATCTATATATGTTAATTATAGAAACTGATGGATGATACGATAAGGTTTGCTCGTTGATATGGCACTGTAAGATCGCGGCGGGGTACCGCTAAGTTTAAAGCGATAATTAGATAACTAAAAAAATAGGGAGACTGCACATCCCATTTTTAATTCTAATTCATTGCCTGAAAACACGAATAAAACGAGGTTTTCTAAAAATAAAACCTAACTAGATCGATTTATCGCCCCCTAAACCCGCTGCATACTAAATTTTATGGAAATCGTTGGAGCCGTTTCCGAGATTCCGATTATATATACACACAAGAATTGCTCGTTTAAAGGTAGTGGATAATTATTTGTAATTTATTTACTCTGATAGATATTAATAGAAAAATTTAAAATAATTGCCTAAGCTTAACACGTTGATTGCGTTCCATGCACGAATGTTCACAAATGATCTTATAAAAGCATTGCTGAGCGCGTATTATTGTATTATAGGAATACTATTGGCATCAGTAGCATTTAAAAGGTGCATTATAAATATCTTATAAGTGCAAATGGACTTATAAAGTGGCCCATTTCCGGACTTGTAACCGCTTAAAAATCCGCCCATAACCATGGTTTAATTCTGATGAAACCATGGTTATGGCATAATAATAAAAAACTGATTCTTGCTTCTTGGGGAGATAGGGATAGGATAGAGATAACTAAGGTGATTTAATAGCATTTCAAGAGGCAAATATACCTGAGGGTTCACTACGGAGTAGGTGGTTACCGCCACCCAAGAACATTCGCATCCTCAGAGAAATCACCGGTCCGTTGCCAGTCTTTTAAGAAGGAATGGAATGTCCGATGAAGGGGAGAAGTGAGCCATTGAAACTTTTAAGGAGGAATAAGATATTTGATGTACGGGGAGTTGGCCACCGATACTTTCGCTTTTCCCTGGGCGAAATGCAAGAGCGGAAGCTGTTACTTCACGCCTGTATTCTGTGACAGTGTGGATTTCACCAGTCGAGCCGGCCTGCTGTAGCCATCTTGGGTGCAACATAGCTCTACCAGTTTATTATAGTAGCATAGTTATTACACATAGTAACATTGATACTGTTATAGTGTTAAATAATCTGTACTTATTAATTTTTGAACTTTTTACATGTTCGAAAAATTCTCAGTAATGTCATAGACACCTATTGACTTTGAAATTTTTCTTGCCACTGATAAATGGGTCACATCTACTGCCAATTCGAGTCACCGTATATCGGATATAAGTTTTATAAATTTCAGCCTAAAAACTTCTTTCCTTCTCGTCATTTAGAACGGAATTAAAGAGGATTTTCGAGATTTTAAAATCCCTAGAGGGAGTTGAAATGAGAGAAGAATTAGGCCTTCCCCTACTTAAATATACTACTGGAAAAATTTGCTATTAGTTTTGACGAATTGTAAGCAATAAGCGTTAATCCTCACAAGTAGTAGTTTTATTGTTTTTTACTGAAAAACTTTTGTTCTTCATATCCAAGATCAATAATCAAATAACTCTTTTAAGCAGTTGCATCTATGGCCGATGGGTTTTACACGATCACGATCGATTTTACATTAATGAATATACGTCGTTTTGATTTATCTTCTAATAGAAATGTTTAAGCATACCTGAGCGACACCAATGACCTCTCCATTAATGTCCTTGATGGGCATACACAGGAGTGACCGCGTCTTGTATCCCGTCTGCTGGTCGATGTCATGGTTGAATCGTTCGTCCTGGATTAATCAAAGTAATTCATATGTAATTATCACTAGTTCATCAAGTCAAGATTCTAGAATACTGCCTAAACAAATATAATTAATTTATACATTAATGTCATTTTAGCAATGAGCCGTTATTGGAATACTATGCTGCCAGTCAGGCAGTCGTGGTACGATATCCCACACCATGAGATAGACAAAAAATAAAATTGACTCTATATAAAGAGGTACACTAAAAAATATTTTTAAAGACTTTATTCCTTTATTTTTTCGTCGTGATTAATATGTATACCCATACCAAATTACAACTAACAGTAAAACTCTCTGAGTTAAGCCGCCAACAGACAGACGGACGGACGGACGGACGAACGAACATGGCGAAACTATAAGGGTTCCTTGCTGACTACGGGATCTTAAAAAGGAGTCCGTATACATCAAAAAAATCTACAGACAAAAACCGCACGTGTACTAGAAAACACATCACATTTATCTGGTGTAATATTCCATTCGATACAAAAAAAACGAGGCCAACGTCATCAGCGCCGGCGCGGCGTCTCGTACAAAATAACTGGCCAACATTTCACTCGGCAATTTTCGACATTTCTCGGATTACATTCGTGTCTTACCTTACGCTACTCTGATATGTTGTCCAATGAAAAACATTAAGCCACAGTTTGGAGTGAATAAAAAAATGTTGTTGAATACGAATAGCATGCCCCAATGATCCATTTAGTGTTGTTTTTATAATTTCAAACGTAGTAGAGTTTAAAAATATCTTTCAGCAAGTGGAGAAAAATATTAAACAGTCTTCTTTAAACACGGTGGAGCTTAAAATATTTGTAGACGTGGTAAGGCATTATTTTTATATATTTCTAGAAAAACATTTATTCTTCGTCTTAGCTTCTTTCCGCTATGTACGCAGAGTCTGCTAACTTAATCTTGGGGAGCCATCGACATCGCTGATAAACTTCAGCAGACAGGGTCAATTTCTTCATGTCTCTCTGGATATTAGTCATGCAAGCAGTTTGCGATCTGGCTCTTCCTCTCTTCCATGTAGTCATTGTAAAGCATTTCAATACTACGTGATCATCGAGTTTTCTCATGACATGCTCGTATCCCTTAGTTGCAGCGCTATTTCGTATGAGGACTTTTGGTTGTGAACTTAGTGAATTTTACCCACGGCAATATTATTATATCTCTTTGTAAAAACTTTCGTATTATGCAAGTAACTCTTGAATTGCCTTTGAGGTTCTAACTATGTCTTATGTCGATTTATGTCCGACAAAATACGATAACAAGTCGATAGGTTGACGTTGGACTGTATGTGGTTTTATATTATTACGAACTGCGCTCATAATCTAAATAATTAAAAATAATTATAAATAAATTCCCTAAAAAAATATTCGGGAATAATAAAAGGTGAACGAAAAAATATGTTTTCAAGCTTTACGAGTTTAAAAATTTGCTTATATTTTCGACCTCTTTGAAACCGAAAAATAAATAATTTAGGTATTTGTAACCTCTTCCACCAGTATTTTCTTTCAAAAACCATTAGATACGAAAAAAAAAAGGAAATAGACGTAACAAAACAGACAAAGATATATTTTAAGTGAACTTAGGTACAAAGTAATTTTTTGAGCATAAGAAGCTTGAAAACGATTTGCCAACAAATCTAAAAGTTGTTTTGAAACAACAAATTTTTGGAAATTGCGTCATTAATAACTGGCGTCATTCGATGAAGTTTTTGTTAATTGAATTTCATAAATCTATTGGTGAAAAAGCGGATTGTTACTTTGAAAAAAAAAACATTTCAATCGGTTTATTAGTTCATAACATATTTAAAGCTTATATTTCTAAAAATGGTCAGAAAGGCTTTCCACGAACACAATACTTCAGCATTCTTATGAAAACATGATTTTAGAAAATCAGACTGAAAAGAATATGTTTCCAAATTTTAAGGTGAATTGGAAATCTTGACAAGATTTCGAATTCTCTCAGAAGATACAAATCATGTCAGTGATCTTTGGTAACCCAATTATTCAAGTTGTAGACTTTAATATGTCAGTTGCCGTCACACGATTTATTAACTTTTATAACAAAGAAGAAATATAAAAGACATGTCTTTTAAAACAAAGATTAACATTTTACATGCAAATGCCATCGCTTAAGCTTCCAAATTTTCTACGTAGATTAATCCATGCAAGCACTTCAAATTTAGAAAATTTTCAATTTATTTTAACGGGAAGTAAAAAAAATAATTCGTCGGTACATACGATGGTACTTTATTTAAATTATATATTTGACAATTGGTATCAACCATGTTATGGTTTTAAAATGCAGAAAGACAACCTTTTAAAGTCAATACACCTTATAGCATTATTTTAAACATCCGTAGGTAAATGAAAATCAGAACTCACCATTTTTATCATTCTCAAATATATTTTCAATATAATTTTGGACAGAAGGTCATCTTATTTTTTGCCATAGTGGTCAATATCCGTTTTATGGAGTTTCGCAAACGATACCTGCGGGCAGATCGGATATAATTAGACATGGTCCCATCTTGCAGGCAATCAAACGTAATGGAAGTGAACGTAATCAATTCTTTGGAAAATGGAAGATCTCTATGTGCGTTTACACGGTGTTGTTATACCGACCACATTTTGTAAAAAAATATATATAACTGCATTTGGACCGAATAGAATTTATTCGTATTCTCTTGTATTCTACTGAAAAAAAATCTAGTACAAATGTTCCGAGCTCATAGAAATTAATTTCATATTCGAAAGTTAAAATCTTTTACTATTAACAACATCGATAATAGTCCATTTATTGATTATATTTATGTATGAAAAAGTTTTATTTTATTATAATATTGTTATTTTCTCATTATTTCCATGGTATCACAGACATTTAAATTTTTTGAACAAAGTAATGAAAAGGTATTTATACTCAACAATGTTGATTGACATTTCTTGATATCATTTCACAATACAATTTCATCAAAACTGACCAGCCTTTGGATTATATAAGCCAAATTAAAAAAAAAATATCTACTATTTCATCGGTCAGACTATCTGCTCGTCCATACATATTATTTTAACAGAAACGGCTAGAAATATCACATCCGGAATAATATCAAATATGTATTAAGATTTGCAGTTTTAAACCGGACCCAGCATAACAGCCTACAGAAGAGCCTCTCTACAAAACTCCTTCTCGTAACAACGTAATGAATGATAGGGACAATCTTATATAGACTCCTTTCTAAGGCGACATCTTAGGCCTGCAATTATGTAAAAAGTAGGGGACGCCTTTGCCTACAAAAAGCATGCAGACGGGACTGTCGAAGGAAATAATTAGTACACTCAACAATATTATGACGTAATTAAATAATGTAAAGTGCATTCAAACAAAGTGCACAATCAGTATTGTTGTACATCGTCAACTGTTTGAATAAAAACTATTATTGTCATATGTACTCGCTAAATAGTACTTAATAATTGTGCTGCTATATTCGACAACAGATCATCGAATTATAACGGACCTAACAAAGATTTAGACTTGTAATGACCGCGGGCTGTCATCAATCATAAAAACCACTAAATGAAAAAATGAGTCGTACCGACGCATATTTCACCTTTAAGTCAATTTAAATAATCATCGCTTAAAATTAAATTTGTAGCTACTGAACCTGATAGTATTTTTTCTGCGCTACTCTTGATATAACGCATAGGTGACCTTCATAAGCGATTTGGCAGTTTATCTATAAACATATAAAAAGAAGTCCCCGACGAGTCTGTACTCCTTGTCTTTACGTATTTTAACAACATATGAACTTAATAAAAAATTATAAAAGTGGTTAACCTGTTGGCAAACCCTGAAATTTTCCGCCATTTTCGAGTTCAAAACACTCTAAACTCTAAAATATATATAGGATATGACGCGATTTTTTGAGTAAAAAATTTTGAGAATGCGAATTTGATTCGATACAGAATTTTAGAATTTTTTTAAAAGAAGTTGTTTTTAATTTTTTGGTTTTGATATCTCTTGAACAAATTAATCGATTTTCATTGAACTAGCGACAATCAATGCAGGTTTTTAAGTTATATAAAAAAATTCAGAACATGCATTTAATTAAGTACAAAATTTTGTAGTATTTTGAAAAAATCAGTTTTTGCGATTTTTTCATTCACCATATCTCACGAACAAATCAACCGATTTTGACCGGCCCGGTGGTGATCGACGTGGATTTTTATATTATATAAAAGTACTTAGAACATGCTTTTAATTAGGTACAAAATTTCGGAGTATTCTGAAAAATCACTTTTTGCAATTTTTATCGTTCACGATATCTCGCCAACGAATCAACCGATTTTGACCGGCCCGGCGGCGATTGACGTAGTTTTTTAATGTTAAGACTTAAGAGCTGATTAGTTTTTAGAATCGAACGGTAAAGCCGTTGTTAAAAAAGTTATTCCTAAAAAACACATAAAAAAAATCATAGATTTTTTTAAATTTCTTGGAATCTATCGATTCGAATCGGTTCAAATTTTAGGAAATCTAAGTTTTATGGAACTCTTTCTAATGTTAAAGTTTGGTTCCAATCGATCAAGATCAAGCCGCTAAAGTTATAAGGGGTTTACACACGCACACACGCGCACACGCACGCGCGCACGCACGCGCCGCGCGCATGCTCACGCACGCGCTCACGCACGCTCACACACGCACGCACGCACGCACGCATGTACGCATACACGCACACAACGCACGCACACACATACAGACACCATCGTAAAATCATCAGGGGAGCTTCCCAGGACATCAAAACATCAAGATATGATGAAAACTCAATTTTCGAAAAACCGGGTAAAACCAATAACTATCCGATTTTGTAAATTTTCAATTTTCTTGACGGGAAGTTAAAAAACCTACGTAATTGTAGTCTATTTATGCGAGCAAACCCGGGGACGGGCTATTTGTCGCAAATTAACTACATTAACGATGATCACAAAACTTAATCGAATAATTATGTAGAGAGTAGGCTTTGACACGGGGCGACACAAAAAACGTTCGAAGTGATTTTGGTAAAGTTTTTATTATGCTGTCAACATTAGTCTTGACTGGTTTTAATGATATATGTTGCAGAAAACGGCCGCTATAATAATTTGTTCGTTAATACGTGCTATTTCAAGTCTATCCCGCATATGTTCGTTTTTAAAATATTGAGAATGTTCTTTATCATCTAGTATTATTTATTAGAAAACTGCATATTTTTTTAAACTTAAAAAAAATTATATATTTTAATATTTACAGTTGCCTCACAAACTACATTAAAATTTGATCATAAATGATGATTTATACTACAAAAATGTCAGATTCCGCTTCATAATAATAATAAAAAAAACTGTCTAAGTGCGTAAAGGAGCGGCCGCGCATGGTTATGTACAATATATCTGTTTATTAGTCCTTTGTAAAGTAAAACAATTCTTATGCAAAGGCTTAATAAATATTTTCTATTCACTATATTTTGGGTGGAAATTTAAAGACTCACTCCTGTAAACTATGCGTGAAGTTCTCGTGCATTCTCTATTTTTTTTTTTTAATTTTTGGTTAGTAGTTTCGGAAATAAGGAGAATGCACACTGTTTGTATATTTTCTTTATTATATTATAAAGTATGTACTTTGTAATCATAAGTGTATACGTCTTACGATTTTTTCATAACAAAACTTTTCAATTAAAATACCATACGATGGCATGATGGACACGACTAATTTTTTCATGCAATTTTATAATTGCCTCCCTAAAATTAACCTCGAAAATCGGAGTTCATTTATTTATGATATAGGTACGTTCCGTGTTCGGGTCGCTTAAGTCTGCATTTGAAAAATCGCATATCGAAAAGTACGAAATATAAATATAGATTTCTATTTAAATATATGACACTTGGTTGGTATTAATATTAACGATTTCGATAATACGTTATAGCAAAATAATAATTTATACAAAAATAATGTAAAGTATACCTGACATTAGATGAAATTAAAAAATGCTAGGGGGTCGAAATTAAAGCAGGATTTATATACAGTCCCCCTCTGCGCATATAACGAACATTTTACTTTTAAATTAAACTTTTACACGGAATGTCAAATCGCAAAGCACAATGAGTGATAATAAAGAGTAAGGAGAATTAAAGGTTATTTAATTATAGATATAAAACACAAATTGTACACAAATACGCAATAAGTACAATTGTTAAATAACAAAAGCTGACGAAATGTATCAATCAGCAATCATTAACTAAAATATATTACCATTTAATTACGGTTCATGCGAGCGGGGCAATGTAACATTGTTCCTAGGCAAATGTTTAATTTTCCAGTGTGTTTAGTGAAAAGTTTCCTATATAGTTGTAGTTGTGTATTAACAGCGTCGCGTAGATAAACATAAACGTTTATCGACAATTACCGAGTACGCGGCGAGTTACACGGAAGAATCAACACAAGCATTACGCGACTGCTCAAACGATGGAGTAGGTATTGTCTCGTGCTTCTTCACAACGGACCCGAAGAGGATGTCGTTCTTCTGTAAAAGAATGTCACGCACTTTTCCAATCACATGTTCCGAATTTGTGTATTAATAGATTCACAGGTCCAGGACGATATGATAATAGAATACGATAAATGTAATGAAATGTTTACTTCGCATGTACATCAAAGAAAATCCCTCAAAATTAAATACGATCTTGATATAGCTCGAGTCTGTAGCGGGACGACAAAAATCTTTACGTGAATTGAACCATGTCTATGAGTGCACCCAAATCCGCAAAATATGACAAACGGAAGCGAACTGAATCAATTTTGAAACCAAAATATATTGGTCTCTTTCGCGGCGGTGTGGTCGGTTTTATTTCTCACTAAAATCATGATATTAGGATGTTTTCTAATTTTTGTTCAAAGTGGACTGTGGCCGTGTGCTCTGCGATCATCGCCTAATGTCGCTCGCATCTGGCACCGCGCACACACACGGTCGATGGTTACCACAGTTGGTCGTTAAAACAGAGCATTTCTGTTTGCAATCTACAATGTATGATTTTGTTGCAATATTAATTGCTATATGGAAATCTGTAGTCTCTGCCTACCCTCCTGAGAAATAGGCGTGAGTTTATATTATTATTATTAAAATCGTAAACGAGCCGTGTCTGTACATTGAATATTTTTCCAAAAAAATACAGCAGTAACAAAAAACATAGCAGTAACAATAATTGTGAATCAAGTTGGAAAAAAAAACAAAGGGGCGTTTAAATGGCTTACAGTGATTAAACCCTACGAGATATATCAAATTAACGTGCTATATAATTATTGCGCGCATTTTTCTGTAGGTCCTTTTAAGATCCATAATTGTAGATCTTAAAAAGATCTACAGCAAAATGCGCGATAGCATGTCTGTTTCGAAAGGATGAACCCATGACAAGGAATTTATCTTTGAAATAACACTATTTGTCAACAGCGGGTAACCGACTTACGCCCATTAGAAAAACAAGAAATGCTGTATTTATACAAAGAGGCTTTGATATACGTAAAACATATTTTTTTTTCAAGTTAATTACAAAAGGAAAATACATTGAATACCTAGAACATCTGAAAGTACGTTTAAATTAAAAATATTTGTCTTATTATTATTTATCTTTTGATTAACATATCCAAGTAAGTCTACTTTATTTACGAAAAAAACCTAAACAAAAATTCTGTAACCCACGCGACGGGATCCGCGATACTTTTATCATAAACCACACCGCAAGCGCCCTGCAAATGCTTTGATGATTGTATGAGCGTTCGGTTGTGGAATACCATAATCACATTCGAATAATGTATGATTTATTTATCAGGGTATTATTATTGTATCTATCTATATATAAGCGAAATACCACTGACTGACAGACTCATCGCGAGGTCTCCGAAAATATAGGTCCGATTGTCGTGAAATTCAGTATAGTAACTATTGTCAGAACGTAGACACTCACTTAAAACAAATTTAACGCAATTCCGTCCAAAATAAATCACCATTTTATGAGATTTCTGAAACTACAGGTCAGATTGCCTTGAAATTTAGCATAGTTACTCTTTTCGGGACGTAGACGCTCACAGAGAACGAGTTTTACGCTAATCCCATGCAAAAAAAAATTGTCATTATTTTATGTGTATGCGGGCGAAGCCCCGGGGAAATCTACTTAGTATATATGTACTATCTCTGAATTTCAGTGATTGTTCATATAGTTGTGTTCTTTTGTGCCGTAAAGCACAAATGGCGTAGTGATGGAAGCTTCAAAGTGTCATATAAATATGACACTGAACATTACGCCACGAATTAATACGAGTACCACACAAGATGTGATTTCGCTGCTGTCGATCCGGAATTTACAGATTATGGAGCAAAAACAAATTATGTATGAAACAATAAAAAAACTCATGATTTTACTTTTAAAAACCCCATGACCTATACCGTAATACAATTGAGCCCAACACACTTCTTCTTCTGTATATTGAAAAGTATGTGTTAGGATTATCAATTTGCTATGCGCCGCGTCGAGGAACCCCAGGTCTCTAACAAAATAATTGCACTTACTGCATGTTCTTTGTGATTCGACAGACCGGGGCAATAAAAAACAAGATCTACATAAAAAAAAAAAAAATCGATTCACATAATCTAAAACATGTTTCGTTATTACTCCGCCTTTACATGTATGTAGAGTTTCAAACTAAACAGAATCAGAAACGTTGGAGCTTTGAACGTATGCATAATTCAGAACGAGTGCTGATACCGATGGGCATACATCAGCCGGCGCTGTCCCGCGCACGCCGCCCCCCTACGCCCCCGCCGCGCGCTTTAACGCCCTGACAAATAGATTGCATTAACTTCAGTGCGGGCGCACGTTTTGCTTTACTTAATGTTTGGCCGGAGAGCCGGTTACGACCTAGGCGTTTATATTGGCGGATCTACTTCGCCGTGCTGTTTACAACACGTCGCTTCAATGTCAATGGAGTTTTATAGAATTTCCAAGTTTTACTATTCCTTATTCTTATTCCTTCCTTACTTACTATTCTTTCCTTACTCACTACCTATCGGATACTGTTAGAAGTTATTTTACGGCTCAACAATAATTATACCAATTAATTTCAGTAAGGGCGCTCGCTCTGCGCTTTATTAGCGTTTGCTTAGCGCCGTTGTCGCAACACGTTAGCGTCCACGTCTAGATTCTGTCTTACGGTATCTTCGCTGTGCTGTTTCATATTACACTTTACAGGAATTTTTCGATTGCAGAGTTACAAATTTATTTCATCTGCAACTTTCCAAATTTCGTCTAGCACAATTTTAATAATAGCCAATAACCACAAATTAACGATTTGACATTCAACGATAGTAATACATATCCTATTTAATTACCATAATCACAGATTCAATAAAGCTCTAAATATGTTGAAAAAAGGATTCGAAGGCGTCCATTTTTCTTTCTAGTGAAGAGAGCTATGTTTGCACAACACTTTTTATTTATCGAAAATTTAAATGAAAACAAAAAATCAATCGATATTACAAATAAATTGTAATTCGTATTAGAAATTACAATGGAATGATTGTAGGCGATCAATCGATGAAACGAAGAACTTTTAAGAGGCTTTCATAAAATTTAAATTTCCAAATAAATAGAAATAAAGATTCGAGTTCTCAAAAAATAAATATTTTAAAAACGAGCCATGATTTTACGACTAGGAAAAAATTTAATTTGTAGAGAGCAAATGAATGAAGCAAACGTGTGTGAAGTCCATCACAAAGTTGTTTATAAAAATAAAGAACTAAACATTCACTATAAAGATTTAATCATCATTAAATATTATCTATTTTATTGGTCTTTTAAATAACGTCGGAGTTCATTGCTTAAAAGCGTCGCTTTCGAACCAAAAAGTACTACGACTAAATTAATGAATGAGTTTTTTTTTTAATTTAAATCAAATGAAGTTCTCTCAGTGCCTCTGACAGCGGGTAAGCCGCCGGAGCCGGAAGTTGTTTCTGGTGACTTCGGCCGCCCTGCCCTAAACCTGGACGCCATAAGCTCTAAGCCTCTCATTAAAAAAATATGAAAAGTTATACTTCATCGATGGGGCGATTAAAGCCTAACACAAAAGCTTCTAATAAGCGGTATAGTAAAAATTACAAAATTCGAAAGGCGCCAAGCATATCTCGTTTAAGCTTTTGCTTATTTATTTTATCATACACATGTACAAGACTTAATTGTATAGGATATTTTTATTATTGCCTCGTTTGCATTCCATTAAAAATTCCCTTGTATTTCCATTTGATTAAATTCTATAGGATATAACCTCGACATAGATATAAAATATTCAGTTCTAATGAGGACTATTTTAGAATTGCAGGTCGTCGTAACAACTCGAGCTTTACAAAGTTGCCCTATCACCGCGACCTCAAACCAGAGATACAGCCGCGTAAGAGGAAAATCGAAGTTGCCGACTCAATAATCGTAAAACTTTGCCATGGAATTCGATTCCACTTGAAATTTTCCCGCAACAAATTTTTACTTCAGGAAACGGCGAATGAAAACGCGGGCTCCCCGAGCTCAGACCGAAAGGGCTGACGCATTTAGGCCGGCGGCGGCGGGTGTTTTAAGTTTACGGGCGTGCGCTCGGATGTGAGAATTACTTATATGTACCGCCATTAGAGAGCGAAAGATATTGACGAGAAAGACGTCGGGTGTACGTATTTTCTCGTGAAAATTAATTTATATGACCCCGTTGCTCTGTCATTTACCGATAAGGAATTATTAACATTGTTTTTGCGATGAAATTAGTCATAAACTTAACTTAAAGTCGACCAAAAAAATATGTTTCATAACGCATCTGGTTCGTAATTAACACATATGTGAACCATTATTCCGTTTAATAATACATTTCGCGAAACAACGCATCGCCGGTAATATCTGTGATTTCGGGCAATAGGAAATATTAATGCCGGAATGCGTATTGGCGATAAAAGGTAAATGACTAATAATTACAATTAATATTCGACGCCCTGAGAAATGGTCTCCAATAAATCGTATTGTGGCTTGCAGGAGCTACATAATAAGGGTGATTTATTTCTTTCATCTATGATTAATGTTTCGTAATTTATTTATAGAAATGAATGTTGAAATGTCACATGAAATAATAAACTTCTACACCATCGGAATTATCACTATGGAAGTTGGCACATTTAAGGGGTTTTTTGTTGGAGGAGATTTTCATGCTGTTCGTTTATTGTACATCACCACTAGATGACGCTGCAACGCATCCACTTGTACATCGTTCAACCAATAACCATGAAAACTGAAATGACGGGACAAGGATCAGAATAAAATCCAGAACAAGAGATTAAATTAAAAACGAGACGGGTCAAAATTGAATGTGGTATCGGCGTTGGAATCAATCGGAATCGAAATACAAAAGATGAAGTTATTATTTGCCCCCGGCTCCTTACAAATCTTAACTATGACTGGTAGCGGAGTCACCGAAAGCGTGACCGGAAACAGAATCAAGAACGGGATCAGAATCAAAATCGATAACGGGACAGGCGCCGAAATTGAGAACAGGACTGAAGTCGAAAACGAGTGTGGGTTTGAGATCAGAATCGTAAATGTGACTGAGATCGGATCGAAAGCTAAACCGGGATTGAGATTGCCATCGATTAATAAAAAGATGAAGCAATTCATTCACATTCATGTTCACGGAGCTGTGGTCAGTAACTACATGGGCAAACCACTTCACAAGAAAGGGCAGAACAACGTCTGCCGGGCTAACTATATATATTTAGCGACCCGCCCCGGCTTTGAACAAGTAATACTGATCATTTATCTATAGCCATAAATACATGATTTCTGATGGATTGATAGAGACACTTACGTGACAAAGTTTTAGCAAATATTTATAGGTACAATGTTTTGCTATACCCAAGAAAAAAATTAATTTGTAGGGCAAAAATGACACATAATTATCAAAAAAAAAAAAATCTGTCCATCCGATCGTTACCAAACTACAGAGAATCATCCGTTGGGTTAATTTCAAGAATCTCTGAAAATTCCATTAAAATCGCCTAGCCGTTTCGGAGTCTATAGGAAACATACACACACATTAACTTTTACTTTCTTAAACTATGCGTTTTGTTATAACTCACCACAAGTTAGTACTGCAGCGCTTCAACTTCTGCACCATTCAACAATATAACAGAATAACAACTCCTGGGCCAGCTAGTTCTTACAAAAATTACCGGTCAGTGAGCCATTCATACAGGTATACTAATGAACACATTCATTCAATCATGATTTCATGCTAGAGCATCGAGTAAAGCTTTTCGTAACCCTCAAGATTTTTTCTCTCCCTAAAGTGCACTTTCAATAATACTAGCATACTCTTACGAAAACAATAATATACGCGGTGGTGTCTCACGACTGCACACTTAAGTGGACATTCCATCTTGTTTTGTTTCGTTATAAAAAATACTACATGTCTCGCTCTCAAGTTACCTCTTGAGATGGCGCATCATTTTAGTGACGTTTATCAATACGGGCGTCAGTGCTTAAAAAGTGTCGGACATTGTCATCGCATTGGTGGCGTCTGTCGTTAGCGGCCCCTCAACAAGTACCGGGCCCGCATGGGCCCTAAACGCTCCGAAATAAGAAAATGAAAAGAGATTGTGGGAGAATACGTCTCGTTAGTGGGACAAGCAAAACTCGACACGACATGACGATACCGGCGCGTACACAAGGACCACAGCCTAGGCGCTGAAAGATCACGTCGGATCACGGATTCATAAACATCTATTAATCAGAACTCCCATATTCCGATAGGCGCAATGAGAATCTGAATCACGTTTCACTCAACACCCGCCGCCCGCCGACAACGTATTTATTCCACGAGCGTGCCGGAATTTTCGCCGACAACTCGCAATGATATAGGTTACGCGCGATACACGCCGAAACAAACATTGTAATACCCCTGCGAGTACGTTTATGATACGCTTCTGATTTCTACGATTCATTACCAAGTGTATGTTTTTTTTTTCATTAAATAAAATAATGAATACAGTAATAAATGAGAAATAAAAGTATCCAATTAATGAATGGAGAACGTGAATGCGAATTGAGCATTAAACACATCAAATAAAACTTTATTGTGATGGTCAATCAATTTACTGCGGTTTTAATATATGTAGAGCTCGAACAAAATATAATATGCTAGATTAATAAGGATCAATATAACCAGTTAGAAACGTTGTTTCTAATTGATTACACAGGAAAACAGTATATGTATTGCATGAAATTTTTTAAATGATTCAGAATTGTTTTTCCATACTAATTTCAAAAACATATGCCGTTTTTATGTTACAGTTCTACTTTTGCCCCTATGAAATGACAGGATTTTTCAATAAAAATGCAAATAGTTACAGTTCTAAAAATTAACTAACTACATATATTTATTCTGAAGTAAATTTTCTTTTATATGATTTTCTCGCGTGAGGTGTGTTAAAAATACTATTTTGAATGTCCAACAGCAATCAGTCATCATATTCACATTCCAGTATTCTTCATATCTCTCCTCCATGGTGCAAATATTCTGACTAAAGCGCTCCCTTTGTTCCTAGCTTAGGTCACCGAGATTTTCAGGAAAATAGTCTAGTTGGCTGTGAAGGTAGTGAAGCTTAATGCTCATGTTGTATCTATGCTGCTAGAAGTGTATCAGCGATTGTTCAACGTGCTGAGTATAGCCCATCAGACTTTCTATTTCCCAAAAAAAATTCGGACTAATCAAACAAGCTGTTCCTATGCACATTTCTCGTTAACTGTCATATTGTTGATGAAATTTTTATCATTTATCAACTTCCTTATTTGTGGGGCCATCAAATATACCAGCTTTGATTTTCTCATTACTCAATGATGATTGGATGTTTCACGTCAGATCATTGGAGATTTATACTTAAAAAAGGGTCTTTTTTAATTTGCCCATAATCGCAAAAACTCAACACAATTTTTACATACCAAACTAGGTATCCAGGGCTTAGCATCCTTCGGCAATGGAAACCCGAAATAGTCCGAGTATGCTCTTTTCATGAAGTCCGACACATTCGAATGGAATTTTTTAACGTATATTCGCCACAAACAATCAGGACTGTTTAAATACAACCTCCTTGAGGAAAACATAATGAAATTTATACAGAAACTAGTTTGGTTATACCGCTATTGATAGAAATTATCGACTACTCATGCAAATTCAAGAAGGCACCTGTATCGCACTAACCAGAGCTGCTTGCTATACACAATCTAAGGGTAGATTCGAAATCAGCGCACCCAAATTAGTAAACAACAGTAGAAAACCTTATACAACAAAAAAAATTTTAACAAAAAAAAAACTGACTTCAAAAAAAAACTTTTCCAAAACAAATTAATATGTACTAACGAGTAAAAAAATAATTGCGTATTCTTCTACAATTTCGTAAACAACTTAATTATTCTACTCATCCATATGTACGTACGATCTATGTGTTTACCACACAAGGAAGGAGGTAGGTAGGTAGGTACCCACCCACTTCAAATTTAACTCAACACATACTTATGAATAACAAACAATGATCAAAATATTTTTTAGAGTTCTCCGAAGTAAAATGAAATGAAAATTATTAGACTACTTAAAAGTTAAAAGTCAATCAAATTATTACGATAATATAATGTAGTTACAATTATTGTTATTTTTGGAGTCGGTGTTGGCCAAGGAAATGTACAATATATCTAGCAATAGACATAATATATATGTAATATCAAATAATAAACATTTTTCAGTATGTAGTTAATTCTTGTAATGCCTATTTTGCATTGCCTAATAAGTGTTTCGAAATCCCTTACAGTAATAACATTTTCGTACTCAAATAGCATTAAAAACAATTCAGGGCTATGTTGAAATTGTGCATTTATTTTGATCAGATTAAAAACGTATGTTGATTAATAACCAACCACCACATAGTATTATAATACAAATTAAATGATAAATTTATAGTCTTTATTTATTTGGAATTTTCAAATAACAATAAAGAAATTTGAAACAAACAATTTCTAAAGAGTTTCAAGGGTAACATAGGCGTCAGAAAAATAGCACTAACGACCGACGCTGGGACGCAACGAATTAGGGGGGACTGTCCCGGCTCCCCTTCGAATGCTATTTTGTGGCTATCGGGTTATTCATTGTTAGGCAGCCGGTGATATTTGATCCAGTAAGTCATTAAGGCTTAGCACGCACTACGATTACGTACGTGGCGTGAAATAAAATAAACGCCCGACAATTAAATACATTATACGTTTAAATACACGAATGTAAAAAAAAGGAGAGAGCTTTCTTTTTAAAATAAAATAAAGTAACGTACTTTAACCAAAATAAATATAATTTTAAAATAATCTTTATACGTATTCATAACAGTTTTATACTTCTTGACAGAGTTTTCTAGTTAATTCTTAAAGTATAAAATATTCTGTTGAACTTTAATGTAATACAAAATTATAGACTTAAATGTAATCCGATTTTATTGAAAAAACTGGCCAAGAGCATGTTAGGCCATGCTCATTACAGGATTCCGGAGCCATTATTACAAAGAAATGCATTACAAAAGAAAAAAGTACATTGTTACACTTTTTCCATTTATCTCACAAAAAAATAGTTATAAGCACTTTAGTCGCCTATAACTAGAAAAACAAGTAGGCATGACGACTATTCCTACTAAATTAGTGTGAATATTTATTAATCGTTATCTTCGTTATTTTTTTCATTTCACGGCATTTCATTGCGTAACATACAGTATGCTTTTTTAGTTGAATATACCAAAGTGCCAAGGACATATTGTGTTCACTTCGTATTATATATCTTGGGACTTGTAATAACCGTATTTTTTTAACTGATTACTTTTTCTAAACCTTGTAAAGCACTTATTTCAACGTTGGTCTTCTCTTATATGCTATGCCGTAAGAAACGGATAATCTTTGTCTGTAAAGAGACCACATGCAAGGTTCAATTTCCATTAAAAGAGAATTAGCAGTGAACAGCACCAAAATTTGTAATGGTCAGCATTTTTTGGAGAAGAAAAAACTAACGAAGATTATTTCCTTCACGACTGGTTTTTGTTCCATATCCTCTCCTTCGTATTTGAATATGATGAAGACGAATTTCAGACAATAAAAGAAAATAGACCTGAACAAGTTTGTTGCCAGTTCTTCCCATCTTGTATTTCCCGAACGGCGGAAAACTAATAAATTTTATTGTACCTACCAATACCAATAACAGTCAACTTTACGTTGAATAAAATTGTTTATTTATTTTTTATTTTCATTTATTTATTTTACTGTGATTTTTTTTCGGTGGCCATTATAAAACGACATAATTTTGGATATTCGTGAATAATTGAAGATCAATATCAAAATTACTTAACAGTATGTAAACGCACATAGCAAATATATACCATTGAAAGTATGCATGTAAGCTGTTGCATGCTGCATGTTGCAGGCAAACGTCCAGTATGCATATAAGCTATCTGACATTCAAATTTTTAAAATAAAATTGATTTATAATCGGACGCAATTCAAAATATTTTTGTGTAAGAAGACTTTTTAAAGAACGCAGCGATAAATCTAAAAGATATTGAATATTGTTAGGATTCCATAACAAAGTTGTATTATTTTTTTACGGACAAAAGCTTTACCGGAGGTATAACACCGTCACTGGAAAATCTCGAAATTTATAGGAGCATTTCTGTTGCGTTAGGAAAAATTTTTAATAACACAATAAAAGTTATGCGAAAGTACACACACTCCCGACATATTTATTCATTGGCTTAATTTACAGAAATAAACAATATTTTGATTGCAAAAGGGAAAACCAACTGAGGCGGAATCGGCTTCCGCATACAGGGTTCTGTACCGATACGAACACGCGAGGCGAGATTTTCCAGTTGTATCAAATTTAGATCTAAAATAACATCGACACAAATATATGTTTAAATGGTGGTAATATGTCGTGATAAAATTTACATGCGTGCCCGTTGGGCCGATGACTAGCAGATTTAAAAAAAATGTTCTGATCCCTTAAATCTGCGGAGGCTAACTCAATAAATATTATAATATAGTAATCAATTATTCGAGATCGCGCAATTAAATTTTTAGTCAGGCAATAGTGTAGGTCTCATTAAATTGAAATTGAGTTAGTAAATAACATTCGACAATTCTTGCCTATAAATATATGCTTAAGTTTGGAGTCTACATGAAAATTCCCCTTTCATAATAAATATTTAGGATTTACATCTGTAATTTATATTGCACAGGAAACATCTAGTGATCACTCATGTGGCTGTTCCTTCGGAAAAAATATACATTTCATTTTGAAGTATAAACAGAAAATTACCCTGTAACTAAAAACTTATAATTTTATTATTTCACGATAGATCCTACTGATATGACTAATGTGTTCTTTTTCTTCGGATTTTTAAGACGTAAATTAAAAGAGGTTGGACAATAATTACATACTCCATTCCAGTTAGGTGTACACGAATAATAGAATAAGAGTATGATAACCGCATATAATATAATAATAATATAAATACATAATTAAAGAGAAATTTTACATTATTAGGTGAAAAATGTAGACAACCTGACTGCAAGTATGCCAGGAAACAATTCTTGTGGAACTTCTAGACCAAGATTTTAATAAAATATATGTGTATTAATTATTATTTAGCTAGCGTCGATTAGCGAGCAATCTGCTAATCTGTTTTGTATTACTATTGACGTAACGACTACCCCATTATCGTTTTAACTTCGTTCTGCGTCGATTTTCTCCTTCGGAGCATTAATTTAACGACCCGCACTCGAATGCTCAGCAGACATTATACAATTACAAGGAAAAATATCTGGCATTAAAAGATTCTTTAAAACCTAATTAACAATTTTTATTTTACGTAATCATAATGTACGTCCATATGAAACCATAAGTCTGTATTTTATTGTTAATTTGAGGAAATTCATAATTAGACGCTCGCCTGCAACACGGAGGGTTGCATGCTGTATATCAATGCATGTAGCAGGCAAACGTTCCAAAAGCCTACAGTACACGATTGCTTGTTCTATAACAACTACATCTGTCTAAAGTCGAATCAATGATGACGGTCTAATTTGTTATAACTGTGAATATTTTTATAGTCAAACGCCGCCCTCCGAGAGAGACATCAAACGAGGACCGCGGCCCGGCGCATTTTAAAACCGGTCCGGTGTCCGATATCGGATAGGGCGCTGTCGTGATGAGCACATCTCGACTTGTCGCCAATCTCTGGAAAGTCGATATGAAGTTTTTCAAGTTGGGCCTGTAATCACAGAGCGGCATGAAAAACGGGCCAAGTGCGCGTCCAATTACGTATTTAGTATCCGTTTTTTTTTGTCTGGTAAAAAAAATCGTAAATTACTCGGAAAAACTGACAATCGATACTTGAAATTTCGGATTTGTCGCATTTCCTTTTAATATGACATTTATTTGTTGATAATATTCATTTATCGTTGTCATTTCATTGAGAATTCTGACAAGATCTTTTGTTTTAAAATTGTCTATTAAAATTATAGGTATCTGCTTATTGCAACAAGGTGAAAACATCAAATTCAAAAGTTTTGTATTTGCGATATGCAATTAACTTAGAAGCAAAAATTAATTATTAATTAATTAATCAATTTTAGTAGAAACAGGACTACGGTGACGAACATTGTTCTCATAAATTTATAAGATTTTTATCTACCTGTAAAACATTATTTGATTCCATTAACAGATGAGGGTACATTTTTCTAATGCCAGATCTTAGACTACAGCATTAATCCGATGAATTTGTGGATTGAGTACTTCCAATTCATAATTTAAGCGGTCACCGTATCAAAAATATTTCTCATTATGCGATCTCTAATTGATTTATCCAGTAAGGTTTAGCTCTTTCTATTTTAAGACATCCTGTCGACAGTCTGAATAGCGTCAGCATATGAAAAATAATTAACATTTATAATAATATGCGACAGGAATATACTTTTAAATCAGTTGAAAAAGATCTAAAGCAAATGTTCAGTGAACGTGGCATTTCCTGTCACCTACTGAACTCGGCTATTATCATGATAATTTCGTTCACAGGCGCCTTTGTCCCGGCGCCCACGGCCCGTCTCTGCTGACGTTTGCCGCGATTGTATCCACTTATTGTCCCTCTATAACAAGAACAATTGGGGCTACGTTCCGAGTTATGCGCAAGGCGTCCTTCCGTCCATCCTCTAATACCGTTTGTACAGTTGTGATAACGCAGTAATAACAATCAAAATTTGCCGAGGCTCAGTCAAACTATAGACCATTGGCAGTGTTAAATTTTATAAAGTTCCATTTTGACACAGTAAAATGTATATGTTATTATATTTACTGAATCTCAGTTAATACCACGCGTATATGAAAAGGAGATAAAACGAACTAAATTTTACTAATTAGTCATTATTTTTATTTCATGATCCACTTCTAAACAGAGGCAATTTTAAATAAGTTTTGGCTTATATAAATTTCGCGTAGCGGTAGGTAGAACTGGAAAATTTAACAGCGAAATAACTTTTACCGAGTACTACTAGTTGACAACCAATTATTCGATAAGAATTAGGTACTGTTCTTCGAGCATTCTCCGATAAGCCGCTTATGACAGTTCCATTTTTTTTTACCTCCCACGTAATTGAAGCTTCAAATAAACCACCGCCAAGTTAACTGATAACCATAATAATTTTGCATCAACATCAACCCGAGCATAAAACGCCCCCTCCATTATCTCTGACAACTCTGAAATATCAGCGTGTTTTACAGAACATTAAGTGGCTGAAACGGCACGGTAAAAGGTCGCAGCCGCACCAGCGCCGCGGGGGCGGTTGTCCGTCTGTGTATTCGTATGCAAATCGTCATATCGTAAGCGGTACGCATTGCGTATGAGAGTTTCGCATATCCTAACGCCGTCCCGTCTAGGCCCTGGCCAAGGCCGTTAGGTACTTGGAGGCGGTCCAACGATGACGTCACGACTTGCGCGTCCCGAGAGATGACGTTTCAATATGCCCAGGCGATCTCCGAATCGCGTTACAAAATGTTCGCCGAGATTCGATCGGCCTTGACATTTCGCAGCGGTAATTTATTTAGGTAGATCAAGTTACTTGGATATTAAGTATTTTTATAATCTCTAGGCATTTTAGCAAATAATGTGGGAACGTTTGAGTGTACTCACATTTATTTTTTTCCATCGTTCAAAAAATTAGTTCCTTAATATTAAGTAGTGGCCGAGAATTGGAAATATTAACCAACGAAATTAGACAGTTTTCAAACAGACAATTTACACTACGAGCTAAAGACGAATACGAATAAAACAATAATAATAATATAATTTTTTTTACTCCTTTACGAAAATAAAAACTAAAAAAAGAAATATTATGTTTAAGACCCCACTTGCCCGTTCCTTTTAGAACCTTTTTCTCCCTGCATTTTTCTGTATCTAGTGAATATTTTACTTTGTTCTCACTTAACTCTATTTCTGTCAATTGTTGAATATCTCAAATCAGACTTGAATTTGATCTCGCTCTCGTTCCCATTTCCGGTTCGTATCGATTCCTATCCCATGTGTTTGCATAAGTTACTTAAGAGTTATATTATTCCTGTATTACAAAAGCTTACGTTATACCTATACCATAATGTTTATATTCTCATAAAAACCGGCCAAAAACATGTCGGACAATGCTCAGTATAGGGTTCCATAGCTGTTACTACAAAGAAATGCACTATAGATGAAAAAATTGCGTTGTTATCCTTTTTCCATATTTTCCGCACAGAATAAATATAAGCACTTTAATCGTGTATAAAAAGTGTATCTTCATGGCACTTATTTCTTTTGTTGAGAAGAGCAGATTTTCGGCAATAACTCAAAAAAGCTATATCCGAACATCTTGAAAATAATTTTGTATTTATTAAGCATTACCTTCGTTATTTTTTTCAAATGTTTTAGAAATACGTTTTAGAAAATAAGGCATACAATATCTGCTATTTTGGGAGTGATTATTCCCGAAATTATTCACGTAGTCGGAAAAGCTGCTTAGAACTCTTAGTGTTTTTAAAAGTACTATCGAAATATGTGCCACGCGTTGATTTTTGCTGAAAAAAACTTTTTTCGACTTCTATTACATGTATGTAGTGCAAGAAATACTTATTTTTGATATTCAACTACGAAACTAAGCAGCAGCTTATACAAGACACCTATATTCTGAATTTCATCAATAAACATCTTGTAGTTTTTGAGTAAAATGTTTATGACATACGGACAGGCGGACGGACGGACGAACGGATATGACGAAACTACAAAGGCTCCATTTTTGCCATAATACTTCGGAACCCTACAAATGTAATAGTTTGTAAGTGAACCATTTGTTGTGTCCAATTTTAATCACCCCACTGCTGATGTATACTTGCCACAATATTTTATTTAAGATTGAGGAGGTTTAATTGTAAGCTCTCCACACTGATTCAGTGCGGGTCGGGGGCTGCTAACCACAGTACATAAAGACAGAAGAGAAATGGAAAGTGGGCGGGACGCGCGTGTCCGATATAAGAGCAAATGATGGAATGAACCAGGAACGTGCACTGTGCTTATTGGGAGTTTGCAACAAAGGGAGTTCCGCAGAATAATATTTTATATGGCGTCCTCCAGGATTATAATGTGTAAACTTTCGTAGTCAAGTGCCAAGTGTGGCCCAAGGAGGTATTTCTAACAATCGGTAACGCAAAAATCTATGTGTATTCGATACTATTTACATACGAGGGATATGCCAAAAGTAATAAAGAAAGTATCTTCATTCAATAATTTGATTCTGTTAAGTTATACGACAGTGTAAATACAGGTTATTTAGTGATAAATTTAAAAATGAAACATACTTCAGGTCAAATATTCTTTTTTAATGCCTATCTTTGTGAGAATCTGACGAGAATTTGCTAGCAAAAATGGCAATTCAGTCGACATGATTTTCGGGTTATGATTTATTAGGAATACAAAAAAAGATTGAAAGGGCCAAGAATGTTTTGAACTTTTAGTTAATACTTTTGGTGAGCGTATCTGTTCACAAGCAACTTTTTATGTTTGCTGAGTTAAATAAAGGTCGAGGAAACTGTGAAGAAGAAGCGAGGACAGATCGGCCGCCAACCGCAGTCACTCAAGAAGATATTCAAGCAGTTGAAAAATTGATCCGAGAGAACTGATGTATTACATATCTAGAGCTTGAACCAGAACTGAGTAGAAGAACAGCGATGCAAGTCATCATTCACGATCACGTTTTTGAGATGGGTGTCGTACGAACTGACCAATGAGCACAAAGACCGCCGGGTACATTGAAGCCGATTTATTGTAAGGGAAATTCGAAGGAAACGAAAAAAAAATGCAAATGGCGTACTTGTAAGTGAAAAAACATGGCTGTACAACTACGACCCCGAAACAAAGCGACAATCGACCGTATCGTGTTTTGAAAATGAATCAATACCAATGAAATATCGTTGTGCGCGCGAATCACATACACACAAATAAATGGTCGCTAAGATTTTTTTGTAAGACCGGTCAATGCCAGTCTTATTGCTGGATTCTGAGTGGTCCTGACAATTTGTGCCCCAGCGGTGTATCAAACTTAGTGCCACAAGCGACCGATATCATGAATCCGGCACCTTCTTTGGCACAACGAGAACTCCGCGCCGCAGACGTCCGCCAGAACTTTTTTTTAAATTAAAAAACAACCTGTCTATCTTATCTTACCCACCATATTCTACTTATTTTTAGCGCCATATAATTTTTACTTGTTTCCAAAAATCAAAGAAAAATTAAAATGCAAGACAAACGAGAGCAAGGAGCACTGGTAAGCTATAATTTAGACATTACTGAAATATGTGAAAAGAAAGGTCAGAGGTATTTTTTTTAAATAGTTTGAACGCATACTAAAGGGTATACACGCTCAGGGTGAATTCTCTTAAATAATAGATAGTAGTAATAAACAAGATATATTATAATTTTTGAGTATCTAGTTTTTTTGGTATACCTTTCGTAATAATATATTTTACTCGAGAACGAATTGTTAACACTTGTGTACTTGAACTACTCGATTACAGGTGATACAACTCAATGTTTTCTTCTGTATACAATTTTTAATGTTCATACAATCCATTAAAATTTTGGTACTGTTTTCACACGTCCAATTCTAATTCTTCCACGTTTCTTTTTTCAACTACGTATAACGGACACTTAAAAAATTATCAAAATATACAATTTTCCTGGTTTTATTTATAGTTAAAGACTTGTTATTATTTAGATGTTATCAATGTAATCCTAATTTAATTTACAGAGAAACCAAGGCAAAAGTTTTAACAAGGTTATATAAAATTATCACTCATGCTCTCCTTGTTACTCTATTTGAATGTTTACTATTAAAGCTCTTATCAAGTCGTAAAAATTATAGCTACATAAAACCAGGTATAAGCGTAATTTTAAAATGTGTACCCGCCGTAATATCTTCATAGAACTAAAAGAGTATATATTTATCTTAATTTATCACTGTCTATGCGCACTAGCTTTCAGCGAGAATGAATAAACTCGATAATAGAGCTCACGGTGTTATGAGCTAGCTACAACTCTTCTCTATTATTATAAAGTAACATTTTTCTGTTTATAATATTTATTTTATATATTTTAACTTACTATTAAAGAAGAGACTACATCTATTTCCTACGTATATTTATCGAGTTTTATCGGAGCTTCTATATCACTCACATTCATCTATGCAACTTTTAGTCAGAAAAAAGTTGTCCTACGTCCAGATTGTAACTGTATAGTCAAATTATGTTTGAAAAAGTGAGTTAAAGCTAACGAATAAAAATCTATCAATTTGACCTTTACGTATCAGCTATTCGGGACAATTATTTAATTTGAATAGTACATGAGAATAGTTACATTTATACAAAGATTTGGGATGGAAGCGCCGTATAATTCACCAGATGTAAAGACGAGCCCAATATTCATGCCAAACTGGAAGGCGCAATGGCATATTTAAGTGTGCAGTATAACATCAAACGAGAGCGAAGGAATAATTTATGCTTAACCGCCTTCGAGGCCGTTCGTGGTACTTTATTGAGCAAATGTACTGCTTTTAATTATTTCAGCTATTGACAAAGTTTGAATAATAAATAGAAAAAGTAAACAAAGCTGATCTATTCACGAAAAAATAATAAGTTTGTTGTTTGACATGAATATTTAAAATAAAAAAAATCTGGACATTGATAACGAAATTATGTAAGCAAATGAAATTTTAATAGAAAGGTAATAAAAACTAATGAATGTGTTTAGTAAACTGCATTTATTTCTTAGCGTAAATCGTATGTTACACAAACAGATTATCAAGCATCCCGCAAATAAAAAATAAAAAAAAAAAATTTACAATAATCCTATCATTACGTATTGTAAATTTAAGTCCTAATTTAAGCGCCGAGTTTATATTTGTTGGGACTAACTAATCTCAGAAACTGCTGTTCGGATTTACATACGGTTTTCACCAATAGAAAAAGGGTTTATCTAAAGGGATATAGGTTCCAAATTTAAACCTTTTATGAAAATAAACTACCGGTATCATAATATTTAGGAATATCATCACACCGTTCTTAAGGGTCGGACTGGGCTTGAAGGGCCCAGGTGGTATTATGAATTTAAGGGCCCACAGAAGCCTTCAGTAAGGGTAGATGAGATACACAATTTTAATGGTTAAAAACGTACGTCCAATATCACAAAGCAGATCAAAATCGGTTGATTCGTTCAAAAGTTGACGAAGTTCAAAAATTTCAAAAAGTACTTTTTCAAACTAACTTTCCAATTTTTTGACTTGTCGATTGTAATAAATCTATCATTTCATACATTGATAAAACCGGTTATTTTGTTTAAAAGATATGGCCTTTAAATTTTTTTGTAAAAAACGTTTTTGAAATAAGATTCAAATTTTTTATAGAACAACATACTCTTCAAGATACATAATTTTTGTACTAAAAACGTCATCGAATTCCACAATTTAATTAATCAGTAAATACTGTTTTCAAAAACAAAAAAAAAACGCATTACAATTTTTGAGCTTAAAACGTACAAGAGAATTATATTTAGAAGCTAAATAGCGGGAAGTTTCAGGGATGGCCTCGTGCTCAATTATTTTTCGAATTTGCCTGTTTCATTTCTCCCTAAGTATGAATGAACTACTTTACGAGTGGGTGATAAGTTGAGGGTAGGTGCGGTAGGCGCCCGCGCAGGCTGAGGCCCGGCCGGCAAACGCCACCTCGACTATATGACCAGTCCGACACTGCCGTTCATACCGGAAGTCGGAAAAAATCGTCTCTTCTGAGAGCTTCCGTGGCGTGCGCTGCGTAAATAAAATTGAACAAAAATCATGTATGCGTAGTTCCTTTAAAAAAAAAACTAACAGTGTCTTTGGGACACCCGGTTGGAACGAAGTCTCTTTTGCCATATGTAAATATATTTTATGAATTAAATATTAATAATGAAGTTAATTAAAATTTAAGTTATGAAATAAATAATAATGTAATTTGTACATAGAGGGCACTGTTACAAAATTAATGTTGTCTTTTTTTCTATAGTTGAATATTTAAACAATAGATGGCGTTTTTTCCAAAATTTATTAAAATACAATTCAATGTATTTATTATTATTTTAATAACAAACAAAAAGTAGTTTAATATGCATGCAAAAAAAAAACATAAAACATTCAAACATTATTTCTTGTTAAAAAAAATCGAATGCTGAGAAAATATAATGATATTTAAATTCCTAGAAATATTTTCACTAATAACATTTTGAAATAGTTAATCGTATGTATTTCTTTTTGCATAGATATTTCTTTATTCGTGTTTGTAAATAAAATATTTTGACAAAATATATGTTTTTAAGTTCTTCAAAAACATTTTCATCTTTTCGAAATAACGTATTAAAATTATTATACAGTAATTGCTGTTAATATAAAATATTACTTATTTTGTTAAAAATAACAATGAATTTATTAAAACGTTTGAAAATAATTAAATAAATACAACAGAAAAAAACAAATGCAGAACAGCTGAGCTAAATCATACAAATTATTCTCAGGCATGTTATACTGTTATAATAGTTGTGTTGTACTTCAAATAGGCGGTTTATCCTATACCATGCTAACGCTTACACAACGTTGTATTCTTTGCTGCCTAGCTCCTCGCGGTGTGTCGTTTGATAAGGAACTTCGTTCCAAAAGTTTCGAAAAATGTTCTGTAAGAGCATAATAATATGTCTTCTGCCTTTTAAGGTTGACTTACAATAACATTTTTTTTATTTATAAATGAAATTTAATTCAAAAGAATGCTTTATTTACGACAGGATTCTTTTGGATTAGTGCAGACATATTCCGTTTCGGCCGTTATTATTTGTACTTTCAATACTTTGAATATAAATATGTAAGACTCTTCTTCAATTTTGCCATTTCCCATAATTGACAGTTCCTGAAATTAGCACGTTCTCAAATACAAAGTACTCAACTCTTATTTGATACAACTTACAATAAACGTTATTATAGTAGGAACATGAGCTTTTTATATTTCTTTTAGTGCACTATTATAACGTACAAAAAAGATAAGTAGCAGTGATATATAAAGCCTGATGTCTTTAGATATCTGTTAAAACTTCGTCACACGATGGCCCCTATCCATTCACCAGAAGTCACTAGGATGTGTATATGTATACACATCCTTGACCAGAATGTACGTCAAAAGCTGATTTGTATATATTTTATGGTTTGTTTATTCTCAACCGAAATTTACTTCGCATAAGTTGAACATCAGAAGTTAGGCATTTCACCTTAAAGTTTTACAGCGGCGGTCGGGACTTTTACTACTACACCTCAGAACTTATAGATGCAATAAAACACGAAAGGGCAAAGACATTTATTTCTAGTTATAAAACGGATATACTAAATTATATAACACTGTCACATAAATGAAACTATTTAAGGCTAATGCGCAATAAAACTTATTTTTTCGCATATGACCTTCCTATGGACAATTAGATTTTACAGAATCGATACCAGAATAAAAGAATGCGGTTGAGAAACTTCTTTTTAGATAAATAAACGATCTGTCCAGAACGAATCGTTACATTTCGATATCCATTAGAATCAAACAAGACAATGAATTCTTGTAGCGATCGCAAATTTTACGGAGCGCCTTTCATTAAGCAAAAACTAAAGCAACGAAGGAATTTCTTTCATCGTAAAGAACGCGACCCCGTCTCGTTCGAGCTTTATGACAAATCGCTATCTTCGCATGAATATATTTCGCTAGACCCTCGGCGCGTAACGAAAACGCTGACCTATCCCGCCCACCATTATATATACGATGCCAATGATCTCTGAATAGCGGTCGCGTATAATCATGCAAAACTTTCCAAAAACACATCTGCCTCACACGAAAATCGTATACGAGATCTGACCTCGGAGCTTAATATACTACGACGAAAGGAGAAAATATAATATTTTTCGATGTATATGTGTATCTCTTTAGAAGCCCGCGCCCTTCGTCGACGGGTTGCCTCATCAGTCTCGGTCCTTTGTCAGTCTTTTTTGCTAATAGCAAAACTAGGAGCAAGAATAGATGTAGATTGTTCATTTTTTTTTGAAGTAAAGCATTTAAAAGGAATGTTTTTCATGCACAGAAATAAGTGCCGTAAAATGTTGTTTCTAACCATGAAACTGATAGAAATTGTAGAGTAGTAAAGTATGCATATTTTTTTTCGTCTAATTTAACTATTTTATTTAATTCAGATAATTAGTTATATTTATTACAGCATAAAAATCAGTAATGCTACGTAATTATAATGGTAAAATCAGTTAAAGGGTTCATTGGTATGCTTAGGATCTTCAATAGTTTCACGGGAAGCCAATATAAGGATGAAGACCGATGCAATCAAATTATGTTAAATGTTCATGTTGTTTTCCCTCTGGCATATTTGAAAACCTAGAAACGAAACTGTTGATAAATACGCACATATACTTGAAATTAAGTGTATATTTAGACAGATTTGATTTGAATAAAAAGGTCAGGAGCTTCAGCTCAGTTGGACATTTGGAAAACCACGCACCATCTTTCGAGTCTAATTTTTGAATAAAAATTTGGATGAAAATTTTTAAATAGTGTATACCGCCAGAATGGATGCCAGTAGTTATACATTGACAAAAAATAATCCTTTGCCGTTGACCTCGTAAATAATATATTAAGCGCCACTAAAGGTACGACAGAAAGAACTCTTGCTTGCTCATCGTTCAAAGAAGTGATCGGATGGAGGAAGAAAGATTTTTTTGGTGACGATCGCAAACCGGATATAGTGTGTGGATAGCCGATAAGTGGGCCGACGATCCGATGAAGGCGCGGACCACTGCTGGTAACAAGTAGACCAGGATCGCGCATCGTGAAAAGACAGGGGCAGACTAATGTCCGACAATGAAGGTTAGATAGCCGAAACGATGACGGCGACGGTTACGATCACTGGAAGAAGCGAAATAGGGAGACTGCAATTCAATGCCTTAGATCAATTGCGCATTATTTACATCTCTTAAAGATAAAAAAAAAAAACAAAATTTTGAACTGATATTTTACATCGAAATGGACATCTGAAGGGTTTTTAAATATGTATCATCATAGTAAATAACGCGACTCCGTGAACCTGTAATATGGATAAGTGACATTGAATTACGTAGATCGAGTAAATTAAATTTGTCCATGCAAAGATGAAATACAGAGCCCTTGTTGGCCCAACCCTTGCCCCGTTTTATTTATAACTAACGTACATAAATCTGAATAAATAACTAAAAACTTTATAGACGCCAACTGAATCCATCCTAACATAAATACACAACGTTCATAACTTGTTATTTATCTCTGGTTGGTATTTTGAACACACATCGTCATTTTATAGCTCGCCTTTACAAGTTTTCTTCGCTAGATGCCAACCCTGATTTTATTGTATGACACCCAATAATACAGTGTAAGATACTGTATATGCTTCCTACAATAAATCTGTTACAAAAGCCGAAAGAATGCCGTAAAAACCAATAAATTTTAACAAGTTAAAGATATGTATCGTTAAATTATATTTAAGTTTTATTTAATTGTAAGTACGTGTAGAGAGGTCACATTGTTACGTGGTCATAACACGTATAACACAAGATTACATCTCCCAATATTACAAAGTTCTAATAAATTCATTTATTCGCTGTGGTAAATCCTCCCACATTTTTTTTTAGATTAAGAGACTTGTATATTTAACCCTTTGAAATGAAAATGAACATTAAATTTAAAAACGCATATTACGCTACAACGAGATTTTCGATCAGTCGTACACTTATGTTTTCAAGTAGTGAATGTTGAATTGTAACCCAACTGCATTATAATCAGAGCCGCATTATTAGCTTGTAAATGTTATCTGATTTTAATGGACACCATCCATCCCTGCATCGACGAATAAATCCATTGACGTTTTAAACTACAACCCATGTTTATAATAAGTAGCTCACAATGTATTAGGTCGGGAAAAAAGGTTTATCGTATATTATAAGTAAAAAATCGCAGTAAAATATCTTTGTCTGTGCTATTCGTGCCTGGCTAGTTTTGATACAATTAATACAATTAAATAGATGATCTTTTGAATTGTTTTCAATTTTATATTGTCCATTTTTATATTGCTTTCAATCCACCAAAAATCTAAGGTAAAAATTTGATAAATTTTAAAGTTTTATTACCAAAAATGGAAAAATGCGTCACAAGCCGCAAAAAAAATTGTAACGTTTAGAGACCTAATGCAGTGTTGGTAAAAGTAGCACAAAACTCTGGTCGACCTGTTACGGATAGAGTCGATGCCATTTTGGAAAAAGTAGAGCAAGATTGGCATATTAGTTCTTACGACATAACTGAAGAGCTGGTAATTGACCACAAAACAATTTTGACACATATAAAAAAAGATAGATGTACAAAAAAGCTGGATATTTGGGTCCCATACAAGCTCACTGAAAGAAATCTAATGAATCGTGTACTCATTTACGATTCTCTAATGAAACCTAATGAAACCGAATCATTTTTGAAAATATTGATCACTGATGATGAAAAATGGATTACCTACTAAAAGAATGTGCGAAAAGATCGTGGTGGCAATCGTGGCATGTAAGCTCCACAGACTATAGCGAAACCCGGATGATTAACCCGCAATATGCTACCTGTGTATGCTGGGATTGGAAAGGCATTATTCATTATAAGCTTTTACCGCCGGGAAAACCATTAAATCGGATCTCTACTGCCAACAGCTGCTGAGACTGCAAGAAGTAGAGAAAAAACGTCCCGAATTGATCACCAGAAGGGGTGTGGTATTGGACCATTACGCCAGACCACACGCATCTTTAGCCACTAAGCAAATATTAAGAGAGTTTGGTTAGAAAGTTTTAACGCATATAGCCCTGACCTTGCAACCTTAGATTTTCATCAGTTTCGGTGTTTTTAGAATTCTTTAGGTACTATTACGTTAACATCAAGAGAGGACTGTCAAAACTGCTTGTCACATTTTTTGATCAGAAGTCCTAAAATTTCAACAGCAATGGAATTATGTCTCTACTTAAATAGGCAACAAGTTGTTGAACAAAATAACATATGCATATTATAATTAAATGTAAATAAAATATGATGAAAAATTATCTCGAATTCGTATACAAAATACTTAAAAAACTTTTTCCCTGACCTTATCGTTAAAAAAGTATTCTTTTTTTTTATCTTATCAATTACATTATAAGTTAATGCACGGCAATTTTCCTACTTTAGTCCGAGGTACATAACTGTGTAGTACCGCTCTTCCCTTGTTTTACGACCATCTCTTTTTAAACGCGGTTATAAAATAAATGAAAACAGGACGTGCCAACGCTTTTACACTATATTATCGTCTCTGTTTACGTTTGCGAGAAGTTAGTTTTAGCAGTTGGAAAATGAGGAACATCGGGTCATTTCCAAAAATAAAAGAATATCATGCTAAATAAGATGTATAGACAGCGAATAGGGGTTGTAAGATTTGCTATGAAAAAAATTTTTTGATGGGCAAAATACTATAAAATTGTACATAAAATTTTGTTTACCTCTGTTTATAGGACGTGTCGAAAACGTGCATCCTACCTCCTTATAAAACTGGTCTATTCTCATGTTTTTTCGTACAAGGAGCTTTAACCTTGCACGTTGTTTATTTAAAAGGTTCTATATTTTCAAGGTCAATCTGAAAGAATAGTAAGATATATCAAACGGTGGTTAATGAATTGCAGAACGCGATTCAACCAACGAGAAAGTGCCTACGGGATCATGAAAGGAAGGATTTGCTATAGTAAGTACTATCCATGTATTTGGAAAAAGTTGGAAATTGAGACTTATAATCTAAAAACTTTCCTTTAAGTGTATTAGATATTTTTGCAAACTTTTTAAGACACACATAATTTATGATATACAAAACTTAAAAAAATGTAACTAATATTTAGAACATGGGAATCACATTTTATTTTCTAACAATTTGTTAAAATTCAAGTTCAAATGGAAAATTAGTGCATTACAGAGCATTCTAATCAATTGTGTTATGAGATTTCGTTTATATTCACATTACAAAATAATAATACAAAAAGTTAATTTATCAAAAATTTCCCTGGAGATTTTGACGGTCAGCCAAATACTATGAAATACGTATTTGAAAGTACTCTTTACTTCGTTATATTATTTTTTTTTATTATAGAACTATGTACTTTGAGATCTATATATACATATAATAAATCTGGAGATCTCATTTATATGTAAATTCGTCGTGTGGGTACATTGAAAACTGATGATTATGTATAAAAATAGCGGGTTATGTATGGAGGGATATATAAGGTATATGACTTAATATAACTTTTTTCCAAAGCTTTGTATGTCTGTTTAAATACGCCAATCTTCAAACCAACTAGACGAATTTCCATGGGTTTTTACACATACACGGTCTTTATACGTAGCTTAGAACAATATGTAGACTTTCCTTCATCAAAATCAACTCACGGAAAATTAGTATTGTTTAAAAATTAAATTCCAAGGGTACGATGTCAATGATCAAAAGAAAATTATTCCATACAAGCAGGTACATATACCATTTATATAATATTTATTATGCCCGAGGCTGTTCAATTAAGTGACTTCGTCGGTGTAAAATCTCAATCAATAACCGTCAATGGAATTTTGGAAGATTCATAAAAAAAAAGTTTATTAATGTTACATTTCATTGTATTGCCACATAATTGCGTTCAACGTCCGGATCTCTATGTATAGTATATTGTTATTATTGTGATATATTTATGGCATTAAAAAATATATCACAAATATTAGATGAGTGTTGAAGCTTCAAAACTATTGGTATATTCATGCGCTTTTCCTACGACGTGTATTTGATAAAACTGCATGTCAATTCAGTCAGGTTTGATTAAATAAAAAGATTTTATTAAAGATCGAGTCCTAAAATGCGTATTAAGTCAAAACTCGCCTGTAATTTGTATACCCAAACAACTTCAATCAACAAATAATGCCCAAATGATTACGTACATAAAATAAATAGGAACATCAAAACAAAATCAGAAGGGCTAACAAGATACAAAAGATTTTCTGGAGTCTAAATTACAGATGTACTTCTATTTCAAACACTGAAATTTCCTGAGAAATACATCAAAATACAAAGAGAAAATTTCGAATTGCAAATTGGGCAAATATTTACATATTGTACAAAATCATTTGGAAATTTCAGCAGAAACATACAATAAAAGCTTTCGTCTAGACTGTAAATTATCAACGCATTCAGTGCAATCCATTATCAATTTACACAACTATTTCATTATCCTGTTAACCGCTGGAGGAGAAAAGCTCTCGAGTGGCAACTACAAACTGGCAGCTTGGGACGGCCTTCTACCAGGTGGGCTGGCGACCTGGTCAAGGTCGTGGCCAACCGTCGTTTGAGGCGGCCGAAGACCGTGTGTCGTGGAAATTTAAGAGGGAGCCCAATGTCCAGCAGTGGACGTCCAATGGCTAAAACGAACGGACGTACGAACAAATATCATTAGCGCGAATGGCCGATACTCGAGAGTTTCTAAATTATTTATACCGAAAATGAGGATTTATTTTCGCCTTTTTTATTGAACGGAAAATGAAATCGTACGAGATTTAATTAAGATAAAAAAGCTTTCGAAAAAAAAATTGTGGGTAACGAGATATTTTTAACGATTTGATTTCGAACAGCAATATGGCGCTAATAAAAGTTAGTTGAATTCACAATCACATTTTCTATTATTTCATTATAAAGTGCAACTCGGATTGAGTAATTAAATCTTACAAAAAAAAAACCAACATAAAAAAGCATTTAAAGTAAAAAGTTAATTATCATTTTTAAGCCTACAAAAAAACTTAAGCACTTAAGACTTTTTATTAATTAAGTATTCACAATATTTATTTAATCCATTTTTTTTTTGAAGTCGGTGCCAACCAACACAAGTTTGCTGGCACCGACCTCCCGCCTTACGCGCAAGTTTTGCGTTCGATATTTAAGTAGGTAAATATAATTAATATATTATGCAATAAGGTTAAGTAAGTTATACAACAAATGTTTCGAGTTATTAAAGTTGTCTTGGCAGGCGCCGACTGCGAAAATAAAATTATTAAGTGAGTATTGTGAATATATATTTAGTAAGGATTTTACGTGCTAAATTTCTCATGTAGGTTTTAACATTGTTATTAACTTTTTAGTTTGTTTTTTTGAAGTCGGCTTTTTGTTGTAAAATATAATTTATTTTTAACTTTTTATTGGAATTTTTTCTCGTACTATTAATCATAGGTCAATTAGCGACTTCCTGACTCCATCATCAGACCCTAGAGTTACAAAATGTAATATATAAGACTCGTCAAAACAAACTACATGAGTCCAAAGTCGAGGGGTTTACAAGTCAATACTGAAGAGGTTTACTTTCCACGCTTTGGTTACGCATCATCGGACCCTCGATATCAATATATATTTACGAGATTTATCAAAAAGAGTTAAATGATCCCAAATTTGAAGCTTTACTAGTAACCATTAAAAACCAGTTTTTGTCCACAAATCGCAATATTATTCTCTAACTTCCAAGCATTAAGGAGTGCTGTAGCTTCTATTTTCAAATCAATAAGATAAGATTATGACTCCCAGAAGCAAACCCCAAAATAATTTAAAAAAAGTGCTCAAACACGTAACAGGTGCATATAACATGAGGGCCACTGTGAAATTATTAAGTTACTGTCAAACGCAGGATTTTCCGCGGTCATGATTGCGCAAATCCGCTTCACTACAAAAGCGCGTGCGCAGTAGTCACTTCCCGTGTTTATAAAAACAGGTGTCATGAATTGTGTTTTTGTTAAAAAAATAAACGTATTTGGAACGTGACACATTATGATTTTAAGGCTGGTCTATCCGAAGAGTGTTGTGCGCAGCGGTTACAGTCGACGTTTAATAATGAAACGCCATCTCGAGGCAGTGTTTTTCGATGGCTTAGAGAATTTCGTAATAGACTCAACTCAGTTTAAGACGAAAAATATACGGGAAGGCCAGTTTCAACAGTCACTCCAGATAATGTCGCCCGTGTTCATAAAGTGATAAAAGATGACAAACGATGTACCTACCGCATGATTAAGAATATTCTTGATTGGATCCGCAGCGCCCTACAAGATCTTGCGTGATGAATTAAATATGAAAAAGATAGTTTCTCGTTGAGTCGCCTTATACAACACCAAAAATCCAAGCGTGTAAGGATTAACCGACAGACGTTAAAGTTATTAAATAAAAGCGGTCACCCTACAATATCTAAAATTGTAACAGGTCATGAAATGTACACCATTTTATGATTTGCTTACAGGTCAGAAAAGTAGGACATGGTTTCATAAAGACGATCCAACGCCAACCATCGTAAAAAAGTACGTGCAATGAAAAAGTTATGTATGCCGTGCTTTTTGAATTACAGGCTCGGTCGAAGGAATTAAATGAAAAGGACAGAACACTGTCACGCGCCCTTGCGCACACAACACTGCTCGCCAGAACTTCTGCAGGCTGTAGAGTTAAAGGCTTAATGCTGCACGTATTGAAGGAAAATAACATTGTAGTCTTAAAGCATCCGCCTTGCTCATCGGATCTCGCAATGTACGGCTTTTACTGCTTTTTCATTTTAATATAATTTACGTGGTCGCCGTTTTACTTCAGAAGAAGGGATCGACTCCGCTATAATTGCATATTTCGGCTCTGTTTCTGCAAATGGCTGGTGCGATCTTTCCTTTTGTGGAAAATTTGTCTTCCAAAATTCATTGACCCTTTGAACATATGTAAATCTGGTGTCTTTTGCTTATATAGTTTTCCTGTACCTCAATAATTTTGGAGTTATCCTCGTATTTGATACCACATTGTAACTGGTTGGTAACGGGACTACCTCTCGAGGATACTCTTTCCAACAAAAAAATAACTTTCGAAATAGGTTTGCAATTGATGAAGATATCGCGTAATATACACAAAAAAAATGCAGACGAATTGAGAACTTTCTCCTCTTTTGATATCGTTCAATAAGTTACTTCAGCAGGGTCCCACATTTGTTTAGATACGCCTAAATTACGGTAGAAATACAAGAGACATGTACGCGTATTTAGGATAAAAATCCGCCAAAAATCAAAATAAAAAAAATACGTAGTGATAAATTGAATATCTTTTTCGTGCTTCTTAGAAGTGAGACAGTTACGTGACAGCCCTTTTCGATGCTTAAGATCGCTTTGTCGAAATTCAGTGACCTGTTTATCTGCAAGGCTTCATTGTCGATATTTAACTATTGAAATTTCTTGCCTTTGCTAAAAATTTATATTTTGCAAATGGTCTAGTGATTTACGATTGGATATAGAAAAAAAAAAAGGTGCGTATTGGGCTTTTAACTACTCACATTATAATAGATTAAAAATGTCAACAGTTTTATTGTTTTGGAATAAGACTAATAAAAAAAACTGTTACTCTCATTTTTGTCTTGCCACTTATAATAATCAAGTTAAATCCTCAAGAAATGTCAGACAAAAATTTTAATAGCATTACATAAACTGGATTAGGAACCAACAGAGAGAGGGAAGACATTTTCTGTCAAGCTGCACCTTTTTTTTAAAAATGATAATTATCGACTGTGTACTAGTCTTGTAATAGATCTAAAAAATAGTTTACCGTGCAGGCCACCCTTAATTTTTTTTGTCTTTATATGGATGTGTCTTTGAGCTCCTTGAGGTATAAATACGGTCTTTGATAAATACGAGTTTTTGAGCTTAACAAACAGTTGACCCTCCAGGTCATCCCTGAAACTTCTTACTACTTTCGAGCTCAAAACCTTCAAGAATAAAGTAGCAACAAATTATTGAGTTCATTTCGTTCAAAAAAAATATTTTAGTGCTTATTTAATTTCTTCGAGATCAAAAATATAGTTTGAATGCATTTTGAGTTTTAGAGTTCAAAAATCTATACATTAAAAATGCTTTTCTGTAAATTTTTAGAAATTAGCGATATCTTTCGAAAGCGTTGTTGGATTTGGATCTGCTTTACGGCATTTGACATAGTTTTCTAAACAGAAAAAGATGAGAGAGTAACAAACAATTTAACAAATTTTAGAATCTATTAGTAGAATAATTTATAAAATATTGTAAAAAAGAACTTTTTGATACATTTTTCTTCAATGATATCTCCTGAAGAAACCAACCTACTTTTATGCAGCTTACGGCAGTCGATGCAACTATTTAAGAAAAACAGCTGATTAGATTTCGGTATTGAACGGTAGGATAGTCTGAAAGTTTAATTCATTCAAAAATCATGAGGTTCACATACACACACACATGCACGCACACAAACGCACGCACGCACACACGCACGCACGTATGTATGAGCGAAATACCACTGACTGACTGACTTATCAAGAGATCTCCGAAACTATAGGTTTTACTTGAAATTCGGCATAGTTACTCTTTTTCCAGACGTACACGCTCACTAAAAACGGATTTTATACAAATGCTATACAAAAAGAAAATTTTCATCATATTATGTCTATGCCGGTGAAACTGGGGTCAAAAGCTCGTACACACATATATATATAGACATACAGGCATCACTCAGGAGACAGTCGAAATAGATTCCTAGAACTCTAAAACGTCATGATCTGGTGAAAACTCTTTTTTCGTAGTGAAAAGGGTAACTTCTCAATTTTATGAAATTTTTTCGATTTTGATAGCGGAAAGTTGAAAAGATTTAAGTAATTAATTTTTTGACAGAGAATGAACAGACTGCAAAAAGGATGACCATATTTATGATGCAGGGTCCCAATCGTTCCACGGAAATGTCGTCATAAAATATTTAAATATGTGTATACATATTTTTATGGCATTGCAAAAAATTTAATGGAAAATGATGCATAAATTTAAAACGTTTTTTTAAGTTGCAACGTTCACATTATTAGACATGTGGGGCACCCTCATTGAAAATTTTGTGTATTCTACGTCGGCTGTTTTAGAGTTTTCATAGAGGTCGATCGATGCGCAACGAAACGGTTAACAGGAACAGTGCGCAGGGGCCGCCGTTCGACGACGAATCGACCGGTAATCCGCCGTTTATCGATCATCGAAGAAACCATTCCGAAACATCACATCGTTTGATATGCGTTTCGGGATCGTTGGCGCCGGCTAGCCGACGTCGATCGACGAAGATCCGAGCACGGCTTCAGTCGAATGGTATATTACCTACTCACGAAATAAAGATACAGTCTTGACGCCTTTCACGTTTTACTTCACATAGTAAAAAAAAAGTAGCAATATACTCAAACTAAAAGTATGGTTTACGACGAACTCAAAAAAATGCACTTGACGTGAATCATTTGAAATAGCCCGGTATCTTAAAAATAATAGAAAAGTGAATATGTTAACAACATCAATATAAATGTAGACTAAGACATATAATAAAGTCTTAATAGCCATTTTAAACTTAAAAATAAACACCATATCAACCGTAGTAGAGATCGGGAGGAAGCCGGAAGTCGGACCGATATAAGAATCCGCATCTTCGGCCGAGTGAGTAACCTGAAACCTCCGAACCGATGACGCCGCTGCGCGGTATAAATAGCCGCGCAGGGCGCGCGCCGCGGCCGCCGCCCCGGGCGCTGTCATTGTTTAATAGTCGGTCGTAAAAGGTATTACCGTGGCATTTATTACTTTTTTTTTCTCCCGTCCACCGAGCAGACGTAATATTTCTTTCGAACGCATCTTCCGGCGGTGACCGGCCGACGGCCGCACGCTACTCCCGAGCGTTCGCCTTCACGATAATCACGTTGATAAGCCGGCCTCCCCTAACTTCGGATATAATAAGCTCGCCTCTCGCGGCATTCGTCCGGATTTGGTAGATGCGCCTCGCAGCGAAACGGAAGATTCTGTCCTTTGACAAACTTTTTCCGTTTGGATGTTTTAATACGATCAAAGAGGGAACGCTCGAAGCAGAAGTCGGAGATATCACAAATTTAAAGCTAAGACCGACTTTGTTAGTAATAATCATCGTTCTGATGTAGGTACATATCGAAGGTATATATAATAACGAAGTGCGCCGTTTCCAATAATTCTTAGAGATTGTAAGTACAATTAAAATTTTATTCCAATTTATACCGAACAATATACTATTTATTATTCAATCGTTAACAGATTTATAAATGAGTGTGGAACTTTTTTGAACAACACATTTTTTTATTAAAAACAAACTAGATTTACGTAAGTAATATGTTTTTAATTAAAAATGACGGCGACGACGACTGGAAATTCCATCCCTATATTTATTTATAAAATAAGTTATAGTAGTGCTAAAACAAATAAAAGCTTGTACTGGAATTTGATGCAGCGCTTATGTACTTTGCTATTCATATTGATGTGTGCAATGTATTTATGATTTAATATTTCTGATGTCAATAATAACAAATTTGATGTACCAAATGAATGTGAGTGAGGTTGATATTATTTTTATACGCGTTGTTCATTGTTTCCATTTAATATTACATTCGAATATATGCATATTCGGAGTCTAAAATGTTTAAAGTCATTTTATTTACTTAGAATGAAACAAATTACTACAATAAATCTTAGGTATATAATAAGTATGACTCGAAATAGTGTCCTAATTATTATGCCCTTTATTAAAATAAGATAAGTTTATTACTAAGTATTTAGAAATATTTATGACACCGATACCTATTGATTGGCTGTTGGCCGTTTTTAAGTTAATATTCCTATTCCTGTTGCACTCAAATGATGGTTTCTTTTTTTTTGGCAATTTTATTTATTCCGGCTCTTTTATAACAATAAGAATATTTTCTTTTGGAATAGTTATTTAATATTATAAATGTTTTCTGTTACACTAAAATAATTGACAAATCACATGTTACGAGTCACTTACAGTCATACGTAGTACAGAAACCATTTTCCATTATTGTTGGTATTGACAAATAATAATGTACGGAGGTAAAGAATCTTTTAGACATAAAAGTTGACAAACTATGTCGTTCTCTGCCGGCGTTTGAAAATGCAAACAATTACGTTCATATAAATCATAATGATGAAATACAGATCTGTTTAATCTTATTAAGATTGTTATCGATTATAATCTACATAAATGACCGATTTATGTACACTGGCTACCTTGAAATGGCCTTAACGATTTTGATGTAAATATTTCTTACTTTGGTTAAGTTTATTTTTTCACGTTAACGTATATAGATGTCTTTCCTGGAAAAAAAACGAGAAAGTGAATTCTATGTGTTACGATATTTAGCGCCATTTAGAAACATCTTGAGGTAAGTATGTACATAAATATTTATTATTGGAAATGAACATTCGGCAACTTTTCCCGTGGGAAGTTAATATGATAACTTCCCACGGGAAAAGTTCGAAAGAAGTAGAGCAAAGCCTCTCGAACAAAGCTCGATTCCCCGGGTACTGGAAATAAAATGAGTGAATAATCTCTTAATCGAAAATTAGAGAAATATGGAATTTTGAACCTTATATAAATTACAGTGGGTTTTATAAACGGAGATGACCCAGATTATAAGGTTGATATTCTTCATAATACCGGACGGTCTTTTAATGAAAAATTGCTAAGAACGTCAAGAAATAAGTGAATGTACAAGTACTATAATTATCTTTTAAAAGCGGTTTTCGCTTTGAGATTTCCTCCGTAATGAGGATTTTCATCATATTTAGTATTTTAGAGGCGAGCCCGGTGTTGCGAAGGAAAATGAACGCAATTTTTTCAAGCATTTATGCAAACCTATGCGACTAAATTATTTGAGACCAAAAATGTTAGTGTTTCACAAATATACTTTCGTGTTATTGATTTTCCGTTTGCATGCGAGTTAAGATTAATTAAAGCAATGAAAGTTTTATTAAATATAATCATACAAAAAAAGAAAATGTTTTGTAATAGTTTATAGAGATTCCTTTAACTTAAGGGCACCAAACAATTTACTTCATAAGAAGTATTTTATAACATTTAACTCAAAGCGTTTATTTAAATCATGGACTATATTTTGTAATAGTATCGGTACAAACATTATTATATAAACATTATATCGGTACAAAAAGAGAAATTTCATGTCTTCAAGCAATATCAAATACACTGTATTCGTAGATAAATCTAGGTGTAAAACAGAGGGCAAAGTGTACTTGATTATAAATAAAAAAGAATAAGTATAAAAACGCACACGTTATGTACGAATACATGTATTAAATTCCTTCGTTTGAGCTTACAATCACAAGTCATATTGGTCGGCGCATGTGAGCTGGAGTTGCCACTTTACGACTAGACCGTCATATGCTCATTCGGTTATCGGTATAAAGCTTTATGCCATCGATCACGTGGATTCCTCTAATTGCCAATAAAAATTTACATATATAACTGCTTTTCCCCGAATCAGTATGGCTTAAAAAAGTTTATGTCTCGCCGTTGGAACCAATTTGAATCCTTTACAGTGCACCTACAGGGCAGTCACGAGCCAACGACATACAGTATAACTCTTCATATTAGTGACACTGCAAGATAAATTTCTGTCCCACACCACAACACATCTGTCCGCTCGGGCGCGCAAAATATAATTTTTTTCTGCAGTAAGGTGAGCCAAAACAAAAAATGTAAACCTACTTTAAAGATAAATTCAACTATCTAATAAAAAACACCAAATAATTGAGTACAGAACACGCACCTTGAGGGTTCCGTAGAAATTTGATTTATGTATGGAGGTAGATATTTCATCCATCAAGAATCTAGACGATTCTTGCCTGTTTTCAATGTCAATACTGACAAAATATTAGCCAGGAATTCCAAATTTTTCATTTATTCTTATTTATATATATATATATCCACGGTAATATTAAATTTTCATAGCAGAAAGTTAAAAATATTCGCTCTACACACTATACTGCAACTGTAAATGTCAGTTTGTAATCGCAAAAAAAAATATTTCGTATAATGGTAACTACAAATAACAATTTTTAGATTTATCGCTTTACTTTAGCAGTAAGATTTTGCTTTTTGCCAAATTTAATTTTTCTAGGACAATGGAAAGTCTCCTATAGATTTTGAATTACTCGCAACTGTTAAAATGTGCAGCAATAACGGCCGTAATTTTTGATTTCGTAAGTCTTTGATATTAATTTCAACTTATTACCTCCACGCATTCATTATAAAAAGGAGAAACAGACGTACAATGAAGTGATTTTATAAGGGTTCATTATGAGGCATGATACCCTAAATATACAATATTAAGAGAAAACATTTTTTTGATCTCAAATTATATACTTACTTAGTGTTTGCGTTCCCGTTAATTATTATGATTTTGCTGGACGAAACTTAATTTCATTGTCAAGATAAAAGCCATTTTATCTTAACAATGATTTTTTTATAATATTATTATCCTAATATCATTAATAACACAATAAGAAAAAACGTAATTCGTTTCATTGTTAAGGGCTTTGAATAAACGGTAAAACTTTAAGAAATATCCTTTTAAAACTACAAAATTCCAGAACAGCTTTAGAACAAATAAAAAAATTATATCTCGAAAGCTTCCACCATTAATATTCCATTCTGGGACGTTCCATTAACCCTTCGACGTTAAGCACAAAGTGAAAAGTCGCAAACGGAAAGTTCAACGACTAAGCAATAAAAGTTGCTGAGATATCTGACCTTGCATCTTTAACCTATAACGTTGAATAGTTCAGTCGGCTTACAAGATTTGTCGATAAAATAAACATGAGATCCGCTGGACCGTTTCGTTTCTGAATAAATGCATATATTTATGAGATAACACGGGGAAGTGGCATCAATATATGTATACATAAAAACTTATTGAAAGATCGTCTCCTTAGATGTTTTAGTTTCGTGGTGTTTTACGTCCCGTCTCGCTTCCTAATGCTGTATGCGGTACACGAATAAGCACTGCCAGTGTATAAATATATCGCTGGAAGTTTTTCAATAGCTGTATCGCTTTCAGTCTAGTATCCTACATCCACTTGTACGATGAATAAATTTGCGAATAGAGACATAAAAAACGCAAGTAAAATTTTGAATTAATTTACTTTTCGTACAGATCCGATTATTTTATTTCTAATTTATTTGAAAAAACAATGGTGGACAGCAAAATATGCCATTATTTCAGCATCATTGATAGTAGAAGGATAAACGAAAGTAGACAGAGCAAAATAACAGAGCGAATATGTGTGATGGAATGGTCGGCAAGAGTCGTGCCAGAAAATCTAATGCAGGCCAAATTGATGGCATATTAAATAAGTTGCAATTTGCGAGTAGCCGAAACAGATGAGCTTGCATGTTGATCGTTGGACGTCAGTGAAACAAGATAGACATGCAAAGATGGCACCGTGAGGAAATATGTGGTCTCTGTCTACCCCTATGGGAAATAGACTTGAGTTTATAATAATAGTAATAAATACAAGTATACAAGTATCACTCGCTCACCAGGTAAAGGTTGTGTAGGTATATCGACACTCACCTTATAGGCGTCAGGTATATTGACAGGCTCGCCGCTTTCGGCAACGTAGCCGACGATGCCGCTGCCCCAGGGGATGCGGATCTCTTCCAGCTGCTCCATCTGCTCGGGTGTCGACTTCGAGCACACGTCGAACAACTTCGACACCAAACACCTGAGGCCGCGCGGAAAAAAAGATCATTATTTCATGATTCCTTTACAACTTGTACGATTTTAATTTTAACACTGACAACGTCACTATGGTTAGTACTAGTGATTGGCGAAATGTCTATAAAATACGATTTCGGTTATTATAATCTCAAAGAAAAATATTTATAGTCAATGTTACATATAGTATTATATAAATTGATCATTAATCCTCGAATAATTATTTGAATACATCATGTTATTCTTTTAGGTGCTGCCCTACAATAGAAATGTATGGAATGAAGTGGAGTAGCCAGTGCAGTGTAACTGATTATCGAGGAGTTGGCCTTTACATAACAACAACAAGGAAAATTCTTTAAGGTCACAAATTTACAATCACAAGCATTTAAAATCATACTACATAATTTTAGTACATTTAATTAGTAGTTTATGCGCTCAACTCAAATGTAGGTGGTTTTGGTTTTGTGGTGAAATATGTATGTGAATTTATTTTTCTAGCTTGTTACTCAAATTCGCCCTTAATAATTTATTATAATACTAGTACTCATCGCTCGGAATAAATTTCCTAAATTGTATTCATAGAAGCACATAATTATTCTAAAATAAAAAAAAATCTACAAGAAAAATATAAAGTCAATAAGAGCCTACTCAAGATAATTATTTTTATACAGCGACATTATTCTCAGATAATATGGAAACTAACTTATTTAAAAAAATAATTTAGAAAATTCATCCCTATAAAAGTATATGCATAATAAATTCGTATAACTTTGTGTAAGAATTTGAACTTTCAATAAGAATATGTAAAGCTGATATTGACTAAAAACAGAAAAAAAGAGAAGAGGATTCGCGTGCCTAGTATTCCGTACAAACTTAATTGAGTGTGTCGAAATTTCATTCATCGAGAATATCGACAATTTTGTTTGTTATAAATTAACGAATTTCTCTACTTGTATTGTGATACTACTTTAATTGCTGTTTATGATTTTACGTCAATAGGAAGTATTTCATAGGTTTTGATGAGTGAGCTTACGAGTATCAAAATAGACATATGATTTGTTTGTGTCGGTGATAAGAGGATAATGAACCTTGAAGTATTAAGACCTCCAAGGGACCATAAATATCAGAATTTTAATTAACTTCGACTTGATATCTTTATACGTTCCTGAGAATAAGGAATAGGCGGACAGAAACACACACGGACAATAAAATGATCCTATAAGAGTTTATTTTTTTTTTGTTTTAAGGTACAGAATCCCAACTACGATTTAATTGTTTCTTGTTTATTAGGTCTTCAATACAAAATTCAAGATATGTTGTAAACTCACAAAATTAAGTAGGTACAAAGTTAGCCTTACATCGATACCAGGCAAATTAGGTATGGAATCGAAACAGACCGTAATCGAATTCCAGATTGTCCTCGCAATAGGAATTCTCCAATCGGCAAAAAGCACAAAGACGAAGAATGCGTTTAATAAAAGGCAGGACGTGTGTCAGCCGGCGGCACGCGCACTCGCTCGGCCGGGCGATATTGCCACACAGGAATATGCTTCGATTCATTCCCATTCGTACAATAAACTAGAATAATATTAATAGATATTGTTTAAACATTTTGCGTTTAAGAAAATGTTTTGTGCGTTAAAGCTTAAGGCATAAGCACAATAATATTTTAAAAGTTTTAGAACAGCCTTATCCAGTGACATCCCAATCGTACTCGTATATATAATAGCAATAGTAACAACTTAGGGACTAAGATTCCATTGTGGATAGCCAAACGCGCTTGTGGTGAGACTATTTCACTATTTACAACAGCAAGCCAGGCCCCATTCACCAGTGTGGTCCTTGCGCTAATGTAAAATAGTAAAAGTTGGGTATGGTAAATTAAAAATTAAATGTAGAATCAATGCAATGGAGATGCGATCCGTTCGTAGTATATGTGAAGAATCCTTAAAACATAGCTGTAGGAACAGTGAAGTCAAGGAGCGGTGCAGTTTAAAAGAAGATGTGGTGACTGTATAGAATAGAAAAAAGTATGTGGCAGGAGTTTAATCATCTAGAAAAAATGAATGAAAGTAGACTGACACAACCAATCTATAAAGGGAATGTGTGTGATGGAAAGTCGTCCTAGAAAATCTATGTAGACTAAATTAGTGGCTGGCTAAAAAGAGTCAAATTTGAAGCACCCGAAATTGAGAAACTTACAAAAAAACAATTGATCAGTGTCAGTAAAGCAAAAGAGATATGCAAACGTCGTACCATATGAAAATATATGAATTCTGTCCACCTTTCTGAGCAATAGGCGTGAGTTTGTAATAATAATAGTAACCTAATGATGGAATGCTCGACTTTTAACATAAAGATCGTATGTTCGGACGACTCAAACAGGCACCGACGAATTTATTTTAAATTATTTGGGTACATATTATTTCAAAAACCTCTCGTTATAATAAAATTCTAAGAAAAACTTCGGAATTGGATGAAGAGTACTTATTCTAAAGTGTGAAACCAAAGATGACAAACAGTGGTCCATTTAAATACGAAGCATCAGGGTTAAATACACAAATCTCAGGAATACCAGTCGGATTAGAAAAAATAATTTTGTATTAGATATTCCAATTAATGAGGAATGCTGAAGGCTTATACATTTTAACTACAAAGGCCGGAGAAATAATCACAAACGTCAACCAATCTAGTAACCTGAACGTCGTGCGGTGCGTCGACGCTGACGGTGGGAAATGGGCGCGGTGAGGCGCATTACGAGAAATGAATATTATCGAATATAACCAAACTGCAAATACTAACGTCTACAGGTAAACGACCTAAATGCAGGTAGACGCATAAGGGCAAACGTCGATATATGTTGTATTATGTTTTCTCAGTTGGATTCTGTTGATTCATTTTTTTTTTATTGTAACATTATTCCTTTTTCTTATGGCTACTTAGTTAAGTACTTTATTGTTTCACACCTCGATATTTTCCCCTGACTAGCTATTTACCGCGATTTCACTGGCGAGTATTTTGTTATCGCAGAAAAAAACTTCTTTTCTACCCATGTCTTTTTCCAAGATCCCAGTACACTCTTTGTTAAATTTCATCACAACTGATTCAAAGATTTAATTACGAAGAGGTGACAAAATAGACAGAGATTTAGAAACACATCTTAATAATATTATGATATTAATACGACTGAAACGTATAGTACGATCTTGAAAATATTCGCTATTTTTAATACGAAGATAGCTAGATATTGTAAATTCCTGAAAACTAATTTTTACTGCGGTAAACACTATATGAAAAAATGGTTGAGTATCCAATCAATTCAACGGGACAGGTTTGCGATAAAACTGTGATCGACATGGATGTATATAGATGGAAAAGAAAAAAGGAAATCGAAAACTGACTCGACATTTAACACGTGAACTTTGAAGCGTGCTGTGATATCTCATTTATGAGACTCGCTGATTGATCGATATTAAGACAAGAATGAAGATTTTACTGGACATAATAAAGCGATAGCTTAGTGGTTAGAACGTCTAAATAAGACAGGATACGTAAGTTTGAACCCCAATGACTCATCGCTGAATGATTATTACGTTTTAATGAAGGCCCTCCACACATGTTGAAAGAATAGTGTGGAGACTAAGATTCATATAAGCTCTTTCCCAGCAGTGAATCTTTAAATGGATTGTAAAAGTTTATAATTAATAACGGGCTACTTCAAATAAATATCATAGTTCAAAAATACTACAAACTTATTTGTGTAATTATTATATCATGGGGGATTCCCGTCTGTCCTGAATAAATAATTGAGTTATCGTATTCTATGTAACAAAAACGCAACTGTTTATTTTGCGTACATTGATAGCATATCCTTTTACATTGACATAAATCCTTAACATTTATATTTTCGAACGAAATAAAGCTTTTCTTTCAGAAATAATTATGAGAAGTCAAAGCGAACGTTAAGGGTCCATTAACTGAACTCGGTTATCAAGGCCGATGCACCCGATTTTGTATGAAAAATGTCTTTACTGGTCCATTTATTATTCAATGTGCGTTACATTTATTTGTTTAGAGTTTTTTTATGGAGCGAATGGGCAGAAGGATTTGTATTAAGACGAAACTGTAGTAAGAGAGCCTTTTAGCATTTATAAATGCTAAAAGACTTGAGAATAAAATAGTTACTTATTAGGTCGGAGAAATTTTTTTCACAAAGGACAAGTAGTTTTGACAGTCCTCTTTTGACGCTAATAATGGTATAAAAACTAGCTAAATACAAAGAGCACAACCAAAGAGATTTTACTACAACTTTTTACTTACAAAATTACGAAAAAACTTTTTCCTCGACCTAAGAACTGTACATAATATGAAGCGACGTCGCTACACCGTGTCTAATTATGTGCGTTAATTTTAATATTACAAACTCATTTTGGATGGGAATTTCATTGCAGTAATCTACATTTGTAAATGATGGTAGTGAAATTCTTTTTTTCTGTATTGTGGCTTAATAAAACTGTTTTGTACATGGTTAACCAAATAAAACGATTTCGAGAGAATGTTGAATATCCAATTAGGAACTGTTATAAATAAAGCTTCTAAAAATTTTGTTATTCAATTAGTTTAAGTGATGTAATAGTATTTAATCTAATTAGCAGATTAAACTTTGAATTATTGCATACCTCCAAATTGCGTCTAATAGATCTTGCAGATATTTTATAACGATTGATAACCTATCTATATATTTAAATGTTGTATGTCCGAAATTATGGTCTCCGAAGCCATTTGACCGAACAGCAATAAAAATTGATACGTATATTGTGTATGTTCAAGAAAGTTTTTATAATATCTATTTTAGCATATGTCTTCGACTTTGTCCGTGTTGTATATTATTGAACCAAACTACTACATTGTTTCGAATAATTATTTCACTAATGAAAAGGTACAATATCCCCAAGTGATTGTTGCTGTAATTTATTTTGACACAAGTATTTATTTCGGTTTCATACAAATCGGAATCGTGACCAGAATTGATAGCGCGACGTAGAGCGGAATTCGGGACCGAAATTGAGAACGGGGCCGATATCAAATCTGAGTGCGAGATCAATAATGTTACCTGGTAACAATTAAAAACAGCACCGGAACCAGAATTGGAAAGAATCTCACGTCCAAAAGGGCGAAGCCGCAGACGGAAAGATAGTTTGAAAAAAAATCAAATAGATTATTATCAACTTCCCGTAATGTTTGGTTTTAAGAGGTAATAAATCGCTGCTAGACACATATCGGATATACATACTCCGACTGTGCACTCAATCAAAAAAATTATTACTTAGAACAGTATTCGATAATATTAAGCCGTACGATGTGAAAGTTCAAATACAAAATTATCGAGCTTTATCAGAAAAGCGAATATTTGGTTAATAAAACGGAGACAACACTCGACAAATACGTGAGAATGCAGTACTTTGTACCGTATGTATAGTAACATACGGTTGTGGGGACAATATGTGATGTCATTGAAACACTCGTTCGGTAAAGTGTCCAAGAGACCGCCGAAACGCCCCCCAGCGGAGCTTAAGTGACGAATACACACACACGTAACTTCATTTGCCTCCCCCCGACGGCGGCGAGTGGCCTTGGCCTTCCCGAAAGCTATGCGCGACGAGACACTACCTTTTAATATTGCGCTACTCGTGCAGAACTAAATCCGAAAGCGGATTCAAATGAAATACATTCATCCCTCCGTATAATAGTTTTTGGCGGACCCTGAAAAGTTTCTCCTTGGGCATCCCTCGTCTACGTGCCTCAACTGCTGAAAAGTGTCGTCGCTAAGGGACTCCAGCGTTGAACGACTCTATACTTACCTGTATTCAATGATTGTCAAAAGGTTGTTTGCATACAATACATTTATAATGATTTCAATCCAAGTGATTAAAGGTAGCGTACAGTAGTTTAGATTGCTGCCTATGAATCGAAAGGTACCGGGTTCTACTCGTGATCAAGAACAAATTGAACAATAAATTTGTGACTAAATTTTTAACTTGATCCGTTTGTCAGGTTAAGCCGTTCGTATCGTATGTTGTCGTCAAATTAGTGGTAATGTTCCTCAATAGGACCCAACCCGCATTGGGCAAGCGTAAACGGTTTAATGTCCAGCCCGACGATCTTAATTGCAAAGATCGTGGAAAGATACATTTCTAGGGAATGGAATGATTAAATTCTGATATAAAAGCTGGTTATATAAGAATACCAATTCATATAAAGTGTAGATTCGATCATGAATATTTTCTTCTTCTTTTTTAGAACAACATTGCCAAAGTAACTATAACAAAAATATATCAATGAAATTAGGTGCGTTCGGGTTCCTGTGCGACACGACAAACTCTTATCAGTGCAAGTTCACGACTGATCGCGGCTGTCCGTGCGATCACTGGCCGGCCGCGCGGCGAGGTACCTAGGCGTCAGCTGTTCTAAGGTTGCCAGAACGACATTTTTACGTAATGTTGTAAACTCTGGATTTCAGAAACAGCTACTTTAAAGACTATGGCTTCTTTGGCAAAATTGTTTAAAAAGGAGAGGAGATTATGAATATTTTTGAAAAGATGCATGATAAAATCCATGCTGTATAACAGCTTTGGCCAGCGGTTCCGTCCACGAATCCTATTCTCAATTTCGATCCTGGCCCTACTCTCGATTTCAAATTTTTTAATTATAATGAACAACACATAACCATCTACAAAAGATTTAGCGTTAAATGGTCCGAGTAGCATACCAATACCAACACTAGTTTTTCGTGATGCCCATATAAAAAAAAAAAACCATTTTCGTTACATGTATAGATGATTAACTAAAACATTAATTTTGACACAAATAACTTCAGCGGTTTCCATTTTTATAACATTTCATTTTTTATTTTACCCCCTTCAGGCTTGATTTTAAAATACAATACAAAGTAACTAAAATGTTCAGTTTGATGTCTATAGGGTCTACGGTTTCGTTTTTTTTATACAATAGTATTTCAATCTTTTCGTCCCCTTAGGGATTGAATTTCTAAACATCTTTTCTTGGTGGTCGTCTACATCATAAAAAGATGCCGTGTGCAAAATTTCATGTTCATAGTTCTAGTAGATAGTTTTGGCTGTACGCTGATACGTCACGTATTAATGCTATCTATCTGAGGTACAAGAAAAATAAAAAAACCACAGAACCAATTCGGATGACAATCGAGAGAGAGAGAGGTGGGTTTAAGCTGGTGTCTGAGAATGAACAAGGAACATTATTAACTTTTTACAGGAAATATTTTGTAAGGGCTTTTAGGAAGCGACGATGTGACTCTCTAAATATATTTTTAGGTGACATTATAAGCTAAAAAGGACTTTATATTCCATTTTAAAGATGTTTGTGGAATTATTGGAAATACTTTTATACAGGGATAAAACGAGACTGATATCGAAATTAGATATTTATAGTTTGTTTAAGGCTTTGAAAAAAAATAACACAAAATAATTTCTTTTTTTTAAACGACTACCTTTAAATGAACATATTAAATGATATGTAAATGAGTTTACTAATAATATTCGTGAAAAAACGGACATTTTTTAACAACATTATTTCGACCTTTGTAAATTTACACGGACTTTTATTTCATTCGTTTGCCTCTAAAGTGAAAACAGCTATTTATTCGGTAAAACGAAATCTTAAGTAGACAGTTAGCTTTGTCATAAAATACCTATACAAAAGATATTTTTTCTATCTTAATTACTAAGAATTAAATTAACTACACTGTAAATTAAAAAAAAAACTTGCCAAGTGCGAGTCGGATTCTTGTTGAGAGAGCTCCGTACTCCAAATAAAGTGATTACTTAGAACGTTTCGTTAAAAACTGACTGAAATTTGCTTGTCGTAACTACTATAAAAAAAGCTTTACAACACAGAAAAAAAATCGAAAGTTTATTGTAAGCTAGAATTTGAACTCAACTCCGTGTAAGTACGCTACCATAATAACCTAATGATCTTTATTGAAATTAAGTAATAAATTATATTCACATTTTTTTAAGATTTTTTCGTTTACTGAGAGTATCTTCCTATTTTTGCTTAAATTTTTCTATAAACTATAATTGAGGTTCTATATTATTCTGTTTTATTTTTTTGTAACGCTTTTCAGTAATTTGAAGAGAATTTAAAATACTCGATTTTTGTTTATATATCCTTTTATATATCTGGAACGACAAATTTTAAAATCATAAAGAGTAACTAAATATTTTTATTTCTCATAACCAAACTCTTAATTAAATATGCGCGATGCACTTGATAAGTTTTTTTATATATTCTCTAATGCGCTTATGAAAAGTAAACCCCATATAATGAATGCGTATATTTACCCTACATGTCCATAATTAGATCATCTAACTCATTATAAAATTATAACTCTTACATTAAGCACATGCGGAAAAATAGGCTGTAACAGACAGACAGAAAAAGGCAAACAGACAAGAGAGCTATCCTATAAGTTATCCGTCCATCATATGTACGGAACGCTAATCATCATTAGAATCATGCAGTGAATAAAAACAAAGGTAGAAAAAGAACGTTAATGTCATTACTATGAAGAAAAACTTAAAAGAAATAAAAGATAAAATTGAGATATAAGCGAAAGAATTCAATTATTTATCAATGACTCTTATCCACCGAATTGCGTTTCGAATACTTGCGATATGTGTAACTTTATTTGACAAAATTGTCTCAAAAGAAGGGTCATCTTATACTGACAGAATTATTAAGTTACAAGGAATAGTTTTGTTAAAATTCGAATAGGGCAAATCCGAGTTCTATTGAGCTTGGCTGTCTGCGGCCACGGTCGGGCCTTTTGGCGTCGCCCTTGATGATGCGAAGGGCGCCCATGCCAACTGCGTCGTTGTGTACGTTCGCTTTGGACCTCAGGGGAATCGCTTTATTGAAATTTATTTCTTGTTGTAACTTTTTTTTCTTCAAATGGAATAGATTTCGTCTACACGGTTCCGTTCCCCGGTGCCGTTCGCTAAAAAGCGTATTCGCGTTTACAAGATTACACACTTAAGAATGGATATAGAAATTTACCGTAAAGGCTTTTCTTCTTTCGAAGATATATATGTATATATTTTCGGAATTCTTCACTATAGGTCGAAGATACATAAAAGGTATTTAAGTTTATATATAAATTGATTATTTTTATTAGAGTGATTAATAAAATTTAATGTAGATCGGAGTAACGAGAAACTTCTATTTAAAAAGATATTTTTAAACTAACGCCCGTCACTTTCTTTTTATAACATTTCAATGGTCAAACGAGCACGCGAGCCAAAAAAGAGTGACGTGATTACCGTCGCCCATGAAAATTCACAAGCCGGAGGAGTCTCTAATATGTTGCCGGCTTTTTAGGAAGGAATAGAACATATTATGGAAGGGGAATTGATCTTCGGAACTCTCATTCGCTGGACGAAATGCAACAGCGGAAACTGCTACTTCGCGCCTGGAAATACCACAGTCTTACATCTACTATGTAAGACTGTGGTATTTCCTCGTCCGAGCCGAACATTTTCGTGCTACAGTGAAGTTGACCAAGACTGAGTCGAGCAAGACTCTACTCATATGTATTCAGTTAAACTACAGTAACTTATAAAATTATAAATCTCATATCGGTCAAGTGCTACAACATAATGTTTTAACGATTTTCAACGATACGAAATAAAATATCTTATTATGTGTATATAGAACGAATTTATCATTTCGGATTTTTCTTAATAGACATAACACTGCTATTACTCGAGGCTTTGACTGTTTGAGTCATATTAGCTCATAATCTTAATGATTGAATTATTATACGTTGTTATGAAATAGGACATGGCAGGCCAGTCGCCCGTGGCCCACACGCGTTTGCGTCACTCAGCGCATGTGGTCTCCGACCGAGACGCGCCTAATGGATTCAGGAAATGGATCGTACTATGATGTTCCAGTTAAACTACTAAATTCATATATCAAAACTTGGAGAAGGTATTAACCGTGAATAGTGGGGCCGAACTTTTATGCAGTTCTTGACCAAGACAACAACGTCTGCGCACACTTGCTTGAAATGTATATTTTTTGCTCTAGGTATAAAAACAACAAAAAAAACAAATCAGAGTTGGTTTATTTTAATCTGTGTATTGAAAATAAAATAATTATTTTGGACTAATTGAAACTACTTTGAGTCGGTCACACTCTACGTAATCAATAATAAAACAATATATTACTAAAATAGAACTAACAATAAAACGAAATTAAAGTCTATATTTTTAAAATTAAATCGTACACCAAACACAAATATTTAATTTAAAACGTTAGAATCTGTAAATTTGATCATGTGTATTTCTGCTTTGCCTTATAATGAAAATAATTTCTACCTCAATCAGTGCCGCGGCACGTTGTAAATAAAACCAGGCATAAACAAATCGTTTCGTAATTGCTATAAAAAAGACGGCGTACTAATTGTGTTCAAAATGAAATTCTGAGGTAAATTTAAAATTGCTTAGATTTTTTTAATGAGCGGTAATATTTTATACTTAGTCACAAGAGCATATTCGGAAGGTGGTTCCTAAAGCACTGACATTGTGAAGTTTGAATATAAAATATAATAATACTAGTTTTTGTAGATTAGCGTACGGATCCACGTCCACATATATTTATTAGTCAGGATCAATGGTAACTTAATGATATAACGATGCCACTATTAAATTACGACGCAGGGCATTGCCGATGCCCCCAGCTACTTGGACGGATTTGGGTCAAGCTCAGCGGGCATTCGATGATGTGTCTCTATAAGAACTCTAAAAGAAAATTAATTTTCTAGTTTATTTATTATATAACATTTGTAAAAGGTGTTTTATGGCTGGGACGCCATATCTGCGTTAATAATGCATCAAGTTTAATGATTGAGACACCACTTTTAAGAGAAGTTCATCGCTAATGACGAGAAATAAACAAATAATTTTAATTAATGTTTTCTTTTAAGAAAATCTATTTAGATGATATACGTCCACAGAAAGAATGTAGAATGCGTCCTCTATAGACAACTTGTTTAACTAGTAAGTTTACGACAGCTCAAAGTCAAATAAATGTATGGAGACATCATTTTGAAGATGAACTTCACTGCTAATGGTGAAAAATAAATATTTCAAAATTAATTTTATACGTTTAAGAGACATCATAAATAATAATCTCGCTTATGCAGTCAAAATTATTCCGTTTGGTAGAGATTTCTGTCAGGTGATAACCGCTGTTAAATATGTCAATGAAACAGCTATCGTCGGAATTACAGTTAAATGACCGATCTTACGGCCTCATCTTAAAATTCATAAGTTGACTCAAAATGTTCTCATTCTGTAAATGGAAAATGATTCCATTCTCACTGAATGGTTACTTAAATTAGATAACGGTGATTTAGAAGTTTAAACAGAGTACTAAGGAGGAGACCAATACTGAAAAATATTATTGTATTACGATAGTATCGTTAATGCTGTGTTCAATACCATAAATAAAGTACAAGGTCGGACACTTCATAAGGGCAGGATTGTATTTTTGTATTTGATATTAGAGAACCTGTTTTTTTCGCATAGACAATTTATACGTGATTTTTCACGATTTCATAAACACTGACAAAATACAGAAACATTCGTAGGTACATAAATAAAGACAAAAATATAACGATAATAACATTGTTTTCATAAAAGTTTTATATAATACGGAATAAAAAAAACATCATATCTGACAAATCCAATATCTTTCCTTTACAAAAGACTTACATTTATTACTATTTTCCAAAATAAAATATATTTCTTTAATAAATGCTTGCATGTAATTATTTCCATATTATTGAAGTGAAACTTCTAATGCGACTCCAACAAGGTTGCGTTAAACGTTTAACGCTACCATGGAGGGGGTATGAAAGCACTGTTGCGTTAAACGTTCAACGTTCCTGGGGAGAGGGAATAGAAAGAGGGAGAGCGAGAGTGAATGCGTGGCACTCGAACGCATGCGCGTAGTATACCTGTTACAGGCCAGCGCGAGCGTTAGTAACGAGTAGCATCTAATATTCCAATAGATTTTGATATTTCTCTACTCGAAAATGATATGTAAAAGATGCGATCAATTGTGAATTGTAAGTAATGTTAATAAAGTTTGTCTTAAAGAAACAATACGAGTTCACTAAAAATCAGTTTCTAGCCCTTCCTATTTTCATTTCCACGTTACGAAGTTTCACTTCTTCCGCGCGGAGGGACTCTACGCACTATTTTTTTTTATATTTACATTCGGTACCTAATCAAGATGCTAAATATTAGTACAGGTCAGCTAGTTATAATTACTACAATTCCACTGAAGTTAAATTAAAACTTTATTAATCAATATAAAATACCAACACGCTTCACACACCGGGTAAATAGACCAGATCCTTATGTACAATTGAAAGCAATAACCATAAGGGTGCAGCGAGTACAGTAAAGAAAACATTGTTGAGATTCAAAATTGAAAATAAAAAGCAGTTAATTTACTTAATTTGTAGCTAAATGGAATGTATTGAGACTCTTAGTCTAAGATCCGGCATTAGAAAAATGTACCCTTATGTGTTAATTGAATCAAATAATGTTTTAAAGGCAGATAACAATCTTATAAATTTATGAGAACAATGTCTGCCACCGTAGTCTTACTGCTATTGTCATTGATTACTTAATTTTTTTTATGTAATATTAACAAATAATTTCACGATATTTGTCACTTATAAATATATTAAGAATTTTGTAAACTTTACATAGGTGTTAATATTTTTTAATTAATAGATGAGGGAAATAAGTTCGGTTTATCTACCTGTTTACTTCTGGCTACAGGTTAGCTGTAGCAGTCATAAAGGTCGCTGCATATTGTAACAAGGTGTAAAATATCATATTCTAAAGTTTTGTATTTGCCATGTGCAATTAATATAACAACCATAAAATTATAATAACTGTTAATTAATTAATTAATTTTAGTAACAGCAGGACTACGGTGTCAGACATTATTCTCCTAAATTTATAGTATCTGCATGTAAAACATTATTTTATTCAATTAAAAGATGAGGGTACATTTTTCTAATGTCGGATCTTAGACTATCTTAAATATGTACAAAGCAGAATCACGAGTTAACCCATATAACATTTTAGTTGATTTCAAACACTCAACTATCAAGTAAAAATCTAGAACTCGATTTATCGATATATTTATTTTTTTTAACGTCACGTCGTGTGTACGCGTACATAATAAAACATTTGTTTTTGTATACTTTCGTCACTGCTTTGTAGATAATCTAAAAGACATTACGCAGAGATTGTTGTAATAAAGCTGAAGAACTTTTTTATCATAAAAATCTTTAATACAGATACGGATACAGCTTTCACAGATTTCATTTTATTTGTTAAATTTTTTTTTCTATTAATAAATCGCACTTTTCTGTGTGTACATATTACACGAATTATAAGAGCATATAGTACATAAAAGCTACATAATTAAAAAAAAAAAGCTACACACATTAGATGGTAGCAGTACACAAAATTTATCATGTAACATGTGAAATGAAATTATTAAGTGAAAAATGTAATATCACTAAAGAAAATTCCTCTAGTCTTGATTCCACACGTAGATAGGTATATATAATAGGTATTGAGACTTTGAGAGTTAACGAAACGATCTCATAAGAGTGAAGCCATCGGCCGCTCTTTATAGCGCTCTGAAAAGCCAAGACGGTTACAACTTAAAAAGATTAGATTGTCTATACCTAACTTAAATCCATACAGAAAATCCGTGTTATGTTCAATAATTCACGAAACAAAAGAACTGGGATATAAAAATAAAACTAAGAGAATATGAATTAATAAAAAATAATGTAATTAAACTAAAAATATTGTAATTTCATAAAATAAGCAATTTTGTTTAATACCAAAAAGAAAATTTAAAAATACTTTTAACAAACGCTTTTTGATATAATTGAAGTTTTTTAATAGTTCACATTCACTTTTAAATAGTTCAATCAAAAATAACCGAATAAATGAAGTTTAGTAAAAAAGCAAGTATATCTTATAATAGAGTTATTATTAAATACGGGTTTAATAAAACATCAATCTGATGAAAAATATGGATTTTGATTTACTTATTACTGAGTATTACATTCTGGGAAAACACTTTTATTTTTAAGGTTTCGCATAGAAAACGAAAAAGAAGAAGGAACCTTTATAAAAACCTTACGTCGGTCCGGCAAGTAGTGTCCATCCCTGTTCGCGTGTCATAACTTTATAACTCCTCCATTTTTTTCTTCCCTTCTAATGTAAGTGTATGGCTAGGTGGCGTCGACGAACCGCCATACAATTTCGTGAATTGATTACGAAAATAATTAAAGTCAGCTTTCCGTAGATAAAATTTAAGTGTGAACAAGTTTTTATTCGTGCAGTTAAATTATATAGGGGTGTCGTTGGATAGGTATTCGAAAATGCTTCAACTTTTTTAAAATGAAATTTACTCACGGGTGCATTTTCGGCGGTTTATTAACTTCCAAAATCGAAATTTTTAACGTCTCTCCCTGTTAAATTTTGAACCGTGTACTTTAAACATCAAAATGACCGTAATATATGGTTTATAAAAAATGTTGTGACAACTAACACCATGCATTAACAATAGAAATAACAATCTCCAATTTTTTAACAGATACAATCTAATTACCGGTCTACATACGCACCATGTGGATGTTAACACAATAGCTAGTTATTAATAAAACTTACATCTGTACCTGTATTGTTTTAGACATTTTTTTATTTATAAGGAGTAATTTAATACAGATTTAATTCAATATTTATGCGATTGCAAAATTTTGCTTCCTTTCGTTTCTTAGTACGGAACACTGAACGCGAGAAACCGACTCCTCCCTTGGCCGGTTATTTAACGACTTCTCCCATGAGCCTTTCGCGTTTTCAGAGATTTTTTGTCATATGTTATAATTTTATTTAAAAAAAGTACGTCAGGGGACACCCGATAGATGTGAAACATCGAAACTGGTGTGTACTGTATTATGGTTATTGGAATAGGATGAGGATGGCCGGTGTTGCGAATGAAAAAAAGAAGCTCATGATTTTTGTTGACCACATTAACAACGGCGTGCTTCAAACTCTCATTTGCAAAAGTCAACTGCTAACTGTTAAAGTTAAAAACTAACCACCAAAAATATTGGTCATCTTAGAGATATTGGAATTTTTGACATTAATTTAATGTCACAAATGTCAATATCTGTATGAGGAACTTAGTCAACCGTCAATTGTGAAGTTAAAACATCGTATTTTAACGTGTTTAATTTTTGACATTAGCAGTAAACAGTTAACTACTTCAAGTTAAAGTTTGAAGCATAACGCTGTTAATATTACATTGCATGAGTTAACTTTGTTACGGTAGCGCTAGAGTTTGTTTCACCTAGATTATCTTTTGATTCTGTGAAAGTTACAATTGGTAGATGATAGCTAATGGTGGGATTCCAACCATAATGGCTCTGACGCCAGCGACGCCGCGTCAGAGATGTTACGGCTCCATCGCAGCGTCTCTGTCGCTGTGTTGGGTATCAAAGGTCACCGACAGTATCGCTGAGGCCTTCCGTCTACCGGTGTGCTGAACGGTGGTATTTTTTAAAATGCATACTCTGAAAAGAATATGAATCGCGCTGTTGTTAAAGATTTGTTAAAAATATTTGTAGATCAAGAAACGACGTTTTGGTGTTTTAATATTACTTGAGTGCTAGAAATCCAATCGATCCGATTTATGATTCCCGCAAAGAACTGGGGCTATATAAAATCGTAATACAAGAACATTTAAATTATAATGACGATAAGCTTAGAGAATTTTGTTGTTTAAATAAAACATCATTTCATTTTATTTTGTCCCTTGTACATGAAGAATTGTTACCAAAAACAACACGAAATCATTTTTGACACCAATGTTATTAAATATTCATCATCTTCTTCATTGAAAACCTTCATTATCAAAGAATAATCTCAAATTCAACGTTTTGGTCTAGCGACTCAGCCGCTGTCGCCGCAGTGGCATTGTCGCTGCGTCAGAATCGCTATACTCGTAAACGCTGTCATATATTTTATAGAACCTTATACTATCGTCCTGTCGCGGCATTACTAACGTCAGAACAGCTCTTCGCGAAATCCCACCTTAAAATATGAAACGTAAATTTTGGATGTAATATTCACTATCACTCATTTTGGAAACTTTGTTCACAATGACAAAATTTTAAAAATAAAAATCACTGTTTACTTTTATAAAAAAAAAATTTGGTTGCCTGTAAAGTCGGTATACGGGCGAAAGTTTTACGTGACAACGACTTTGAATGGTAAAATCATTTTAATGTGAATATTCATTCGTATAGTAGGAAGAAGGATGAAATAATAGTAACAATTTAAAACATTTATTTATACAAAGAATTATATTTAAAACATTAATTTATACAAAGAATCTCGCACTGAATTTCATATTAACAAAATTTTATTTTTACCTTTACACATACATACGTATTTATATACAAATATACATACAATAACTTGCAATACATTTGCAAGCTATGCACTAATTCTCTAGTGCTGCGCGCGCGGCAGACCGATCATAGTTGAGTGGGAGAGAGACGCAAGGCATTCGGCGGGCCTCTCTCTCGTTCGGTGACTCATCGTTACGTTACCGAGCGTTACACTTTTTCAAAGTGACTTCCAGCCGCAACCTAATTTAAGACGTTGTCACGTCAAAAAAAACTTCATCACAGGAGGAAATATACGATCAGACGCACACGGCGTAGATCAAAACTAAGCGTCTCCAAAGTTTGAGACGCTTGGTATTGCCCCGTGCCAACTCGTTATCGCCTTTACCTGCGCACAGCGCTAGGCGCAGACGGTGTAAGCTAAAACCAAGCGTCTCCTGAATTTTAAAACATCTTCGTTTTATCCCAGTCCAACGCGCGTATAGATGTGTCACATCAAAAAGTGTATCACGTTAAGGTCATAACGTCATATTGTCAAAATCGGTTGAAAACTTATTGTCAAAGCCCGACGCGTGGACTGATATATTTATTTATCCTTTTTTTATGTCACCTTACGACGCACGTCATGAGGATTTCGGGAACCATAGAAATGAACACACTTATGTTTAAACGGTGTCTAAAAACAATATCATTATTTTGGCGACCATTGTGATCGGAGACAAAAATTTTTGCAACGTAACGCAAGCAAAGCAGTATTAAAAATACTAGTATCCTTCTGTCACGAAATCAGTGTAATGAACTAGACTGGTAGTGGGTGTTTTACGTCTTGACCGCGAGTGTGTTTTATCACCACCTTACCGGATTTCGGACGAGTTGTTCCGATGTTTTAAGATATAACTCGGGGATGAGCCGTCCACATACTAGGTAGGGAGAAAAGTATTTCGTATTTTACAAGTAAAAGTTGCAGTAAAATCTCTTTGATTGTGCTGTTCGCATCTGGCTATTTTTGATACCATTAAATAAATGACAATTTAAAAAAATTAAAAGTAAAAACGGTGTCTCATCATTTTTCTAATATTTTTCTGTCCTTCTAAATGGATTTAACGTAGAAATTCGATATATTTTAAAGTTTATTATAAAAAAAAATGGTATCAAAACTAGCCAGATACAAACAGCACAATCGAAGAGATTTCACTGCAACTTTTTAGTTACAAATACAAAAAAACCTTTTCCTCGACCTGATATATGCGTATACACTATAGTCCTGCAGTATAGATGTGCGGTTTACATGCAGCAATACATTCGTATATGGGTTGAATGTACTATTTAAATTTATAATTTTAATAATAATAATTAATGATAAAATGCTTATTTTATAACTTTATAAACAAAAACAAATAAAAATTATTAAATACAAATTTCTTACCATTATTTCATTGTGCTTGTTATTTCATAATACGTAACATATAGCGAAAGGAACTTCCTTCCTACTGGGTCTCTCACGATACCTCTCGTTTTTTTCCCTGCATTTAGCTTAAGCGATAACATACCTACTATCTACGTGCGTCACGTTATCTAAATGTCGCTCCCCGGGGAAATCAATTGTTTTCGCAATACAAATTAACTCCCTAACGGGCAAGTCCGCGTGCTGTCAATGACGTACGAGATATCAACAACACCCATAATAGAGTTATGAAAATGTCCATCAATTTTATCTATTCGTGTCGACGCGTAATTAAAACACACCTATCTATGACGTGTCGGACAGTTGGTAAATGGAATGATACGAGGACGTGTCTAATAAGTTAACATTAATTTGAGTAAGCGCTTAGCAAATTTTTTAGTACATTCCAACATTTAATAACCATGTAAGCAGTAAGTAGTACATATTTATATAATAATAAAAATAAATAAAGAGAAGCTAATTATCAGTGGTTAAGACTACTGATTAACAAGAAGGAACTAGATACTAAACTGATCAAAGGATAATTGACAAATGAATTTTCAACCTATATCAAATTGAAACCATGCGTGACTTAAAAACGAGATTAAGCTACCCGAATCGGACGTTGTTATAGTCTTGGTGAGAACGGTCATTAGTAGCCTCCGACCCGCAATCGAACATCGTAGAGGGCTTATGGTCTAAGGCCTATAATCTAAAATACAAAGACTATGGGAGGATATGCTAAAAGGCGGAGTGATTAAATACCGACATACAACAATAAATTATTTTATAATCAGTAAGGGGTAAAATGGCATGTACACAGAATTGGAGACATTGTAAAGAATAATCAAATCGTAAACAACACGGTCACCGTTTGTCCTCCTGAAAAGGATGAATTAAAGTAGACTGACAAAACAAATCTATAGAGTGAATGTGTGTGATGGTAAGGTCGGTAAGGGTCGCCCTAGAAGAACCTATAAAATTGGTGGCCTATTAAATAAAATGCCAAAATTCTAAACATTCGGAACCGACGAGCCTGCATGAAAAGATCGATGGATGTCAGTGAAACAAGAGCGATATGCAAGGATCGTAACATGCGGGAATCTAGTTTCTGCCTACCCTTCTGGGAAATAGGCGTGAGTTTATAATAATAATAAACGCTGTAAATTGAAGGTCTTGCCCGAAAACACTGATTGATGTTAATGAATGAATACAATATATAAGGATACCAAATTCAAAGAAGCAGTCTCGCTTACTCCTCTGAGAAATAAATTGCGAGCTTGTGTCCGTGTTTGCAATCATATTAAAAAAATATATTATTCTTATGATATTCAAAAGTAATTTTATTTTATACTGAAACAAATTTGCGTTCAAAATCCAATTCAGTCTGACGTGAATCAATAAAAAAAATGAGAACAGAATAATTGTGGTATCCATATAGACAAACCTACCGACACCGTGTCGGGTCTTATGAAAAGTTTTCATTGATATTTTTTTTAATTCGCGAAAATTGAAAAAACGATAGAACAATTTTCACTGAGATTACCTTCCGTTCTGAGGGTGAGGGGTCGCATCGCGCTCCCCTTGCACCAGGAATAATGAACCGCGATCTGCGTCGAGCAGTATTGAGACATTTTGCAGTATCTTGTGGCACAACACCCGCACGTCCAGCTCGTTGCATATGTCCTTCACCTAGGATGAAGAGAAAAAAAAAATTAGTACATACTCCAACGTGTCACAAGACATACAATATCTCTGTGAAAGTTTGAAACAAAATGTGTAAGGCGTGCCGGTGGCCGCGGGCTCAGCGTGTTGCTGTCGGATTAGGTAGTAACGGTTGCGACCCTCACCACGAGCGAATAGACCAACAATTTTTTTCAACTCGTCAAATCAACGCCTACACCAGGGTTTCCCAAACTTATTTTACTGTGACGCCCTTGGAACTTTACCATTTTTTACGACGCCTCTCAACTCAGCCCTAAAAATATTTACTAATTTTAGTACTAACTTAGGGATGTTTGTCACAATGCGCACGGCGCTCCCTAAAGTACCCTGTGGCTCACTCGACTTGGTCGCATCGACATGCGACGCCCCCGGGACAAATGCGACGCACAGTTTGGGAAGCCCTGGCCTACACACCTTGGAGAGTATGTTAAACCGCCGGCGTAGGATCGCTATCCGGTATAGCCACAACGACGACATTCATCAATGCACGTAACTCTAGACAAAGGTCACTAACGGGGCCAGCTCAGGAAGGTAATAAGGTTCAAGTTAGACGATCGGGAACAAAAGATTGTCAGAGAACTCGTAGCGGGATGTCCGAAATCTAAGACAGCAACAATAATATTTCGTTATGGATTATTAATAACTATTTATTTTACTTCATGAAAATTATTATTGTTTACTTTCACACACCGACGCCAATAATGACGATAACCGATATACATAGACTATTATTTCATAGCATATTTAAATAATTAATCATTCCCTTTGATAGAACCTATGCGCTGCACCGCAAAGAAATGAAATTTATAACAATCTTTATATGCAATTAAATGCTATGTTTACTGCGACTACTAAACAAACAAGGAAACCTTTTGTTTTGTTAGATGCAACATTTTTGTCATACACATATACGAATTGTTCACAAATTAAACACTTAGTATAACTGACAGAAATACAATAAACAACATTTTGATAGATTATTCATATAGTGAATAAAAATAAATATGTCAATAAAACCGGACCATAATATTTCATACATATTTGCTTTGAAATAAAAATACGTATCGCAACTATCAAAACGTAAGCAAACAAATGACGTTCGATTCGAAATCGAAATAACTTTGTGATCACTAACTTAGAACAAAAATATACTTCGTGGCAAAGCCGAACTCAACTTTTTCGCTCTATTTTTTTTCGCATGGTTCGTTAGCTTTGTTCCTCGGGAGTAGGTACGGGACACTTTTCCCTATTTCAAGTCCAAGTTTTTGTTCTACTAAACCTAATTTTTTTGGATTACCAACTAATGAACATTATTTTGGAGAAGTTTACGTAATAGAAGAAACGTTGAGATATATTTACATATTATTTACTTATGAGAGATTTACTTACTATTCAAAACCAATTGTGAACGCAATAAAATTGACCTACATAAACGTCTTATGCATTACGTTTTGAAATATTTCCTACTCTGTACGTGTTTTTTTAACGTTCAATTGCTTAGGTGAACGTTATTGTTATTACCTCTTTGTAGTTCAAATTGGAACTTTACAAAATACTAATATTGTTTTAATCGAAAATAGCTTCAAAAACATCTAATTTAAAAAGATACCTGGTTGAAATTCACATAAGCTTGATAAGCTCTTTTTTGACGTGATAATGACGTGATAAATCGATAAACGCCGAAACTGCACGCACGAAAAAGCATGACTCATAGTCGCGTTCCGCCTGAGCCGAGCGTGCGAGCGAGAGCGCGGAACGAGCGATCTCTCTTCCACTCCATCGACCGATGCGTCCGAGTAGAGGAGAGACAGCGGCCGCACACAACCTACTCGTGAACTGTTTTGTCAACTGTTTATAAAGTGAAGTGAAAAGTTCAATGTGGTTTCTATTGTTTATTATAACAAAAATTGCAGCAAGTGATAATAATTCAATTCATAAAACTATGCAATTTTTCATCAATGTTTTCTTATGACGTTATCACGTAAAATTATCGCTCATAAACCGACTTTACAGACAACCAATTTTTGTCTGAAAATTTATGGTATATAATTTCAAAAAACATTATGACCTTTTGCGTAAGAATACTTTTAAGAACATAACTATTTAATAAGCTTTCTCACGAGTTGGTAATCTATACAAATGATCTTTTGCTTACTCAAAAAATCATGATGAAATGAGCGAAATGAGAGCAGTCTCAGTACAGTTGAAAAAACTATTCAAAGTTTGCAATAAGGTAAAACATAGCATATAAAATTACGTCATTGCTTTATTTTAATTTTAAGTTCGATATCAAGGTGTGCTCCTGTATTTCCGATGCAAGCCTGAGCTTGTCTGCGTATCTCAGTCTTCGTAATTCTCGTACTAGGATTTTCTCTTATACATCTGTTGCTTGCCGTATTATACTTATTAATTGTTCTCTGGACATTATTTTTGTGTGTGTATGTATGAGTATGCATGCGTGAGTGCGTCTCTGTGTGAGCATGCATGTATGAGAGCGTGCATGCCTGAGTGCGTGTGTGTGTGTGAGCTGCACGCGTGAGTGCGCATGTGTGTGCCCCCAAACATAAAAATGAACTGGTGACAAATTGGAAGATCTAGTAGGCTATGAAGGTAGTGTGAGACATAATTTGATAGAAAAAAAAATTAAAAAATAAAATATAGTTTTTAAAACTAAAAAACACGCTTTAATGATAAATCGAAATAAAAAGTGAAAAATGTTTCTTAATATAGGAATAAAATAATGAACGAAAAAAAATTTGGTTGCCTGTAAAGTCGGTATACGGGCGAAAGTTTTACGTGACAACGACTTTGAATGGTAAAATCATTTTAATGTGAATATTCATTCGTATAGTAGGAAGAAGGATGAAATAATAGTAACAATTTAAAACATTTATTTATACAAAGAATTATATTTAAAACATTAATTTATACAAAGAATCTCGCACTGAATTTCATATTAACAAAATTTTATTTTTACCTTTACACATACATACGTATTTATATACAAATATACATACAATAACTTGCAATACATTTGCAAGCTATGCACTAATTCTCTAGTGCTGCGCGCGCGGCAGACCGATCATAGTTGAGTGGGAGAGAGACACAAGGCATTCGGCGGGCCTCTCTCTCGTTCGGTGACTCATCGTTACGTTACCGAGCGTTACACTTTTTCAAAGTGACTTCCAGCCGCAACCTAATTTAAGACGTTGTCACGTCAATATTAGTATTAGCAAAAAATAGAAAATAATTTCCAAATTATTTTCTATTGTACGATTCTTTAACGTAGATGTTCTAGGTATCTATTTACCACTAATCTTTGAGTACCGCTACGATAAGTGACCAAAGTGAACAAATTTGAGTGTTTGTTTGTAAATAATGACACACTATAGCGTAAAGATAATTCATTGAATTCCGTCTTTCGAACAAAAACTATAAATTATGATTAATTCTAATTTTAATTAAATGCTTCGTGGTTAATCACACATTAAACAATACGAGACAAATATGCATATCATATGTGTATATAATTATAGAAATTGATGTCGTTACATTCAGTATCACCAAAGCATATTCGTTAATTAGAAGCGGCGTATAATAAGTAATGTAATAGATTTAAGTTCCATTAGAAAGGTTGTTTAATGCTTTTAAAAAATTGGCATGGGTAGGAAACATAAAATTATTCTTGTCAACGGCTAACAGCGAATTTATGTTTGTACAAATCGATCACACGTGTCTATACTTTTTAAATTCAAAATTTCTACATAAATATCACTAAGAACAATGTTCACCATTATTCGTTAATGTTTTGACGTCTAAACTAAAACGAAGAAGAACAAAGCAAATTAAAGATAAGAAAGCTGTGCATGAACTCTACCAATTCTCAATAGTACCGAAAGTTTATATTAAGCAAAGAAAATAAGTATGAAGATTAACTGAGAAAACAAATTTATGAAAAAAGGCTATCTTAGAACACATATGACTTATCACAACAAAAACCAAAGAGAATAAATAGGTCACATTAGCAAAGAGCAACGTAGAAACTAAAAGATTGCGGGTGAACCACACCAACTTCAAGAAGCAAACACTGAAAGCTCTGCACCAAGCAAAGAAAACAGAGAACGAAAGACAAACGCAAAAAACTTGCCCTTTCCCACTGTATTTATTAACACATTATAGTATCTATTACCTATCCTGAATCCAGTTTCTGGCTAAAGGTTGCACGAATACCGACTGGCTCTACACTCCCGTCACTTCTAATCCAGACTAGAACCTACACTTCCCCCGATATTTACGCTCCCTTTGGTGTATTGCGACTTGTCCCTTTCAGTCATTGCGACTGGCTGAAGGTCGAGCGATGATGATGATGATGATGAATGTTTTGACGTCTAAACTAATATTGTAATTCCAACCAGAACAAATGTATTATGGTCTCCCGCATAAACGCATAGCAAGATATAAAAAGTGCTCTATACGTACTGTAATCCACCTTCTCAATATGCTGCCACATCGACAACACGTCCGGAAACGCATACACACGCCGTGTGCCGCGCACTTAACGTCCGAATATCTCTGCAAGGCTATGTGTAGCGTCGTCAAAAGTTTACTGCTTTTCCCAGAAGAGACGGCGATAAAAACAGATCTAGCACAGAGACGCACGGCAACGTGTTTATCGTACATTGTAGCGGATCGCGGCCGCTCCCTTATGCTAAACCGAAGTGTACAACTTTATTATGTGGAATTGCCCCAGCGCCGCGCGTCCCGTCGCGGGGGATACGCGAAGCCGGGAGAGCTAAGCAAACTTCCATCCCAACAAAAAAATACCCCACGATAAAAGCCCCACTAACGTATTTAACGCAAGAACGAAAAGGTCGACACTTTGCCGGCTGTTTATTTTTAGCAGCCGTCTGCAAAGAGAATTCGTAATGTTAACAGTTTGATAGTTATGACCCGATATATATTTAGCCATACTAATATTAAACTGGCCAAGAGCATGTAGAAGCATGCTCGTTACAGGGTTCCGAAGCCATTAGCCGAAAAACTAATAGAAACTCATTGTACGCATAAAATGTATGTTAATGTTTATTTTCTTTTAACATTTACCTATATGAATCTTTATAGTTAAAACATTTAAAAGTTTGTTTAGAGAATGAACCATGTTAGACTGGGTGATGAGGATTGCGAAGAATGGGGGAGAGGAAGATATGGTCAGAGAGGGTAAAGTACTGGATAGATTTAGATGAAATTTAACATACAGGTAGAATAATTTGTGGTTTACATACATGGTAGTTTATACATCCCACTTTTGTGTTCCTGTACAATAATTTACAAAGAACTGGAATCGACATAGAAAGCGGGAGCGATTTCGAAATTGAGAGTTATAGCGCTACTAGAAAAGAGTAGGACGCACAACTGGAATAGAGGACAAGACCGAGCGATATAACTATGGAATCAGACTTGAATTGGAAACAAGTTCGGATTGGCATTAATGATAGCAAAATTATATATATATAAAGTGACGACATACAGTGGTAGAGTTATGCTGTGGTCCATTTGGCTAGAACATATTTTGCAATAGTTACATTGATATATTGTTATTTTAAATATTTATTACTTGACGAATAGTCAGAGATGTTAATAAATGCGATTTCGTATTTCATATTATATTTAACCCTGCTGTTTTGAAAATCGAAATTTGTATCTTAAATTCCTTTTTAATACCTCATTTCCTACGATTATTTTGAGACTGATTGAAAGATTAATGCGAAAATAAACCAATCTGATAAAATAAAAAAACTTTAACTCGACTACGGCGAAATCCAAAAGTTATTAAAGCTCCCTTTTATTAAAATATGATAAAAATATTGTGTGACAGGTGTGCATATCAGAAGACATTGTTATTACAGTAATAAAAATGGTCAAATGCTAAGTTAGTTTTGCAGCCTGCGTATGAGACAAACACACCGTCGACGGGTCTCATTGACATTATTATCAATTTTATCAGGTAGGTATATTATGCCTGTTTTTGTTGTTATATATTGACAAAATGTTTACTATCACTGTGTCTTTGTACCGCAATAACAAATTGTTAAAATTCAACAAACTACTCCCTTAAAGAACCACACAACATATAATAGTCCTAAAGTACTTGCTTTAATTTTGAGAAATAGACGAAAATTTTTACGAAAATGTCTCTTAGCTTCTTTAAGAGCGTACTTTCCGTTAGTCTTAGTGTAAGAATTATTTCGTTTTGAAAAAACATAGGTATAGACAAACTGTACCCAAAACTAGTGCCGCGTAGTTTTTAATTTTTTTGGATTTTCAATTTGCTGTCGCGATAAATTAGATAATTTTAAGAGCTTCAAAGGCCGTTATGAATGTTTTGTTGTTTCCTTAAAATATTTGGTTTCATATAAAAATATGGAGAATGACAAACTTTAAGAAAGTGACTGTTAAATATTAATCTTCAAGGATACAAAGAAAAGGCGTTGGTACCAAAGAAAAAGTATTGGATTTATGTAAATCTGGAGAGGAAAATTATTCTTCACATTATTTATTACTGAAAATGAATGTATAAAATTGATATTTCTTCCCTGTCTGAGTTTTGTGCGTTATATATATATATAAGCTTCTCGGTCTTATTTGTAATATTGAATATATATATTCAATATATATATATATTCAATATTACAAATAAGGCCGAGAAGCTTATATATACATATTCAATATTACAATATTACAAATAAATTTATATAATAGCCGAGAAGCTTTAGAAAATTTTATTTTTGAAATTTATGTATGTGTAATTGAATAAAAAAAATTAAACTCTGACGTATCTTTGGGGCACTAGGTTGGAACGAAGCTCCTTTCGCTATATGAAAAGATATTTTATGAATTGAATAATAACAATGCAATTAATTAAAACGTTTGAAAGTAATTAAATAAATAATAGTAACATAAGTGAATAAATGGTAAGAAATATTTATAAGTAGTAAATAAACATTATTTTTTTAAGTTTTGAATTAAAAAAAAAAGCAGTAAACAGCGTCATCTGTTTTGTTTATAAAAAGGCCTCGTTAAGTTCTTTAGTTTGCACAATTATGTAAATAAAAAAAAAATTGGAAAATCCAAAAGTGCACGCCTCATAGCGGTTACTCCATTTTTACTAATGATTACAAATTACTTGGTATGCATTGTTCAATACTCTAAATTCTACATATTAACAAAAATTTATACCGTAATCGTCTTTTTTTTTTAAATTGAAATAAATAAAAAAAAAATATTAACCGTGGTGTCAAAATTTTTACTTAAACATTGAGAATAAAAAAAGCAGTCACGCTTCGGGTTTCTTATGTTCTCTAGATTAAGATTTAATAAAAAAAAAAATTTTTACTAAAAAACTCGTCAAAATTTTGTTTATTAAATATCAATTAAACTACACCGAATTAGACAGCGAAATTCAATAGGCTTCTATTCAGATGCATACTAAAGCGAATGAAAAAAAAAAACACTCGATTAGTGAAGTATTTCATTCGTTATCATGACCACATACAGACACACGGACGTCCACGAAAAACATTTTTAAAACAGTTTTTAAAATATGTTCTATAACAAAATGTGTTTTGAAGATATTACAGATATTAAAATGAGTGATTATTCTTGCCGTTTGAGAGTATACATTATTTTAGAAGTGCAACATGTAATAAATAAAGACATTTAAAGTTCAAAAAATCACTCGTTTTTCGTAAGGCGAGAGTAGAGCACTACCTCATGCGCTCCGCTTATGAGGCGTGCAATATGAAGTCACTAATAAATGTCACTTTATCATGTTTATAAAAAAAAATATTTATTAACAATTTAAAATTGAATGATTTCCAGAACTGAAACAATCTATCCAAGAGTTTCATTTGACATTTTAAGAAAAAAAATTAAATTATAAATCATATACAAGCACAATGAAATAAATTAACAACCTTAAAAAGTAATGAAACGAAAAATACAACAAAAAGATAAGAGAATGATATTAAAATATTATAATAAAACCAATATTTTATTATAAATTACCATAAAAACAATGGAATACTAAAAAAAGCCAACATCACGTCGTGTTCCCAGGCGATCTACCATCCAAATAGTACTGACCGTGCCTGACGCTGCTTAACTTCGGTGATAGGATAAGAACCGGTCTATTCAATGTGGTATGGGCGTTGGCAAATCAATTCATAAAAATGTTAACTAAAGCAACAGCCTTCAGCGTTTTCGTTGCGGTTACACTTTTTGCATGTAGCTCCCATCCGCCGAGCGTCTGAGTGTAATGTGTGATAAGAAACTTCGTACTAAAAAAAATTTGAATTTATTTTCGGTTAATACTATCAACAAGTGATTTTCATTTTCTGTGTGAAAACCTTAATTGTTGTAGTTTTTGTCCATTGGGAGCGTTGCAATCTATTTTGTTTCCCGCATCCTATACCTTGAACACAAGCAATGGAAGATCCACCTGCTTCCGAACTGTCAATTGCTTCATGATGTTTCTCTTATTAACAAGCGGTATTGTTGAATTAACAAATATACCTACTATGTTTAAAAAAATCATTGGTGCATGCTCGGAATCGAATCCTCAATTTTGTGCCACGACTGTTGAATTTACAATCGAAATTCCTACCAATGAGCCATCGGTATTTTAAAACACTTAACAGACTTTTATTCAAACCTATACAAGAATATGATAAAAAATTTGAGGACTTTTTGACAGTTTGAAATATACTACCGATGACGATGCGATATCTGTCACTCCTTTCGAATCAATATTCAATTCTTCGGATAGAGATTTGTAGTGGAGGGGCAGATCCGAGTGTCAGCGGCGGGTTGCATGCTTATGTTAATGCATGTTGCAGGGGAGCGTCGATGACGATGCATTTCATAAGTTGGTAGCAATACATATATAAATTAAATGGATTTCATATTCATCGCGGTTATTGTACAAAAAACGAATTAATTTTTTAATACTTTTCAGTCTTTATTTTGGACTTTAAAACTAATTTTATAGTTTCGGAGAGAAATCTAAACTAAAACAATTTCTGGGCCCAGCATCACATTCTGATTAAAAAAATGTATTATTATCAAGTATACGTCAAAAAATTTGGATACTGCTATTAATCGACTTAGAATTTCCTTCATGTCATCATACCAATGTTATCATATTACTGCATCGTTATCGAATTTATATGTGAGGGAATTTCAACTCATTAATTTATCGTAGAGTAGGTAGATCAAAATCTTTAATAATTATCATTTTAATATATCACGGCATATAACTTATTTCGCTTGAATGGTGAAGTGGTGACAGATCACATTTTCATCAAGAACCAGCCATCACTTTTGAGTACTTTTTAAGGTCACACTTTTACAGACGTGTTCATAGCTCTGGGAAAAAAAATATTCATTTTTTGTAAGAATTCAATTGCAATAAAATCTATTTGGTTGTGGTCTCATCGTAAAATGAAGATCGGTGTTTACTAACTGAAATTTTCCTCATAACCTATTAATTTAAGGATAACAAAAAGCAATTATAAAATTGTCTCAAAATTCGTCTCCATTAAAAATACAAATGTAAGAAAGACGCTTGCTTTAAATTCAAAGTTTGTTAGTATTGTTTTGTTGGCGAAAAAGACGCTCGACAGACCATCGTTTGATACTGAATTTCTCTAAGAGATAAAAATGGATACCCCATCTATCCCGATTTTCACAAGGGACACTGAGTTTCAGCATTAGGTAAGATACGAATCCTTGCTGTGGATTACGTTATAAAAAACTTGCCGATGTTACTCTAATAAGAAACGCGTATCGTGTCGTAACACAACAACGCGTGCTTTTTATTATAGTAAGAATTATACCCCGAGATTTCGTAGCATATTTATATTATATCCTTGATATTTCAAATGGTACAGTGATACGTTAAAGGAAGTACCTGTGATAACTTTGTATACAATGAAGTAATATCATACTGGTGAAAGTAACAAGGTTATTTGATTTTAAAACCACAATCTGATACTTTCTTCGGTAAAATAAAAAAAAAACCGGCCAAAAGCGAGTAGCACTCAAGCATCAAAGATTTGGATGTATATAGGCATTTCATTCATGAATAGCCTTAAAGATTTTATCTGTTTTTGATAATGGCGAGATATTTATTGGTGTCAGGAATTCCGAAACATTAATTTTAAAAAAATTGATTTTTTAAAAATATCCCCATATTTAAAAATCTTCCCTTTTTTAAGGGAAATTAAAATGTAATTCTATGTATTGGTGTAAGTCACATGTATATAATTATAAATTAATGATTTCCAGATTTTCTCCTTTACTTGTGCTTTAGTTTATTTGTTCTTCGTGACAAATTTCATGATTCCAACTCAATGGGAAATATACTATAGATTTTGATGACCTTAGTGTCATAATATGCGACATAAATTGCTATTTTCTCGTTCAATTTTTGATTACGTTGACATAGAAGCTTGATTATGCAAATCTTCAAAGGACCGCAGGCAAGAGTGCTTGATATCAATTTCAAATTGTACCTCTACACATTCCTAACAAAAAAGGGTCTTTGACAGAGACGGGTAGATGGACATAGAAGTGATCCTAAAAGGGTTCGTTTTTCCTTTTGAGGTACGGAACCCTAAAAAATTGCATCTGAATGGACATATGGATTAGTAATTGATATTTTTTAACTGTCAGTAATAAATCTTAAAATGGTTATTGTTACAAATTGTGAAATCTTGTTAAATTGTATATAATATTTTTTGAATAAGAGAAACCCTGAACCAGTAAATATTTGTGTATTTTTCCTACAAAGAAACTATTTTTCACTGTTTTTTGGTAATGTGTACAAAGAACTAGCCCAAGACGAAACGTCTCCTTTGTATAATTTACGGATTTAGCGCAGGATCAGTAAGGGTAGTTACAAAAGCAATTTAAGCGTTTTAAGTCGGAAAATTTAGTGTGAAATACTAGTCTCGCTCTAGTCATTTTGTTACAAATAAAGTGAACGCCTTCTGTGGAAAAGTTGTGGAAGACCCGTCATATTAGTAGTGGCAAACTGGGTATTTCTCATAAAAAAACTATAATATGTTAGATCATTTACAAAATTCAAGAAATTGAAAAAGCTCTATGTATGAATACCAATAATCATATCTAAAAAAATATATAAACCGTTTCTACTTGCGATCTTTATGAAAACGAATCAAATTCAAACCATTTTGAAATGATTAAAGCGATAAAAATTAGATTATATGCGACAAGAATGTCCAGAAAACATCGTTGTCGAAGCAGAGCCAAGCTCTAGAAAACCTGGTTTTACGCGAAATAAGGTAATATTGTAGGTACAGTGAGACTGCAAATGTATCGACCATTACAAGCTTCTACAGCCAAGCCAAACCGTAGACTTTACTCTCAGCAAATAATAAGATTAAAATGAGTAATCGTAACTAAATGGCCTTTATTGACAAACGAAAATGGTGTGTTGTTCCATTACGATAATGCCGGGCCATTTATAGACCAGACCTCACCTGAAGTCGAATTACTATCTGTTTCGGTCAACTAAGAATAATTTAGATATCATAAGATTAAAATAACCATTAATAACATTTTTTTTTGTAAAAGATCATGAATATCTACAGTATTGCAATCACGGCATTACCGACAAGTTGACAATAAGTAATCCACCAAAACAATACTAGCTTCACGTATAACGTATAAGTAAATATGTGAAAGCTTACATAAAAAAAAAAAAGTATTTCAATTGTATAGAACTTGCGTAGATTTTCTCCTTGATCTATCAGTAATATACTTATCATAGTCGAATCAAGTATAGTGATCAACACAATTAAGTGCCCAATATAATATTCGTTACAAGTAATGATCGTGTCCTTAGCATTATTGTTTTTTGTGCTTTATGTTTCAGAACACAATTAAGAACTGATTACGCTGTTTCGAAAACGGAACCTAAACATTAAATAAATATGTTTTCTCATATGTCACAATTTTCAGCAGCCAAAATGGAAAAGCTTGCATGAAGCGAACTATAAAGCAAGAAAGGTATGCAAAGATCTGTACCACGAGCTGAGCTGCTCTGTGGTCTCTATCTGCCCGTTTGGGAAAAGGGGCGTAAATTTATAAAGATCAAATAAAAACAACCATTCAAAACTAAAAAAATATTGAATTTTATAACCGCGATCCCTAAAGACAAATAAGACGATAAACATGTCCATAATTATAAAATAAAAATTGGCCAAGAGCATGTCCGACCATGCTCACAATAGAGTTCCGAAGCCATTATTGCAAAGAAATGCACTACAGATTAAAATAATACGTTCTTACACTTTTTTCATATTTTCTGAACATGAAAAAAGTGGAGTACTTTACTATTTTTGGAGTAATTATTTCAAAAAGAATTTACTTAAGCTTGCTGAAAAAAAATTTGTTTCAGCTTTTATTACATGTATAGAGTGCGTCATTTACAAATATTTATTTTTGTTATTTAACTATTAAACTAAGTAGCAATTTACAGAAGACACCTATACTCCAGATTTCATTAATATACATCTTATAGTTTTTGAGTAAAATGCCTGTGACATACGGAAGAATGGACAGACAACGAAACTATAAGGATTCCGTTTTTGTCATTTTGCCTCGGAACCCTAAAACAAGTAAGCCGCGCGTTTCGAGGTAAGCAATAACAGTCCTACTCTTTTCTTTATTTAAAGGGAGTGTGATTTTCCTATTTTATTAATATGTTTATGACAGTAGATCGCAACAATAATTTAAGTTATATTATTAATAGTAGTCTACAATTTCTTTCTGTCGATTCATTTTGTAAGATTATGTGAATTCCAAATTTATTCGGGAATATAAAAAACAGACGGTTACGGTAATACGTAAGTTCAATATAAACTGAACGCATAAAGCCTCCGAACGCTAATGAAATATTTTATGCAAACCCGCCGGGATTATTCGGCTGGCCCGCGCTGACTGGCAAGTCAGACCTTCTTGTATTTATTACCAATTAATCGCAAATCGACTCGGATTAAGACTCGATTCCCTTCACAGTCGAACATTTCGCTTAATTAGAAACTGGAAAGTTTTGATTAAAATTTGCTGACTTTAAAAGCTGGAATGAAGCTATGATTTAAACGAACTCAATAACATCTGTAACTAACGATTCGCTATCAATGCAAGCACTTAAATCAATTTACTACACTTTATGGATTAACGTTAAACTATCTAGTCTTAAAGACGTAAGTATAATTTAACTGTTTATCTATTTGGAAGCTTTTGGTTATATATGCACTCTAAAAAATTTAGTACTTAAACAGGTGATACTAACATTCCTGAATTTACCAGGTCTTTCATTGCTATTACATATTATAGGCTTTACAAATATATATATAAGACATATCTTTAATTTACAAACAATTTTAGACTTTGTGCACTTACGTGCAAAATTTTTCAGAATACACATTTTTAATATGCCACTTTATAAGACTATTTTTTTTGTTACGAAATAATTTAAACACTCAATATGACATTTGGCTACCTGGACTACATACCTTCGTTGCGTATACTTTCTGACACTGAATTCTCTTTCTTCATTTATTTTTTAGTAATTTCAGAATTGTGTCGACCTCATTCATGTAAGACTTTTCGCCGAAATAACATAGCGTGTTTCGTCGAAATCAACCTATTTCATCAAGTCTATTAAAGAATGTTGCCGCGTACATGTTTGATGTAAATATTCTTGTAAGAAATTGCAACTTGTTAATATCAAAGTTGCAATAAATTGCTCATATTACACACAAAAATACTGAAAATAATAAGAAAAAACAAAACGTACAAGAACGAAATGAAATAATTATTAGGTTCAAATACATACTATTATTGGACAAATATAGATTACCACTAACATACCCATTACAAAATCTTTTTGACTACACTTAGAAGCTTGCTTGGTGTACAAACTTGAAACGTGGCAGATAGATTTTTACAAAACACGTTTAAAACAGATTTTTATAAATCCCACAATTAAAAATATTATTATTGTATCCGTTAAATTAATTTGAGAATAAAATTTTTATTATAAATAAATAGATGAATTAGCGCGTAAAAGCTTTGCATGCAAGTCGGATATTTTTGAAATGTCAGATTATAAATTATGTTATAAACGTGCTTCAGTGTATTTTGAAAGTCAGCTATTGAAAAAGTGTGATAGACAATAACTTATTTCGGTTCTCTGATATGTTTAGAGACAAAGATATAGAAAGCCGTATTAAAACTCCCAATTGTATACCACTGAGTGTTTCTGGAATATCACGAATGATCAAAATAAGAGATGAAAATTAACGAAGCATCCGTTGTTTTTTAATGTTGGAATACTTTTATTTGGTCTTGTTGTTAGGAATGAATTTCAACGTTTTTCAGCACTCTTGGAAATCGACTTTTAATAAAGGCAAAATCGCTTTACATTTTTCTATCACAAGTTTAGTATTTTTGAAAAATCAAAGTGAATATAATAATTACGCCGATTTTTTCCTTAATGAGCTTTTTTATTTTATAGACATCGGAATCGTGATTAGAATCAGAAAAAGATATCCGGATCGAAGTCAGAATCGGAATCGGGGCAGAAATGGTAAACTAAGTATTTGCGACTTTATACGGAAAATAGAAAAACATATTTGGAGTGTTTTTGAAAGATATATATAGGGACAGAGATGTCAAAGAACGGTATGGTATGAAAGAAGATGTAGTGATTAGAGTACAAAAAGATAAGTTGCGGCGGTTTGGTTTTCTGGAAAGGATGAATGAAAACGGACCGACAAGACAAATCTATAGAGCGAATGTGCGTGATGGAAAGATCGGCATGGGACGCCCTTGAAAATCCTATATAGACGAAATTGGTGGCTATGAAAAAAAAACCGGCTAAGAGCATGTCAGACCATGGTCAATGTAGGTTTCCGAAGCCATTACTACAAAGAAATGCAACACAGATGTAAAAACTATGTTGTTACACTTTTTTCCATATTTACAACACAAAATAGGTATAAGTACTTTAGTCCCCTGTTACTAGATAAACAAATAGGTATGTCGACTATTACTTTCAACCGAGTTAATGTAAAATAAGGTGTATTAGCAAAAGAACGCAACTTCATGGCACTTACTTCTTTTTGTTAAGAAGCGCAGTTTTTCGGCAGTAACTAAAAATAGTATATCCGACCATGTTCAATATAATTTCTATTGAAAGTGTTTAAGAAGCTTTACCTCCTTTTTTATTTTCATATTTTTAAAAATGAAGGGGGCCGGGGGCACAATGTCTGCTATTTTAGGAGCGATTATCCCCGAAATTATTCACGTAATCAGAAAAGCTGCTTAGAACCCATAAATTGATTTTAAAAGAACTGTCAAAATATATGCCACACGTTGATTTTTACTGAAAAAAAATTTTCAGCTTCTTTTACATGTATGTAGTGGCCTAGAAATACCTATTTTCGTTATTTGACTTCTAAACTAAGTAGCAGCTTATACAAGACACCTATACTCTGAATTTCATCAATATACATCTTGTAGTTTTTGAGTAAAATGCCTGTGACATTCGGACGAACGGAAGGACAGGACGAAACTTAAGGGTTCCGTTTTTGCCATTTTGGCTCGGAACCATAAAAAGGATCAAATTTTAAGCACCCGAAACCGACGAATTGCCATGAAAAGATTGATAGATGTCAATGAAGTAAAAGAGATATGCATACCATGTAGAAGTATATAATCTCTGCCTACCCTTCTGGGAAATAGAATTGGCCAAAAAATTAAAAAGTTAGATATTAATTACTCACATTGTCAACATATTTTTATTAAGAAAAAAAAATCACCTCACCTTTACAAAAGAATTTAGGGAATATCACACATCGAAATCATTGATATCATCCACGCGTGAACAATTCTTTTTAGTGTCCGATCTGCGAAAAAGTGGCAGTCAAATGAGCACAGAAGATGATTGCCACTTTTCTAGAAGATACTGAAATATGTTTTGAAAGTATTACAGTAATTATGAATTTTCATGTGACTTTGAAATACAAACAATAAAGATAGATTCATCAGTTAGCGTTGTTTGTCTTCCAATTTTATTATTATTGCCCACCGAGATTGAAAATTATAGACATTGGTTTTCCCAACGTCTCAAATTTTCTAAAAATTGTCATTTTTGCTGTATTAAGGTGACACTTCGCCTGGATTTCAGTTAATGCATTGTTAGTTTCTATTATATATTTTTTCGTCTTAAATAAATAAAAACCTTTTATTTCTAATGTGATATATTAACATACGTCGGGCTTTTTTTTTTTTTGCAACAGTTTTCTTTTTAAGTTTTAATGTAGCCAATTTAGCGTAATTACCTCAATATCGTTGATATTGCTAGCATCAAAACATGTTGCTAATTCCACAGTGATTACATATAGAACTTTTACACCGTCCCTCGCCGTTCATAGTTATCGACATGCATTATTTGGATTTCCATTTTACTGTATTGAAAATTAGAATAAGCGCATAAGTATTTTTCTGTCAAACAATTAACGACAGTAAATTATACAAAACACATCTGCTAACAGATAATTAGGAAATGATATTGTGTCTCGCTTCACAAAAAAAATGCCATTCTTTAAAGTCAATAGCAGTTACACGAAGGTAGGGACCGTTTCAATCTATATTTTTTAAATAATATGACAAGACCATCAAGCGCATGTAAAATAATGCTTATTAATAAACTTTTAAAGTACCAGCATTTTAAATTTCTAGTTTTTGTATCACAAGTACATACACCTAAACATGTTACGTTTTATGGCGTTGGGCAATCAAAAAAAAAAAGGTACCAAAAATAAGAATTTTTATAATTCAGTTAAATCCAAACTTTATAAAAGATCGACGTATGTATTCTACTTGATACATATTTACATATAACCTTATTTTTTTCAATTGCAAGTCGAAATTTACAAGATTTTAACTCATGCCAATAATATTTTATCAGCAAGAAAAATTGAACAATAAGTTCAATAATTTCGGCTAAATCAATTCGAAAATTATCCTTTCAATGAATTTTATGCGAAACATTAACAGCGACGTCACGATGTAAGACTGCGCAAGCGGCCTCCGTACAATCTACTGGGTATTAGTTGGATTTCGAGACGCAATCTATCTCCGTCGCGGTCGATATACTCAGTAATTAATTATCGACCGACGCGAGCGTCGCGACGAGCCGGGCCGTGGGCAAACATTAGGCTCGGGGATGATTCCGTTGATAAATGGGTACTCCGGCGATCGGGCATGTAATGAACGTGTCCGATTACCGGAAAACCCATTTACGAATTTTGAATGGGGCTGTTATTTGATTACAGCCACGATCCGATTAAGTTCACGCAAACACGCCTCCGGATGTAATAATTCGACCCTTTACTTTCGAAAGTTTAATATAACGTTACTGGAAATGGAATTTTATTTGTGTATTACAACGCGGTGAAATATAAGGGTTTCAATGATCAGTGTGTTTTTTTCTAAAGTACGTTGTTACGTCAGTACAATAAATCGTCTGTCTGCTCGGAGAAATCGCACAGCTGTCGCCGTTTCAAATGCTTTTACTGAAAGATACCGAAAATATCCTTCGCTTTTATAGTAATTGCTAAAAAAAAAACTTACACTGCAATGCAGACTAAGCTTGTAAATTCAATGTCACTCTGAAATAATTTATCATAATCGTTCGGCGAACGGATTTATAATTTGATTTAACTTAGTTTCCTAGCTAAGAATAAACTATTTGCTTTCATAGCGTAAAAAAACAGTCTGCTTGGCAACTACATGCATAACAGTAAATTTGTGATGAATATCTTTAAGGATCTAAGCCCGTCTAGATCAAACTTCCACTATTACGACTATTAACGTTTCTTTTGTGTTCTATTTAGTTTAACTCACGATTCTATTTATAGCAGTAAGCAAAATAATTTAGTTCGCTTAAAATACAGTTTATATAAAGGCTTCACCCACGGCGTCAGGTGCACACTGCAACACGACCGCACAAGAAACGCGGGGTACTAACGGCCGCGGCGCCGCGGGCGTGCCCTCTGAACGGTACTCAATGAATTCACAATGAATCATTCGTGACCTGCGCTAGCCCCTTGAACGTGTCGGTTTGAACGAATCTGTACTACGACCTCGCCGAAAAAAAAAAATGCTCCACTACGAACATTGACGTCACAGTACGTCTACTCGCCGTGTACTATAAAGAAAAACATCAATGGACAGCGCATCGCGCAATGTTTTGAATACGAACGATGAAACCGTGCGGACCGGTGTGGGCAGGCGTCTGTGTTTAACAAACGCGACTGCGGCGATGTTTACATTTAATTATCAGACTGGGGCCGGCATTTTATCCACGCCGACCTCAGCCGCTTGTCTTTGCTACCGCAGAACAAGTCCGCTTGCTCGTTTCATTTACTACTTAGCTTTAAAAATGTCCCCTATTATTACTTTGACGTTATCTCCGATCGTCGACCATAAAAGCCTAGCTGCGTATTTGCCGTGTGTTTCTTCAATTACAAAAAAAACCGCAAATATACAGGCCGTGCATTGCGATAGGTTTCCGCCTGTCACCCCCGCAGTTGGAAATTAACGTCGACAATGGATTGCCAAACGAATGTCTGCATCAATGTAAAATTGTTACCGTGTAACAAAGGAGTGGGTTTTCAAACTATGTTTGGGGCATGTACTAACATCATTACCACTTATTGAGGTCTTTTTTTCCCTAAAATATAACGTTTTGCATTCGTGTTATTTTACATTTTTCGACTACGAACTTACACATTTGATAAGCGTCAGGAGTAATTCATAAACAGACGTTGTCATGGTCTTCATGCCGTATTTGTACTTATAGAAACTTCGACGATGCAAATTCATTCCACAATTTCGATGTCATACTTGTAAGTAAAACGTACTGTAGCGGACCGACGACACGGTAGACGTGGAGAAACTTAGCACGTGGTATTATATCGTTCGATATAATGTCACACACAAACTCGACTCCATCGCAACGACTACCATGTACAAGGAGAAAGGTCGATTTCATTATCAGACCGCTCGATATACTTGAATTATCGTAATGACTAGATCGCATATGACAAAAGTAAGATTTTATGCTTCGGTGTAGGAAAGCCGCGTTTGAACAAGCGACAACTTAGAAATAGAGTTTGCTTGACAAGGGAACGTACACATAAGGAGTGAAATGTGAATTAGTTATTACTTTATATAACCCAATATGAAATGCGAGTTATTTTAGTTATATAAAATCTAATATGTGAAATCTGCCTCGAAGTCATTTCACTGTAAGCTCGGGCCATTTTCAGCTGCGACCCACACGAGTCTAGCATAACTAAAGAAGGTCCATTACACAGAAGTTGTCGCAATATTTGTCTGTTACGATTTAGTTTGATGTCGCTAGCAGCATACTGCAAAATTATTAAAAAAAAACCCGACTGCGTAAAAGTTAACAATGAAGATGGTAACAATATATAAAAATTCATCGAATCAAATATGATAAATATTTGTGATCGGACGCACCAGATTCATTTTTCCTTAGTCGCAATGTCTCTTGCTACATATATGCCTACTATTGTAAGTATATATCATATCTGATTGTAGATTTTTTATATAATCTTGTTTCCATCTTTTCAGTTCACTTTTATGCAGTCGGGTTTCTAAATTGTTTAGTTATTATTTTTATTTATTAATTCTTATTTCCGCTTTAACAATATTCTAAGATTGCTTTCTCATAATGAGTCGTGTCAACGACGTGTGTCATTGTAATAATCGTAAAAAATCACTTTTATAGAAATATTGTTATTGATCAATCATTGATATCTATTTTTGTACTTAACTTAATCTCAATTAGGCTATTTTCTTTTACTGTATTGAGTAACGCTTTGTGAAACGATCGTCAAAATTATCTTTGAAAGCAATAAAATTATGAGTTTATCATTCAAATTCAAGAATTACATTGAATTATACTTTAATTATGAGATTATATACGAACTATTAGCACAGCTTTATTATAAGTTTAGAATATTTAAGTAATAATGGTCGCTAACCAGCTTTTAATCGTTACAGATCCTAAATAGTCATTCAAAATAAAAAATGATCAAGGAAACCTACACGTGATATTCAAAAACCTATTCAATGATACCCTACTTGAACATAATTTCGTCGATTCAATTTTTTTTCTTTTCCAAAATGCGTCTTGGTGGCCACATATTTAATTTTGATCACTATCATAATTTTAGTGAGACTCACAAAATTAATACAAATTTATTGACGTAAAAATTGTCAAATTCGACCAACGTGTTTGGTCTCTAGAGCGTCAGAAAGGAACAAACATACCTACTCATATAGGTTAATAAACACATTACCTTCCTTCGCGTCGCGCAGTCGGGTAAAAAAAACGGTCAAACGGTCAAACTCACGTGGAGAAGGTTTTGTACGCATTAATCCTTGATGAGATGAAGGAACGCAATTGAAATTTTTCATAAACCCACGTTCATCTCACTACCATTTTGCTTTTCTTGTATGTTTTCTGGTACACTATGCGTGACGTTCTATATTCCGCATTTTCATTTTTAAATATTAAAATTAACAGTTCCGGAGATAATTATTTTTTTCTTAAAGCCACGCCTATTTATTGTGAGTTGGCAGAGATGGCACCATGTGGCGACCACAGATCTCCACGTCACCCCATCGTTTCGTACGAGATTATAAAATGAATGGCGAATTGCTCTTATATACCGTAAAAGTGCCTCATACTGACGAGAATAGCGTTTGCATTTGCGTGTAATGGAGTTTTAATCGCTACGCTTTTTTATATGAGCGGCAGTGAAAGTTGGGTGTGGCAGAGGAAAATGAAAGTATAATCGATGCAATGGAGATGCGAACCCTGAGTAGTAACGTCTGAAGTGTCTTTAGCGATGTAAAAAACCGGTGGGGTTTGAAAAAATATATATTTCTTGTAGTACAGAACAGCAAGTTGCGCCGTTTTGGCCATCTGGAAACAACAAATGAAAAAAGACTGACAAAACAAATATGTAGACTGAAAATGTGCGATGGAAGAGTCGGCAAGGAGCTCCCTAGAAAAGCTTACGCAAATCAAGTTGATGACGTATTAAATAAGGGCTAAAATTCGTAGGCGTGGGGGATGAAAAGCTTGAATTTCTCTAATATCTTCTAAACTATGAATTTGAAAAAAAAAAAAAATTATTTTAATAAACTCGCTCATTTAATAATGCCGCATTTCAACGGAGTACCCGTTGAAATAACTTCCACAGAACTTCCCAATTTCTGTAATACAGCACAGTAAATCGCACACTCTGAAACCAATCTAACAACGCCATTTCAAACTAAGGAAAATCGAAGTCGGTTCTACGACTCCAAAGATCTTCAATTGGAATCGCGCCCATCTCGGTTCCCTATTTTACGAAATTGAGATTGGCTTCGATTCATGCGTAATTAAGAGACTAAGATTGCTTCACATTTGTTATTACCATATTCGAAGGTGTTCTAAATTAATTTTGTTTAGAACAAAGAATATAAGATATAAAGAACGCATCATAAATTATAACTTTTTGCTATAGCAGCAGCAGGATTCGTTTTAAGAATACTCGATATTCTCACGATTTGTAAATTGCGAACATACATTGGACAATTACCTTTATGTACGCTAGGTGAACCGAGCTGGGGAAAACATCAAATACCTTTTAAACGGCCAGTCTTAAATATACTTTGCATTGCAATTTGCAATTTGAAAAGGGCAATACTTAATCGTACCCCTTTGACGTTATGGAAGTGAAAACAGATTTTGTTTATAATTACGAACATTAACAAATAAACCGTTACAATGGATGGTATTTTTATCACCACGATTCGAAGGAAATGCAAATTAACTTAAATTATAGGACAACAGTTTTATAATTTCATAGCATGATTATAGGTCAACTAAAAAAATGTCAGCTGTAAAACGTCAAAACGCCGCTGCAATGCAAAAAAAAAAAAATATTCAAAATAAACGACGGGTGAGATACGAACGAATTCTGGCAACTATAGATATTAGAATTACTGAAAATCAAAATATTTCGTGTAATGATAATTGACTAAGCCTTCGAATTCTGTTTCCGTTCCTCTCGCCTAGCATTACCGCCACATCGACGGGCGGCACTCCATCACCGTAAGCTACAGGCGTGACTTTCTACCAGGTACGGTAAAACACCGGGATGATCTACCTTTAGCGGTAGTCCCAACCGAATACGACAAGGCGCTTTTAAAGAAAAAGAGTCTATTCCTTTATAAAAGGCCGGCAATGCATTAGTGACTGTTTTGCTTCTTCGAAGAGGAGGTAAAGCCATCGACAGTCGTGAGTTTCCGCAGTGTATTGAAGATAAGAATCGCTTCGTAAAATCTCGAAAAAAGGATACTACTACAATCCTTTAAGGACACGCAGAAAGATTATCGCAAAGGGACGCGGAGATAACCGAAGCGTTACGAAATTTGTCTTCTTAAGTGTCGCTGTTACCAGATTGGTCCCACATGGCAATTTAAATGATGTCATACATAATTTTATGTTGAATAACTTTACAAAAGCATTTTTAAGATGTCAAGTTAAATTTATTAATTATGGAACAATGTACAGATTAATTAATACAAATTTTAATTTAATGAATACTTAAAAAATTAGCCTCAGTAATAATTTTTAAAGAATTTAGGTATAAAGTTCTTGATTGAAATTCTACGCGCAAACACTTAATTTATTACCACTCAAAGGAAAGAAAAATTATAATAGAAGTAATAAGCTTAATTTATTTAATTTGTTGGCAAAAGTTCTTTTAGAGCCAATCTTAAAGACGTATGTAAGCAAATTTCAATAATAAAATTTAATTTCAAATTAAAACTAACAAATTATAAGCTTGCATTGATTCAAAACTGCAGAGTAATATTAAGACAAACGTTTTCTATAGATTATTTCTCAGATTGTCCATATTTTTTTCAATAGTTACATTTTAATTCGTAATGTTCAGAGGCAGTCTTATTTCTTTTAAGACAAAATATCATTAGCTATATATATTACATAAATATTAATAAGTCTACAATATAAAATTTAGTAGTATGAAATATCTTCAGATATATCTGGCTTATGCACAACCATATGTTACAATTATATTAGGTACGTTCTACACATATTACAGCAAAGGCAGTCGGCTCACCAATTCGAATATGAGCTCCTTCTCGTCGAGCTGCCTCAGCTCGTGCCGGCTGCGGCGCTGCGGCCGCGCCGGCGTCACGTGCGGCTGGTCCCCGAGGAAGGTCGGCGTGCCGTCCACCGTCGTCACCAGCGGCTTCAGAAGGCCGCCGCGTTCGAATTCGTGTGCCGAGATCTTCCTAAAGATAAATATATAGGTGCATTTAAAATTTTGCATTGTACCTATTCCTAGCAGATATGAAAAAAATGAATTTCAGAATGATTTGTAAAAAATACAATATATTAGATGTTACCGATTAGAAACTCTAAACGCCAACGTTAATATAAATGCGAGTAAAAATATTGTACATAATATTTTTACTCGCGTTTCTGCACGTAATATAATTGTTCGAAAAGATTGAAAATTAAATCAAAACATTTTTGAAACTAAAGTAAAAAAAAACATTTTTTACACGGGCAGAAAGGAAAATACATACCTTGTTAATTCTAACCTAATTCCATAAATAAAATGGAAAAACGAATTGAAACCTGCGCTCTTTAAGTTTCCTACAAAGGCAACAACGTTGTCATGTATTAAGCGATAAAATAATTTAATAGTAATAATAAATCATTATTATCACAGTTTCATCGAACAATGATTGACTAACTTCGCTAATTGAAGAACTTGGATTGGGACTGACATTTCAACGTCCAGGTATGGGAATAATTTGCCAAAATGCCACTGCACCAGAATACACATCCATTTACGAATCTTGAAGCTCACATTGTTATATATTAAACACTTCGATATCACTGTCGCTTAACGTGTTTAACGTTATTTAACGGCAGTAATACATAAGCTTTACGCAGATCGATAAGAAAAATACAGTATGTTCAAGGTGGTGCCATTAGTTATATAGAGTGTTTACTGTTCTGTAATGTTTACTTGCGTATGAAAATAACACACAACAAAAACTAATTTGGGCCCATTGTTAGGGAACTGCCGACCTGAATAACTTTTGGTACGGCATACATGGAACGACGAATCCTCATCCGTCATGTAAACAATGGAAAAGCTTGTACTGACCTGGAAAAACTTTGATCCGTTCCAAAACGAGCACAGAACTAGAGCAAACAACGTCTAATATATCACACGTAAGTGACAAGTAATATCTTTGCAGACGTTATCAAAATACTGCGGAGCATTAGAAGTAAGATGAAGGATTACTAGGTGGACTCGCGCGACGAGAGATGCTCGTGTATTTATGCGTACGAACTACCAACAAATTAATCCTTCATTCAATTTTTCGAACGTCAACAATAAGAAAAGATCTATCAATAGTAATGACATACAAAGTTTAAAGATAGATAAATATAAGATGAAAAGTAACTAAACCGCAGGCATAATAAATCCGAGTATCATTGAGAATTTAGTGATTTAGAATTTAATGACTAGCCCTAAATGGGAACATCGGTCAATGTAGAAGTAGTTACATTTAAATAGGCTTTTGTGTGGAATGAACAAATGAAGAACATTTCTCGTGTGTGAAACTAGCGAGTGGAATTTATACGGTCGCGGGGATAAACTGAAATCTCCGACCGCTATTTGTCTTCAAATTAATAAAGGTTATGTAGGATTATGTAACTGGGCGAATCGCTTGTCGCTCCAGAGAAATGAGATTTTGATGACGTCGACTAGATAGTTTTCAGACAGCGCCATAATCGAGCTGAACATTCCATTCCTGAAAATATGCGGAAAACGTCGTCTGTGGAAAATTATCGAGGTCAATAACGGTGACGCCCGTATGCTCCGTAAAATGGGAACTCGCAACACGGAGGGTTGACACTAGATTGATGACGGAAGCCACTGGAGACGTGCTCCGCGCGGACCGCGCCGGCTGGCTACTGTTATCCGTATCGGATAAAAATGCGAGCGCGCTCTGCTCCAAGGATGACAGGAAATTAATGGCACCCGTACGGGGCCTTGCTGCCTGGCACGACACGGCTCGTCACAAAGAAAACTAACTAAGCAAGTTTATGAAAACAGGAAAGAGACCACCCGTAATATTTTTTTGCTTGAAAAGAGAATACGAGGTTCCATTTTCATTTGTCGGTAGAATATTGATGAGTCTGAATAATGCTAAAAACAGAGGTTTAATACTACGATATAATGTGTACGTTTACCTAGAAGATGCCATGTTTTTTTTTTTATAAAAGATATAAATATACCTTTTGTTATTTAGTGTCGCAACACTGTTAACCGTACTTGAAGAAGAATGATGAAGTTTCCTTTTATAAATAAGTACTTAGTGAAAGTAAGTTATGTGAAATCAATAAATATGACAACTATGATCGCGTAGCTACAATATCTGCATTTCCTAACTTTTTACATATTTACTGATATTTCAATCTATATTTATTGTACTCCTTTTATGTCCACAAAATCGTATGATTTTTGAAGTCTATATACACGCTACCAATTAACAATTATTATATCTTTGGAATGGAAACTATTAAATTTACAACGATATCTATGGTGTTTTGGCAAACAACATGATGGTGTTTTAGCAAACAACACGGATGACCGCGGCTCATAACGAAGCGCTCGCGCCCACAGTGATTGAATTTCACTTTGTTAATTAACAGTTTCTGGTCGCTTGTTAACATGATTTATTTTCTGTTTGTATGCGTGGATGTAACATGCAGCATTCTTCTATATTATGAGACCGCAAGTGAGTTATTGACTGAAGCTGCCAAGTGTTATCAAAACCTACCGACATTGATGGCACATACGACATGTTATACATTAAATGAAATATCACTGCAAGCGGTCAGGACTAAGTAGCCTCGCCGACACGACTACATTTGCTTCATTTGTAATGAGAACAGGTAGCAGCTCTAAATATACAAACATTTTTCGAGGATTTTATAACAATAGGAAAAGATATTGTTCAAGTTTTTATGATAATAAATAAATGATGACATAAAAAGCCTTACACAAATATTCCTATTTTTCATCAAGTATTTGCTACATTTTTCACTGCCACATATTTGTTTGGTCATTATTTCGTTTTCGAGTAGGTATTCCAAGGCAATTTATTCGTTTATTGATTCGTTCCCAAGCGAATGTTATATCCAATAAGCTTGGCCTTATCTGTACATGTCACTGCTCTGTTAATTGAATTATTTGTAGATTGAAGTGTGCCCATAAATTCCAATATTGTTACGTTTAATACAAAGGGGTTTAATTAAAAAGCTGTTTTTGTTTGCAATATGTCTATATGGCGTCGCCAACATCATTCGAATAAAATGAATAAGTGGTCTCGGATATTGTTTTAAAATAAAAATTATAAAGTACTATTAACCAAACGCGATAAAAAATTCTAAATGGAGAAAGTGACATTTTCTGAATAATTCAGCAGGACATTTTACGTGAAATTCAAGTTACGCCGCAAGCGCACTCCGTTTCGATAAGGAGACTTGACAAATGTTAAGGGATAGGAACAGGAACACAAGGGAAAGATAAAACAAGTAAATTTTCTTGTAACCATTTTATTATGCCGGATTTTATATGGATCGCGACATAAAAAAATAAGCAGTCAGATCACATTGCAACTTTGTCACAATTAATCGCGTAGACGCAACTGATTTTTAATTAACTACACAAAAAAAATACAGATGATCGAAGACTCATAATTACGTATGACACTTTCAGTACTTCATATTTCGTTCCATAAGAAGATTTTTTAACATATGCAACCGTAATTAAACATCCATTCAATAAAACAGTGATAGATGGACTGTATAACAATAAATATGTGAAAAAAGTTTATATTAAACTTAAATAGGTGAAGAGTTCGTAAAACATCGTGTTTTTTTTTCATTTTAAATAAACTGAACAAATATGTCCGATTCAAGAGTTTTACTTAGCCACTGACGAGTTAGGCAGCTCTGAAAGATCAACACAGACGATAGATAATATAAGTTGAAGAGCGGGGCGAAATTAAAGGGATTTGATATGTATCCTCCGGGAGCTCTAGAAAATATATCACGACTTTTTAATAATATTTAAATTTTGTAACTATGTTGGAAATTATTGTATACGATGTAGATTATTATAGGATTGGGATACGGAGTATTTAGAAAATTATTTTTTTTTGGTACGAAACCACTAATCAAAAATTGATTACGATTTACTGAATAACCATACTTGCTAGATAGTTTAAAAATCTTTTTCAATAGGATAATTAAAAACGTTTCTTAAATTAAAATTCGAAAATTTTAAATTCTGTTAGCAATTGGTTGTCTTAGGTAGCATTTAAATTAGACAGGAATCATTGTAGGTATAGAAGAAATGAACATGGCATTCCTTATGGAATGAAGATCTGACAAACGATTGTGCACCGTCCGCGATAGCAGGTAGACCACGATTGTTCAATGTAGAGTGCTTAAAAGGAAGCTCAAGTTTGCTTTACAATAAAATTTGGCTTGTTCTTATGATAACGCAAACATAATATCACGTTTCGACCTTTCTGGCAATATTTTGTCACGCAAGGCAAATTCTAATTTGCTGGGTACTCGCAAGGCTTAGGAAGAAAAGGTGAGGTCAATAGGTAAGAATACAGAGGTGTAACTTGAACTTGCCACTTGCGGTTCATTCTACAAAATATAATGGAATCGGTACTAGTTTTAATCGAATATCTTTAATCGTAGACAAATACAAAAATAGAAATTAAATAAGCATTACATAAAATAAATTACAACAGTAACCTGACAGGCGTGGTGGCGCCGGAGCCGGAGCCGGTCCTCGAGGGCGAGGCGAGCTCGGCGCTGGGCGGCGTCGCGTGCGACACCAGCCACGCGTCGACCACTTGCCGTGACGCCTTCCTGTCGATTGACAACCAAAAAATAATTATTAGTTCTCTATCTTTAAAGTATTTATGCACAGTGGCACACAGTTGTACCTACGACATATCATTTTTTTTACCTGATATCTATCATCAATAAAATCTATACATAAAATAAGACCAGGAGCAAATTTGTATATATTTTTTGAAAATTCTTCCGAAAATCAACATTACCATCGACATGGATGACAAAATATGATTTTTTTTTGTAAGTCCGTAATTGCGGAAATTTTTTTCTTTATATTTTGTTGTCACACGCACAGATTAGTCTTTTATACCAAGTTAACATCTCGTACACAATTTATTGCCGAAAGATATAAGGTTATACCGTAGAATAATTAAGAACTAACTACAAGACAAATCCACTTGACATGTTTCTTATGTAATAAGATAACATAATAACATGTCTAAATATTCTGGTAAGCTGTTACTAGATTTTTCGAGTAAAGTTAAGAAAACAGATAGGTGTCGTGTGTATTATAAAAATTCTAGTCGAATCAACTGCATTCTGATCAACAAAATGATTTTTTTATCCGTGTAGATTTATAGTAGCTTTGAGTACATGTACGTACACATGTATAGTAGATTTGATTTTGGACCATCGTCATTTTGTGCTATTGACTAATTTACGAATTAGGCCAACATAACTTGCTTCGAAACGCGACAAAAAAAAATTTACGGATGCATTATGGCCTGATAACCTTAAACTTACGACAAAAATCGTGCCCTAGAGGAATAGCTTGTACAATTACAAAATCGCCCGTTAAACCGCTCCTACATAAATAGTAAAAGGTACGTTTACGTTTAAAGATTTTCTATTGGCCATGTGGTGAGAGGCGAGTATGCGGTCTTCGCACCATAAGGTGCTAACGGCCTATCTTTGTTTTGTTTCGATTTCCCAAACGTCACAGATAGCACCGCTTACTGCTCCCGATCACGAGAGTTGCTCACAAATTTGCAGCCAAGCATGCCGCGGATGCAGAATCGTCCTATGCAATAAATGAAGATTGACATAATAAATTTATGGTTGGCCGTAAATCTGCGAGCGTTCCAGTTTAGTTGGCCTACTGTCAATCTCTTCTAGTCTTCGACTTTTCCGACCGACAATTTCGATATATAAATAATTATCTTCACTCACTGACGATGTTCATAAAAAGAGGGCAACCAATAGTAACATTCAGTAATTTTAAAATAAATAATTTAATTGAAATAAAGGCATGAGGTGTTTTTATGGGACACTCGGTTGGAACGAAGTTTCTTTCGCTATATGTAAACGTATTTTATGATTTAAATAATAACAATGAAATTAATTAAAACGTTTAAAAGTAATTACATAAATAATAATAATAATATAAGTGAATAAATGGTAAGAAATATTTGTAAGTTGTAAATAAACATTTTTTTGTTAACATTCAAATTCTAAAAAAAAAGTACTATACAGAGCTATCTGATATATTTATTAAAGACTTTGTGAAGTTCATCAATTTGCACAATTATGTAATTATGAAATCAATAATAGATGTCACTTTCACATATTTGTATCAATATTTATTTATAGAAAATTTAAAATTAGGAAAAAAGGTGAATAACAAATTACATACAAGCACAATGAAATAAATTATCAACCTTTGAAAGTAATTAAACGAAAAATACAACAAAAAAGAGTGTGTGTACTTATGTACACGCGTTAGAAGTTATACTTCTTTGGCGTATGAATAATATTTAAAATAACTCAAATGCAGTAGTAATCGACAATAAATATTAAAATCAATCAAAACGATTTTGTTTAATTGAAAATGTTTTATTAACGTAACAATATAACAATACAGTACAAATATATAATCATTATTCATTATGTGAATGAGTCAAATACATTTAAAAAAAGAGTGTGTGTACTTATTATTCAATTATTTGTTAGAAAATTATAAGTTCGTTAGAAATATATCTATATATTATACTTACATGGTTAACCTCTAATATTTAAAAACACTTCAAATTTTCACAATTTTCACAACACAATGTTAAAAGTTTACAAATAATGTTTATATATATAATAAATTGAACAAAAATAATAATTATAGAAAATTAATACTCAAAATTGATTATTCATATGAATACTATATTTTGCAAGAACTGGGTTATGAATATAAGTACTATGTAATATATAGCATGAACACTCTGTACTATGTACTATATAGTATGAACACTCAGTATTGTAACTATATTCAGTGTTGATATTATTTCTATTCTGTGGCTAACTTCATCATGTCGTTTGTGCGCGCGCAGCTCACAAATTCACTCTCATCCAAACGCACCAAAAGAAGTATAACTTCAAAAAGATGAAAGTATAATAATAAAATATTACAATAAAAATTAATATTTTATTATAAATTACAGTAAAAAGAATGCAATGCCAAAAAAAAAACCAACTTCACGCAGTATTCATCCAAGTACTGACCATGTCCGACGCCGCTAAATTTCAGTGATAGGAAGACAACCAGTGTATTCTGCGTGGTATAAACGTTAGCAAATAAATTTATAAAATGTTAAATAAACAGCGGTCAATATTTTCCATTGCGGTTACACTTTTTTTCGTGTAGCTCCCATCGTACCAGTGTAACGTGTGATAAGGAACTTCGTTCCAATACACTAAAGGTATTGTTAACCATTCGAATATAATTGAGCGCGTAAAAAGCATGCGTACCAAGCAAATCATTCTCTTAACCATGACTCATAAATGACCCATCTTTATATAAAAGGAAGGCTAAAAATTACAAATTAACAGCCCAAATTTCGATAAATATATAGGTGAACCGAGATATGTAAATTCCGACTACAGTTTTATTTCATGATCACATAAAAAAACATTTTTAATTAGGTACCTACGCACTTTCACAAGACTCTTTTATAATAAAAAGAAAAAATTTGGTTGTCTGTAAAGTCGGTATACGGGCGAAAGTTTTACGTGACAACGACTTTGAATGGTAAAATCATTTTAATGTGAATATTCATTCGTATAGTAGGAAGAAGGATGAAATAATAGTAACAATTTAAAACATTTATTTATACAAAGAATTATATTTAAAACATTAATTTATACAAAGAATCTCGCACTGAATTTCATATTAACAAATTTTATTTTTACCTTTACATACGTATTTATATACAAATATACATACAATAACTTGCAATACATTTGCAAGCTATGCACTAATTCTCTGCACTGCGCGCGGCAGACCGATCATAGTTGAGTGGGAGAGAGACGCAAGGCATTCGGCGGGCCTCTCTCTCGTTCGGTGACTCATCGTTACGTTACCGAGCGTTACACTTTTTCAAAGTGACTCCCAGCCGCAACCTAATTTAAGACGTTGTCACGTCAAAAGGTTCATGAACGTATCGCATTAACTAAACGTTATATTTTAAGGTTCATTTTGTCAACGCGGATAAAAGTATAAACAGAAGCAAACATTTTTCTTATTTCTCATCCTAAAAACGGGGATTTAAGCCACGACACTGCGGTCCTATTCACACGGACGTAAACAACAAGAACACACCAACGGCCGCCCGCCCACGCCGGCCGTGCTTTGAATTTCAAATCCACGAAATGTGCTGAAAATCACTATCGTTAACCGTTCGCGACGATCGCTATTGTGATATATACTTCTGTATTGTTATCGAATAATCAATAAAAAAAATCCTATTAGGTTTCTATTATTTCTATTCTTACGGTCATACACCTTAAGAATTTTTGAGAACGTAACAAGAAACGAGAGTTGTATGGATCGTGATCAATACGGGAACAAGTGTTTGTGGCGGCTCATCTTAAAAAGAGTGTTAGCTGAAATATTGGACTTGTCATTTATAATTGTGTCACTTTGAAATCATTTTTAACATTCAAAAGTGTGTGTGTGTGTTCTTCTTCTAATTAGAAAAGCATCTGGGAAAGCATTATTGTAACTCGAATTTCTTACCTGAAAATGCGACGACGACACCGATGGAGATGCAACAACTAGCGTATCGATTCCTATTACACAAAAGAACGGTAAACGTGCGAAATTTTTTCAAAGGAATGTTTTATGGAATCTTTTCTTTATTATAACGAATGGCGCATGTGTATGGTGATTTTATTATAGGATCCTTTTTTTCACCCATGTAAGAAAGAAACTGATGTTTGGATGTACCACGTCGTTAAAATGTGCGCAACATCCTACTTCCAAATCAGCTTTTGTTCGTAGCGTTTTGCAAAAGACATCTGCTTATACTACCCGCTGCTGAAATTCTATCACATCGAATGGAAATCCATGAAAAATAATATGCCTATGTACATTTAAATTTTGAATAGTGATATCTTAAGGTTATGCTTTTTAGTGTTCCCTACAAAAGTGAGATTTAAAATTTATATTCCTAAATGTTGTTCTAAAGGGTCACCTCATAGAATTTTGAGGTAATCATATTGTTGCTATATTATTAGATATAGTGCCGCAGTACCAGTAGGCTTAACGTAATGTTCTCAACGAGAGATAGCACTACATGAGTTAAATTAGACAAATGGCAATACATGCAGGCAAATTTTTCAGATTTTGTTTATTGCGTATTTACTGTTGGAAATTAATATAAGTAACTTTCCCCTTGAGAAGTTAACATATTCCCACGGCAAATTCGAAAGACGCCGAGCAACGCTCGATTGTCCAGGTATCCTATATTAAAGCATTACAGTCTGTATAGACAGCTCGAGATACGAGAATGAAAATGGGATATTTTCTATTCCTAAAATTTTAAGAGTACGTACTCAACAAATGGAATGAAAGCGTGCGTGAACCAAGTTCGGCAAAAATTCGCGATCATTACTGGTATTGAGATTGGGGACGAAATTATAACGCGATCGTTGTTATAATAAAGAAATTCTTGTGTACATATCCACGCCGGCGAAGCCATGGGCAAATATATATTCGTACCATGGAGAAGTCATGTCACGTAGTTGTTATGCTAGGCAATAATTTGAACATACATTATTTGCTATTTAATATTTTGCATACTCAACGGATAGAGTTTCCGATCAAGTCAATTGCAAGCCTAACATAATGCCTTAGCAAAGAGCCTTCCTATAGCGAGACTTCTCTAGAGCATCATGCTAGGCCCTCTGGTAATAGTTATTAATTCGTAAAATATATCTTATTAAGTAAATATTTTGTAAGTAAACAACTCGAGTTGGCCTCAGAAGTGGATCATATTTTTTTTAGTTTGATAATATTAATTAAGCTTTAATCCAGTTTGAAATATTTAATATAATGACAGATTAGTTTACGCTTTTTTGGCTACAATATTTTAGGAGTCCGATTAAAATGGAGATTTAAAATTGATGAGAATCTTTAGGCATACTTTGTAAGTAACAGAAGAAACTTAACAACAAAAAAGTTAAACAGAAGCAGGTGGAGTCTAAATTAAGAAAGTTAAAATTCTTATTTCTAGATACACAATGAAATTTTATTTCATTTACGGATAGCTTCAAATAACGAAAGTAAATTACAATAGAAAATCACTGTTTTATTAATATTTGGTAATTAATATCCAATAACTAATACATCACTATATTGAATACTAGAATATCTCTATTCGGTTTAAAGAAACTTATTTATGAAAGAATGTTTATATACAATTCACTTATAGAGAAATTAAAAACTAAATTAAAACAATATTATAATAACATGACCCTGAAGTGTCTGGGAATTTCAGTATCTAGTTAAATTGATACAAGACAACAAGTTATATCTATTTTTTTTTTAGTTTAACTATGGAATGTCTACCAAAAATCTAGGTACGTGTTTAGTAAACACGTAGATATTAAACACTGTTTTCTTAAAATGTATGCCTTTAATTTATTATTAAATACACTTAGTGTCTTGACATTTTTTTATGCTATGGTAGGGTGTTATATTAGGGTGCTTTTTTTGGAACTATTTTTTTTTCGGTCCAATGGTGAAATTTTGTTGGAAGTACCGTAAAAAAATTCCCTGAAAATTTGAGCCCTTAATATTAATATTGAGTACTAGACCAAGGCGTGTAAAGATTTCCCATTTAAAATACACGTAAAACTTGATTTTTTTTCTTTTAAATTTAATAACTCAGAGGCATTTAATGGGATTATCTCGCCCAAAGACAGGTCTTCTTCAGAATTGAACGCTCTACAAAAGTCTCCATTACAGTAAAGTCATAACTTCCACCTACGGGGTAGCACAGGCCCCTATATACCTAATTTTTCCATAAAATTCGCGTTTTTTTGGATGTATCTTGTAAACAACACTAGCTACGGAAAAATTGTAAATGACAAACTTGTAGGAAATTTTATTTCCTACAAAAAAGTCTTTGGCACCAAATACGTTAATATTAATACTTTTTGAGATTTTCCCATTTAAAATACAGTTTTACGTGTATTTTAAATGGGAAATCTTTACACGCCTTGGTCTAGTACTCAATATTAAAGGCTCAAACTTTCAGGGATTTTTTTTACGGTACTTCCAACAAAATTTCACCATGGGACCGAAAAAAAAATAGTTCAAAAAAAAAGCACTCTAGTGTTATATGGTTGTATTCGTTCAAACCTTAAATTTTTTTTCCTTGTGTTCTCGGTGTAATTTGTTTGAAATAGTTTTTGTTTCTTGTAGCATATTTATGTTCAATTATGGTAAATGCAATTTCTGTGTAAATGTTATTCTTGAGTATTTTTTCTAATTAATGTGTAAGTGTTGTAGATAAATAGATTATTTAAATGAAAGTATTTGGTTTTAATGTATAATTTACGTGTTGGTGTTAGTCAAAGTCATTGTGAAATTTTATCATTTTATTTTGTAACAGTATTATTACAAAAAAAGGATTATAAAAGAAAATACATTTGTTAAAAGGAAACATAAGCACCACTTTTCTGATCATCATCGGATTTTAGTTTTTATTTGTGAGAAAGAAAAGTTACATATATCTGAAAAATCGATTTCTTTTTAAAATGTATTGAGCCTTTTCTATATACAAATAAGACTATAACTCTTGCACATAAAAAAATAAACTTCAAAAACAATAGCAAAACAGTTGCTCTCAAAATTCGAAGCTCTTTTTGAGTTGACAGGGCTAAGAAAAAAAACAAATGTATATGTATGTATGTATATACATATATGTTTTCGACCAGTTTGAACTCAAGAATACAGCTACCTATCTATTTTACCTTAATATTGCACTGCTCCCTACAAAATACAAAGCGCTTGAAGAAGTACTTTACTTTTACTACTCTACACGGGTATCAAAAATACAGTTAATTCTACATCACCTTGAACACAGTTTATCAAAATAGGCTTTAGACATAAAATTGTGTGCTTAAAACCAGTGGCGTAACTATACCATCTGGGGCCCATGGCAAATTATTTGGGCGGGGCCCTATCAGTAAAAATCGTCACGTTGTACTTGACGTACTTGAGTACCTACTTAGTTTAATTTTAATAATAATAAAAAATTAATGTAGTTAACCAACTAATTAAATTTTATTTTCAAGAGAATTTAATTTCAATAAGATATTTATTAAAAAAAATCTTTTCTCCGAGCTTTCTGTTCCGCAAAAGTATCTATGATATCATCAAAATTTAAAGATCGGGTCATAGAATTTTCAATAGACAGAATAGCCAAGTTACGTAATCTGTCTTGTCCTATGGAGTTTCTTAAATAGGTTTTTATTAATTTTGGTGTTGAAAATGATCGTTCAGCACTAGCTGTAGTCACAGGAATTGTAACAAATAACATTAATGCTGCGCATACTTCAGGAAAGCTGCAGGACATAAAATGATTCTTTATTATTAATAAATCAGCAAGGTCTCTAATACATGAAGACTTCTCTATGTCGTCTCTGAAAATGGACCGAAAACTGAGAATTTCCCTGGCAAATGATTCAAATATATCTTTTTTATGTATATCAAAAAATTCTAGAGCTTTTTTTAATAGATCAGTGTCATTTAAAATTTGCGAAGTCGAAGGTTGCAAAACACTAAAATTGGAAACAATTTCATTCATCGGCAGGAAATGCAATTTCAATTGATTAATAATGATGACCAATACTCGATAAAACATGTTCACTTTGAACAAACTTTCTGGATCTTGGAGACGCTCATCTTCGCAAAGTTTGTCAAAATGGCGATTTACCTTTCTCTGACGAGTTTTAGAAAATTCAGGGTTAATGGACCATTCTTTTGCTAAACTATTTGCTTCCATTTTTAAATCTGCTAATTTATATCGATACCTTTCCAATTCCTCTACACAAATTTTCAAACGTTTTAAGGCATTTGAAAGATCGATGGCTTTAGACTGAAGTGCTTTGGAGGCAGCATCGACAGTTTATATAATTTTGCAATGGAAAACCAATAAAATAATAAAATTGTAGTTCTTGATCTTCATCTTGAGTGTAATAGCTTCATTTCTTTCATCTGATTTGGAATTTCACAGAACTGTTATCGTAAGCGCTTTTTGGACTTCAACAAACCGAACTTTTAAAGCAAAAACTGCATCATAACGTCCAGCCCATCTAGTAGGGTTTAGAATATACAATAGAATAGAATACAATAGAATATACAATCTTGTGATACTATGTCTAAAAAAAATTATAAATTTGTTGAACTGTATCAAAAAATTTTTTTGCATATCAATAACCTCTCTTACTGCATCATTAAGTACTAGATTTAAATTATAAGCAGCACAGTGAACATATACGGCTCTTGGATCGATATTTTTTATGAGTTTTTGAACTCCACCATAAGTCCCTTTCATTGTGTTAGCACCATCATATCCTTGTCCTCGACACTTATTTAGACGAATATTTTTGTCATTTATAGATTTAATAATTTGTTTGGACATTGCTAAGGCAGTTTGGTCCTCAACTTCATGAAATCCTAAAAATGACTCTTTAATGACGAGTGCCTTTGGGATTCCAATACCATCTTTCTCGATCATACAATAACGGTAAAGTTCACACATTTAATCATTTTTTTAAATATCTTGAGTTGTATCGAATATGATAGAGTAAAATGATATTTTATCTGGCCTTTTGGTTTGCTTAGCAATTCTTGTAAAATCGGGTCGTACTTTCCTAATAACTCAACAATACTCAAAAAGTTTGCTAGGGAGCTCAGATCATTGCTATCTGCCTTTTCTCTGTGGCCACGAAAGCTTAAATTACACGTTGAAAATGCCAGAGTAACATCAAGTAGACTAGAAAGTACTTGGCGCCAAAAAGATTTTTCTTTTTTGATCACGGACTCTTGCTCTTCATCGAGTGCTCCGGGTAGCCGCCACCGTTGATACGTAAGACAAGAATCCTGATGAATTTTCGATGTCTCGTGTCTTTCTATGGCGTCTACAATATGTTTCCAGTCGTCATAGCCTTCCATCCAAACATTTTGTATTTTTTTAGACGCCCGATTTGCGAATAACCAACACGGTTCACAATACGCCTTCTGAAATATTAAAGAATATGATAGCCATGTACGTTCAAGTTTCACGCCAGACTTGGAAACAATATAGTAATGTTTTTCTAGAAAAGATCTATTGTCACTATCTTTTTAGAAAGGGCCATAAAGTTTACAATGTCCGTTTTCGATCACGAACCGTTTTACTTGATCAGTTAGCTCTTTAAAATTACCCTTATCAGTAACATATGGTGAAGATTCAATATTGTTCACACTAAAATATGGTTCACTTTGATTTTTGCTAGTACCTTGTTGTGGTTGTTCTGGATCTGGATGGACACTGGTGCCGGGTGCTGCATCTGATAATTCTGGTATACTTTTAGTAAGGTCCAATTCTTCACTTTTGAAGCACTATCCAATCGTGTTTCCATTAATAAAATCATCATTCTTCAAGTACCGACTAATTTTAGATAACTTTCTATTTTTTCTTCAGTCTCCCTCTTTCTCTTTCGTTTTCCACTCCCACTTAGATATTTTCTAGAACTAGACATTTTATTATGTAACTTTCACAATTACTTTATTTTACTTCAATTAAGCAGCAACTACGAAAAAGATACAAATGGCCAATTCCATTATAAAACAATTAAACAAAGAATGCGCAGTAGAGCCCTCCGTAAATATAAAACAGCAAATCCGGGATACCCCTAACGTAGCCTTGCTACTGGTCCCGACGCCAGCCACGAAAAAAGTACTTTCTTGGTTAACAAAGTGAAAGAATTCCGCGATCGTCAACGCTCACCCGCGCCACCGACGTACCGCGACAAAAAATGAACCTTAATGAAATCTTAATGCTTAGTTTGAATTTGTATTATGATCTTTAGCTGTCTCACTTAAAAATATATTTTTTAAGTAAAATAAAATTACATAATATAAATAAATAATAATAAAACAAGTACCTACCTATGTAGGTACAAAGTAAAAAAAAATATTTCTGAGCTCGAGGCCTCTTGGGCCGGGGCCCCCTTGGGTCGGGGGCCCGTGGCATTTTGCCAGCCCTGCCGCCCTATAGCTACGCCACTGCTTAAAACTTATTTAATATTTTATACTTAAAGAGGATTAGAAATAGATATACACTATACTATACTCACTATATGATGCCTTCTCCCAAGGCTTCGCAATGTACAAGCCTACACACATGTACTAACATACGTAAAATGCTCGGATGATAACAAGTATTAAACAATGCGCAATATACCTATAGACCAAGGCTTGCTCATCAGTTTAGGTCGTCAATGTACAGGCGCACACAAAAAGTAGAATGCTTAGTAGACGAGAGTGGGGAGGCTACGAATGTATTCTGTCTCATTCTCTCGCAGACTTAAACCTGTACATTTAAGTGTTTGTCTCTGTCGTGACGCATATTAAACGATCGAGTTTCAAATCACAACGAATCTACATAAGTTTCACTTCAAAAAACCTTCACAGGATTACTTCGTTATCAGTCTGCCTATCTGTTCTTTTGTCTTTCAAAGCCCTTTTTCTCGGGAACGGATAGCAGAGATGTGTAAAAAATTAATATTATAAATGAATGCAATCAAAGGATACGGTCTTTGTGCCATACATTTTAACACCCACAAATTCATTCATTAAAACCTCAAAACCAAGTATTGTGGGGAAATAATTTTAATTTATATATACTAGATTACAAGTTTTCATTTACTATCAGGCAAGTGAAAATATCTATGTCTGCAAAATAACTTGAGCCCATAATCATGTTAATGACTGGTAAATGGTGAGAGATCCCTATGTATAAAGTATATATAATATGTTTCGTATGAATTTGCATGTTAAAGGTTTTGTATTCATTAATATTGATATCTATAAAGATGAATTATTTAAGAAATACTTATACCATATCCTCCATTACCATACCATACCACCATTTTCCGCATTCTAATAACCTTCAAACAATAATATGCTTAACCTACGTCATTTTCTGGGTTTAGCCTATGTTCATAGGTACCTTAATTTTTCAATAAATTGGTCAAATTATGGGGGTGCTTATTAATTTCTATGAACACAACCAGTGAACCGTAAGCCAGTCTAAGCAATCTCTGCGTTAATAACAGATTATAAGAATTTTAGCAAAATCAGTCAAACTATAAGGATTCTTAGCAATTCTTACGAAATCCTAAGCCAAGGCATCATAAAAATATATGCTTTACCTTTTCGATGGGTTTCAGCTATCACCATACAAAATTTTATTGAAATCGGTTACATTATAGGATTCTTGGAAATTCACAAAACTTAAAAAAAAATCCTTGATACTTTTTGCAGACAGGGACCAAATGTCTAAGGAATAAAACTAAATAGAATTTATAATCGAAATCTACCCACTAGCTTTTGAATAACGTGCGCATTTATGCAAATAAAATGGTAATCAATATAGCTATAATAATTTATATGATACATGTTAAGATTAGTTTAGGTTTAGGAAATTATTTTATTTTGACAGTATGACATGGATTTCACTATATTATTGTGGTTCCTGATTAAGACGTGTCTTACATGTTTTCAACCTTTTTCAACCTTTGCTACAATGTGTTAAATTAATAAATATAGGACATAGAAATGTACATTAATTGAATTTAATTATTAACCGGCAGGAAATTCGAAATTGGTCAAAATCGGTTAAAATTAATACGTAAATGCATTTAAATTTAAAGAGTACTCCACCACCTCTACAATCATCTATTGATCAATGACACAATGATCATAAAGGATAATGTAATCATGATATTAAAAAATATATTTATTTTCAAATAAACAAACGTTTCAAAGGAATCAAATTACATTTATATTTCATAACTACGTTATTGTTTTTACTATGAAACATACAAAGATATATATATATTGACATTTTAAATCTTCAACTCGGTTTAAACATAGGTAGCTTTGATAACTGCTCCGAAAGACGGCGGCGCGTGATGAATGAACAGCGCCGCGGATTACAAAAACAAACGAAAAAGAAAACAGAATTTAAGGTGTCTAATTTAAGAAATATGTTTATGTTGCGTTTATAGAATTATTACGACGACGTAGTACAGGTTATCGTGACTATCTTGAAAAAAATCAAGAACGCCTTTAAGAATTCATCTCAAGTTCGAAAGTTGAGAATTCACTGAAGCTGCGATGCGGCAAAACAAGTTAACAGGGTTGGGAGTAGTTAAGGAAAACGTGCCAAGCACCGCGTAGAACTGCTTTTACGGCTGCACTTTGCCGTGGCGAGCTCTGTCGTTTTATGTTTTATATTGAAAGATTGAATTAAAAGCCTTAGCCGTTTTTATGAATACTTGCTTGCACACTCAAAAAATATGAAATCAAGAACCTCACACTTCAAACATCATTGTGATGTTGCATCTATGATCTTGCATTATTTATCGGCGGATTTTTAATTTTGATGTTATTTAGTCAGAATGCTATTATTTCGGTTTAGATTCGGTTGTGATAGCGTTGACTACATGGTGAAACCGTCCTTGAAGTTTGAACGTATAAATGGAACGAAATAATGAATAGAAATCATTTAAAAGAAATGAGATAAACAAATCAGGCAATCCAGTGTGCGACACATGCAGGTCGAGCTGACGGTGGAGTGTTTTCGTTAATTTTTTAATGTTTTATTACTTATCAAATTTTAGTCCACAAAGATCACGCTGCATCTCTATAGACAAACATTTGGTAAAGGACAACGAAGTTACTTATGAATAAATTGCACATCGGATCCAAATCGAACTAACGACGGGTTACGCCAACATCAGAGACGTAATTCGTAAAAGTAATCCGTAAGATTTGACAGATAATGTAAGAACAATATGTCATATCCATGGAATACGCTTACAAATTACCGTTTTCGTCGTTCATCGGACTAAAAAACTCTTTAAAACAATTTAAAATCAAATCGATAGAATTTAAGTTAAAAAATTAGCTTTCTAGTAACTAAATAAATATACGTACATGTCGTATGTATTTAATTTTAAATTGACACGCATACAACGTTTAAAATGTCTAAGATATGCTTTAGTAGAATGGAACATTATGATAGTAAACATACCATGCACATACCGTACCCGCTGAAACTCAGCGGCTGGCATTAAATGCAATGATTTCCTGAAACGTTTCTCCCAAAAAACGTGGTAGAATTTGTAGAGAACAGCAACGTATTTTTACAAAAGTAGAGATAAAGTCAATCAGAGAATCGGTACTGACGCGTGACGAATCAAGCAGATCTGCTAATCTTTATGGAGTTTTATGGGCCTATTTTAACGTTTTATGTGATCATTTGATGATTGAGCGGCAAAAACGAGTTTCGTTTTATTTTTAGAATTTTACTACATGATTGCTGAAGATAATTTCGATTACCTAATACCATAATTCTTCGAGTTGAACTAAAAATAACCCCTTTCAGTTGGCAAAAACTATTAGGCATATAACGAAATTTAAAAATTACAGCACGTACCGTTTTACCATGTTTCGGCTCCTTAACCACTTTCGCCCGTCCCAAACGACCGCTCCTCGTCCCGTGCCGTCGCTGCTTGCCCTTTTCCTTGAAGGACGACAGACTCTCTGTCTCTCTCTCTCTCTCTCTCTCTCTCTCTCTCTCTCGTATATTAACTAACATTACATAAATTAATTCACTTACTAAATGAGTTTCGCAAAATATCATATCCAAATATTGAAGAGCTTTTTTTTGTCTATAATATTGTACCTCTCAAGTTCATAATAATATTAACATCCTAATAGGTTTTTGTAGAGCAACACTACAAAAAATGGATGTGTAGTTCCTCTCCAACCTCTCCATCAATCGCTCGGCAATGCTTACCAAATACTTGAAAAAATTAAAACATGCCAAATGCGATTCGACCTCATGTGGACAGAATTTTTTTTATAGTATTTATAGATGGTAAAAGAGCCGCCAGAGAGGATATAAACACTGCCGCCTACGGATGCTTGCAATGCCTAAAACTCACTCACTGGTAAACGCACTCGTTACCGTCCTATTAGCAAGCAATAGGATCGTCGGAGGGGGGAGGGGGCCGCCAGAAATTTCAAAGACTGAACGAAAAACGACAGTAGAAGCTACCATGTCATGTATGTATTCTATGAAAATGAGTGGCAATTAGCCGGTCGTTCGTGATGCGGCCGAGTTCGCCGCGGCGTGGCTCCACCGCTCCTACCACACTTCCATTCCATTCGCCATTATATTAATCTTTGATGAAATCAGCCAATACATTTTCTTTTTGCCGGCATTTTTCGATTCCCTCGAATACTTAAAAAAAAAGTGTGTGTGTATTAGTGTACACACGTAAGAAGTGAAACTTTTTTATAACATGATTTTTCGAAAAATGATTTATTATTTACAACTTCACAGATATTGGTTGAATAAAGCTAAATTAGATAAAGTTTATGCAAAAGGCTTTTATTATCATAGACATGGATACAAATAACTTTATAAAATTTTTTTCGCTAATCACTTAATTGAAATATTATTTTTCACGTCACTACTGAGTTCCAGAAATAGAAATGTTCAGAGTTTCATGTAGGAGACTTAGTAATGGTATATGTACCTAGAAGGGTGATAGGTAAAACTTTTCAATTAATGCGATGTTATAAAGGGCCATATAGAATTGTAGAAAAATTATCGAACGCTACATATAAAATCGAGTCACTTAATGAAAAAATGTGAGACATAGTTCATGTATGTCGGTTGAAAAGGTTTCAACTAAGATAATAGGAAAATGTAATATATACAAACTGTAAATAGATCTAGGGTGTTGACAGAAAGTGTATATGACAGGTGGCCTTAGTAACAATTATGTTTATGCCACGATGACATTAGTAACATTGAATAAATATGGCGCGTAACGGAAAAATAAAGATGAAATAAAGATGGCGCGTAACAGAAAAACGTTACATTGCTATAAAATTTCTCCCATACGCCGATAAAGAAGTTTCACTTCAAAAATTTAGGATTTTCTTGTAAACTACGAGTGAGAACATACGCGGTCGAAATGGACGATTTGTTTAAATTTTCTTCGATACCTTTATACACTATGACTTTTAATATAAGGAAAATTGCGTATTTGAATTTCTTATTATATACCCGCTTATTCGACAGGCACCTAACTATTGTCATAGCTAAAGAAAAGAGGCAACGAAAAATGATTCACTCGAGTCCGACGATCACTTGAGTGATCCTAAAAGAATTCCGTTTTCAGGCCTGGTGCACGGTACTCCTACAAAGTAATCTTTTATAGCCTCCCCTTCCCCAAATAAAACATTAGGCAAAAGAGAAAAAGAATGACAGAATCTTTTTTTATTTCTGAATAAATCAATGAAAAAACCGTATCATCTTTAGATCCACACGGGTGATCGATTACCCGCAAAATGAAAACTTACGTCGTTCGCAGATTTACAATCCATTATTTAGCGCTCGACAGACGGATATATGGCCCGAAATGAAATCTTGCCCCTTTTCGCTTTAGGCACAAAGCCAAACGAATGAAAAATGTTATCCCCAGAAACTTCAGCGCTAAGTGAAGAGTTTAATTTATGGTGATCGCAATCAGAGGAATTTGGAAATACCTTCTTAAAAGTCAATGTTGATATTTAAATTTTTTACAAAATTTTTAGTCATATACATTTTTGACCAATTTAATAACTGATTCATAAGTAATTACAAGAAACGAAGATCAACCGTAACACCCTACACTATACAATATTTGAACATTTTACTATCTAAAATATTTTCTATTTATCTGCGTTTCAATTTAGAATAGTTACATTACAGCACGTAACGATTTGGACTTATAGAAATTACGAGTTATTATGAACTTTTGATTGGCAATATGGTTTCATTTATTTCTTTTCAATTTAGTAATTATGCAAACAATAAATACAAACTAGATGGTTACCTTTCATAAATTGATTTTCTTGTAGAGTGTATCCTTATTAGAAACCAGTTCAAAAGCAGAATTTAAAAAAAAAACTTAATTGAATAACTCTTTTTACGGCTGTAAAACGAACAAGTGCACATTAACTTAAGTAATGCAATGTTTGTTTTTAAACTTCCCTTACCACTCAAAAGGTACCTTTACCTCAATTGACTTTACAAACTTACATACCTACGTAATAGCAATATAGCTAATATTTTAAGCCACGCAAGTTGTAGATTGCGACGACCTTAATACAAAATATATCAAAATTGGAATGTCTTCATAAAGAATTTTCTTATAAATAATTGACGGCCACTCCGCCGTATCCTGATCGAGATTTCGTGATCACATTGACTCGTGATTTAAATTCATGATGAATCATTGCTGCATTATATAAAGGCATACAATCAAATAGACAGTACAAACATAAAGTAGCCTATGGCCTTCTCCAGGGTTAAAAGCTATCATATCAAATTTTATCGAAACCGGAAAAACGTAACAGACAGGCAAACATAATTACTTTCACCATTATCACATAATGAATATCAATGAACAATCGTACTTCATCCATTTTTAAGACAACTATGCGCAGAAATTATCATGTACAAAACAATATCAATAATGTACGAATTGAATAGGCTTCATGAGTCTCGTATCATCTCACTGTACAAATAACAAAATGTACAGGACAGGATAAAAAACGAAAAATACACAGCGACGATATCAGCGAACATCAAGTAAGAATCGATTATCCACTCGAGGGTCATAATCTACCTTACGTTGATAGCAAAAAAATACGGACAAGAGGGAAAAGGAGTGGCACCGTAAGCGTTCTGTAAAACTTAATTATGCATATATATATATATATATATATATATATATATATATATATATATATATATATATATATATATATATATATATTGCATCTATTACGAGTCTTAAACTATTTCGCATGTTTTCAATATCGATTCCGAGAATTCCAAAATTGGTGTTTTTTTTTTATTCACGAAAAATTTTGAATCAAAATAAATAAACTTTTCACATCCCATACATCTGTTTAAATCACGGTCGACACTCGAACTGTGAATGTCAATTTATAACAAATAAAAAGACTGCAAACTACACATTATCTATTTTCAAATTTTTCCTTTTTCTTGTGCTGTGAGAATTTGGTTTTTGCCAAATTTTATGATTCTGGGTCAACGGAAAATACTACTATAACTTTTTATTTACGTGAGACTAGCTGTTGCCCGCGACTTCGTTCATGTAACGGTTATGATACATAACGTTTTAAAAATATATGAAAGCTGTCTTTTATTTTTTCGTCCACTTTCGTCACCCACAGAAAATCACTAGAGGTTATATTATAGTCTTCTTCAAAGCGACAATGTTTATTGTAACGAGATTTCTTTTTTTTCCCAAACTTTATTAATTTATAAAAATAAAAACAGTTATGGATAGTAGGACATTTTTTTTCTGTGACACTCGTACTGTTAAAAAATCTAGCGGTAGGTAGGTATCATTTATCCAAATCTATCATCGAGTAGGTATTTCAAATTAAAGCAAAAATTTGAATTCACTGTCTAGCCCCTACGGAGCGTAGCATGGTAATTGTGTCCTATGTTAAGCAGTAGATTACTGTTAATAAAACGCAAAGTTTTGTTCAAATTGGTCCATTAGTTTTTAAGTAATGCTTGAAAAAAACAAACGGACATATATACATAGAAACAAAAAATTAAAATAAAAGCTGTTTTAGGGTCGGTATTATGTACATGGTATATACCATTTACTTTTTCAAAAATTATTTAGTGTTCAGATTTGCCTTCCTTACCACTTTATTTTATGTATAACTAAAAAAAAACATGTGGTAAAAATTACTATAATTAATTTCAACTTGATACTTCTATACATTTCTGAAAAATAAGGCTTATTACAGATAGACAGCCGAACACCGAAATGACTGTATGAACGATCTTTTTGAGCTGCGAAACCCTAAAAATTTATAACGTTATATTAATATCTACAAAACTGGAGGTTCAAGTGGATCCTAAATTCTATTCTTTCTACGTAGATAGATAAAAATGAAGATAATTTCATCGATGACTATGTTACGAGCACAATAACAAAGACATTAAAACGATTAAGTATAACTAGTACTCTCACCTCAAGAAGTAATCGTGTACGAAGTCTTGATTCTCATCGAGCCAGGCCTCGGTGCGCGCGCACTCGGCGTCGTAGCAGGTCGGCGCGGGCATGCCGGCCGCGCCGCCCGCGCCGCCTGGCTCCTCGATGCTCCGCAATTGTAGGCCTGCGACAATACATATAGCTGGTGAATTAAAACAATACTTAAACCGATTTCATTCTGAGAACTTAGGCGCATGCTAAGTATATCGTGGGTTACGCGCAATTTGCCTGCCCTTTCGTCGCACTAGGTCATTCTCTACCATTGTCATACAATGACTTCGCCCGCGTGGACATCGACCATGATTATCCCTCAGTTCCAGTTCATAACTCGTTTTCGTTCTCACTCTCGATTCCGATGATAGTTCCTCTCTCTATCCTGCTTCTGATCTCAATTTTGTCACGGTTCCCATTTCGCTCGCGATAGCCATCGTCACGCACAAACGGGCAGATAGAAAGATGTTTTTGACGTGACAACGTCTTAAATTAGGTTGCGGCTGGGAGTCACTTATGAAAAAGTGTAACGCTCGGTAACGTTACGATGAGTCACCGAACGAGAGAGAGGCCCGCCGAATGCCTTGCGTCTCTCCACTCAACTATGATCGGTCTGCCGCGCGCAGCACTAGAGAATTAGTGCATAGCTTGCAATGTATTGCAAGTTATTGTATGTATATTTGTATATAAATACGTATGTATGTGTAAAGGTAAAATAAAATTTTGTTAATAGGAAATTCAGTGCGAGATTCTTTGTATAAATTAATGTTTTAAATATAATTCTTTGTATAAATAAATGTTTTAAATTGTTACTATTATTTCATCCTTCTTCCTACTATACGAATGAATATTCACATTAAAATGATTTTACCACTCAAAGTCGTTGTCACGTAAAACTTTCGCCCGTATACCGACTTTACAGGCAACCAATTTTTTTTTTTTATAAATATATAAGCATGAAGTTAAGTATATACCTGCGCTACATTTGCCTTATGCCTTTATAGTTATATCTAAATAATGTAAAAAAAAAAATAAGAAAATACTACATGTTTTTCTCATAGTATTGAGTGATTACAAAATAATATACTAAACAAATTAATTAATGAATTGTTCACAAAATTTTGTCAATTATTCTTATTGTACCAAAAAATTTTATCTTTATGGCTTAATATATCAAACGATTCCAGAAACTTTTCCCATGTATGTGACGCCTGAATGTATTTGATGTTTCGTTTATTCGTTTGGTATATTCCTTATAATACGTTTGAAAATAAAACAAAATATAGTCGCTCTCGATAAAATCGCAATCATGTAAATAAACATGTCCGACTGACATTGACACGATATTTGGGTCACGATATTTTTATTAAATTAATATCGTTAAAGTTACAAACAGTTATTCAGTGTTAAAATTATTGTATAAAACAATGGCGAGTTCATCGAAATGTGCATATACTATCAAGATTTATAATGAAATGTAAGAGTAATCGTAATAAATTGCAATACGCAATAAATACTATATTTTTTGCGTGATACTGGTTAAGCTCAAACTGACCGGAATACGTATATCAATTAATGAATCAACTACGTGTTTGAACACTTCTGCGACAAAACTTGTCTCACAAAAGAATTGAGATACTTAAGTAATGTTCATCGAGTTTCTAAAGATCAAGGGAACAACTTCAAAACGGCAGAGTTTCGTACGTTGTACTGTACTCTCGTTTCACCTATGTTAAATTGATTTTGCATTTAACTTCTTACTTATTCCGAGGTTTCTTTAATTTTTAAATTAGGCGAAATTACGTACAACATATTTCGTATGAAGTAAGTATCTTTTTCCTAAATCATAATAACAAGAAGAAATTCAATAAATCATCGGCTGCATTATTTTTGTTTATAGAATTAATTGGATGCAGCTTCTTTAACGCAGTCTCTAACGTGACGAGTAAACTGGGGAAAAAACGTGGCGTCAAGATTTATATGTGTTAAGAACTATCATGCGGCCGTTTTATATGCGAATTGAGCTGCTATATTACGATTAATGTAAATGTTACCGTTTTATTTCATTACTATATGAAGGTAAATAAGGGACACCCAAATACAATACAAGTATAATATACATCACATCTCTTTAATTACTATTTCTGTATAATGTTTTAAAAGTAATATCAAAAAAAATGCGCTCTCATATGTACAATTTAAAGATGTTCACAAATAACATTATTATTCATGATTATTTTAATAAAAAAAAAATGTTATAATAACAATGGTACAGTTTTCAATAAAAAAATCAATGATTTTCTCTGTGATGGTTATATTTTAAGAAGTTTGGAAATATATCCTCAGTTTTCTTGGAATTTTTTAGGAAAATTTAATAAACATATCTTTTTAATATCATCGTTTTTCAAGAAAAAAAAACATGGAAAACATTTATATTTTAGTTTACGTTTATTCAATATCAAATTTATAAAATTTGTTACGCGAAACGAAAATTGAATTTTAATTACAAACAATACATTGTGTGCGATTTGTGTACAAAGATTAGCACCGTCAACCAAAATACACGAAGCAACAGAGATTCTAAACGTCTATGTTGGATAAAGGTTATCCATGTTGGCTATATCGATAACTTCGGATATTGTGAAAATTTTAACTCCTTGACAAAACTGGTTATTTTTCAAACTTTTTTAAATAAACTAAAGTATTTTACGATATTTTTGAGGCACTCGTGGGAAGTCGAAACGAAATTCCATAGCGTTATTGAATTCAAACATGTATTTAAGATTACTGTCTTTTATCTAAAATACTGGTCAGCCAGAAGCCGTAATCCTACTAATATCATAAATGTGAAAGTTTGTATGTTGAATGTTCAGATGTTTGGATGTTTATTATTCAATTACGCTTTAACAGCTGAACAAAATTAGCTGAAACTTTACAATAATATAGCTTATGCATTAGAATAACGTATAATAATAGGCTATAATTTATAAAGACACTAACTTTTGGCCGTGGCTTCATCATCGCGATCGTAGAATGAATTATTGACTTATGCCGATTGCTTATTGCCGAATCGGAATCGCCACCAGAGCCGGAGTCAGAATCGAGAACATAAGTGAGATTGTTTCATATAAAAAAAAATGCGCCATTACGATTGTTTGCCGTATAAGAATATGGGTTCCTTAGCTATGGAACCGAAAACGGAACCGAGATCAAAATCATGGGCGATGACGTCAACGATCGATATAAAAGACAAAAGAATTCGTTGTATGTCCACGTGGGCGGAGCCGCGGGTGAATTATGTATATTTTGAAACAGAACCGGAGTTTTGATTAGAATCACAATCGGAATCAAAAACGAAGCTAGGAAGTGAAATCCAAAGAAAGAACAACTTGGTCGATAGCGAGATGAAAGAATTCATTGGATGTCCAGACGAGCGGAGCCGCGAGAAAAAATTATTAAGAATCAATATGGTAGCAAAATCAGAACGAACCTTAATATTACGTGAATTTTCTTTGAGAGGAAATCTCATTAGAGAATTTTTTATTTAAAATTCAAAAAGTTTAAATTATTACAATATTACGATAGTCATCTATCGTTATAATAATAATTTTAACATGTTTCGTTCAATAAACAATCCCTATCTTAACAAAAAACAATTTAGGCGTGAATAAGTTGAAATAGTGTTTAAATACATAGAAAAGTTGTACAGGGACGAATAAATAACATCGGTGTGACAATTAGCGACTAAACGACCTTCCTAAAGTGAAGTTCTATCATAATTATTCATCCGAAGAGATTGTTACTAGAAGTTATGGCACGTAGACGTTACTACATTGTGTGAACAGAATACTCTAGCAGGTTTAGTACAGGTTGTCTCCAGAACGAAGCACAAAGTAGATACAATTCTGTACATCTAGTTTTATGTCTACTTTTCAATATTAGAAAATAATTCGAATTCAATATTTATTTATTTAGGGAATAAAGTAATATATTGCGCGTAATCCGTTCAAAAAACATACACAGTAGAAATAAGAAAAGCGTGCTGTTACCATGTCGTAAACGCAATGATAACGGATTCAAAACAATAATAATTTACGGGAGTCAATATGTTCATAACGTAATTTTTATGTTCAAAAGACTAACTTGTCTTCTCCACTAAAAATATCTACCGTTTCCTCCTATCAGATAAGTATGGGTTTGTTGATGTAAAACAATCCACAGTGTGTTTATACAGCTCAATGTAATCTATCATTGTGTATGCGAAACGTTCCACATTATATGGTTAATGTTGCATTGTTTCTTTAGCTCATGTGTCTTATGGTCTCCAGGTGTCTTTATGACTTCCTTGAACGTAATGGATATGGTACCCGTGGCACTTCAACATAATAGTTTTCATCAAGGACTAGCTTTCGTCCATGGCTCCGCCCGCGTGGACATGAATGTTGTCGTCTTCTTTGACTTTTACATCAAATCTCTTTCAATCGCAACACTTCTCATTCCTGTTCATTTCCATTCCATTCATAAATTACGTTGACTATACGTCCCGCGATTTCACCCACGTGGAGTGTCACTGAATGGAATAACTTCGAAAACCACCGGTATGCTATATACAAACAATTGCAAAATTATTATAAAACAACACATCGAAAAGTCAACTCTATTTGGAGGCGATATGTATCAAAATGTAATATCACCGCGGTAAAGTGCAACAAATTAATGTGGTTAATATTATAATGAACATGTTTTCTTAGTGTTATTAATTTCCACGCATTTACGTCATTTGTTCCTATAAATTAATAGGCTGACCGAGATCCATAAAACACTAAATTTAGCCATTTTAACTATTACTAGGATTAAAATTTGCGTACACATATAACATATTACACGAGGCACTTAGTAACTTTCGTCGTCCTGGGCCGATATCGAATTAATTTCGCATGTTTAACAGAAAACTGATCGATCGTGACGTACACATGCCAGTATGGAATGATGTCTTTACATCTTTCTAATTATGCGGCATAGTACAAAAAAAAGCGTTCGACGTTGACTCGAATCTATGTCGACATCATTTGTTCAAACAACTCGCTTTCCAGATATTCCACGTTGATGGTGCTGCGTCAGAAACTCTCACGCAAGATCCAAGAACAGCAACTGCGAAAAGCTTCAACTCGAGCTGTAATCACTTGCTCAATTACCAATGCTTTAAAAGAAAATATCGAAAATTTGTACAAACGATTTCGTGCGGGCTAAACGAGACAATCCCCAAAAGGACTAAAATGTAGTCCTTCTGCCGACTTTATCATTCCGGCTTTTATCTCGCAAAGAAATCCCGAACATAACTGCTTTCGCGGTACATTAGGTAACTTTTGAGTTCGATTACGAGAACAATATTAACAAGACCTTTGTCTTCAAGTAAATATGACATACTCGAAAATGCTGCGTAGTATATATAACTAATGTTGCTCAGTTGAGCTGAATTCTTGGTATGATCTCTCCATTGAGATTGGATTTTCCTATTTGAACAATCTATCTCAAATAGGCGCATACGTCAATAAATTTGATGGTAGAGTTCTCAATTTCAGTAATGGAACGTATAAAACACGATCGTTTGATAGAATTTCTGTCTTACGTACATTTTTTATTACACTAATTTTTTAAGAAGCTCTACTAAAATCTTGAGCTTGGCGCCTAAAAGTTTAATGATACGGGCGTTACTATTTCATTATACGTCGCATATATTTACAATTCATTTTGATACCATTTTACATCCATTTCGATTTAAAAATTAAAAAAGTCTTCCAATGCAGTAATTAAAAGTTTCAGTAATACGAAATTTTCCTGCCTCATACCTATTTACAATTAGATCGGTTTCATGCTTTCTTCTGAACTCGGTCTGACCTAGTGGCATTGTTAAAAGATATCTTGGCACTTCGATATAGCGATAATCGAAATGACACTGAGGAGAGTGAACTTTCAACAAAATCAAAGGTTTTTAATAGTCCACATACATTGAGCATAAAGACTAAATATATTTCTCAAAATGTTTTTCGAAGAACAACCCTATACCAAAACCTGTTCATGCTTCAGGAATCGTAATATTGAGTACGAAGTAAATAAGTAACTTCTGAAAGACCAGAGCGAAATAATAAGTAGCAGCATTTCACCCGTTCTACAAAATCCAATCGTATTTTCTATCTCACATTATTGTTTTTATATAGCCTTTTTTCAAGCAAATATATGAGATGTTTTCTATATAACATCGAATCAGCTTCACTCGACGATCTCTACATGTGTTGATAACAGGTTTTTGAGTCAATGTGTATAACTGCTGATAAAAATTATTAGTATCCTTTAAAATGTTCAGTTTCAACAAGCCCCTTAACGGTCTTCAGCTTTGTTATATGACCTTATCGTGGAAAATTTGGAGCCTTCATTCTATCAATCGCTTTTTTAATATAAGTTTTATTAAAGTCTGTGTAGAGAACACGATTGTCGTCATTCCAGACAACTCTGGAAATCTGTTTACTGACAGGCACACATCAGATGAAACCTGTGAATTCTATCTCGTTTTTGCGCTATTAATTTAAACAGAACGGTTAGAGAATTTTTGCGTTTTGTCTTGGTATAAAAATTTGCTTGTTTTTAATTGACATAAATTTCATTCTTACTTAAAATAAAATTGCAAATTTTAAATCAATAATTTATCTATGATGTTAATCGACGAAGTCAAGGAAAACTTTAGAATACGCAAGTGAAACAAAGTTCAAAAAATTTCCAATCATTGCAAAGATCGAATGAAAATACACGTAAGAGAGTTGGCGAATTAACAGTAAAGAGATTACACGACAGACGACACGACAGCACGTCTGAAACGCGGCTCGCACTCACCTAAGGCTTCCATCTCGACTTCCGGCTTCAATTTCAAACCTTCTTTCTCTAATGTTGCACAAATTTATTACACCTTACCCTAAGATTGCACTGAGCGTACAAAACTCACACGCCGCAATTAAACCGCTCTGTGTCGTAAATAGAAAAAAAAAAACATGAAACCTAGATAGAGGAACGAAATAATCGGAATTCGTGTAATAAGAGGCGTGGGTAAAAGCGCTGAACGTGCAACAGAAAATGAAAATAATATTCGCGGGGAAGTACGCACGCGTCGCGTGCTGGGGTACTGTTGTTAATTAAACGACGTCAAACCGACTGACTAATTTCTTTCGGTTAATTGATATTGGCACGAGACCATACGCGCGTAATACGGCACTAATAGGAATAAATTACATTACAGTTATTAAAAAAAGAACATCGATCTATATCGACTTACAAATTGCTATGTATTACTGTGTTAAGCCAGAGCGTTGCGTGAAACATGAACAATTACTAAACTATAATGTTATAAATGTATTACAGTAGGACTTAATGTACGGGTCGTCGTTTGCTGTAACCCAATTTCTAAGCGACACCGATATCGTTTTTAGATATCCAGCCGATTAGTAAGTTCACTGTTGAGACCACGCACGCAAAGCAGAGATATCACGTTATACAAAAGCAGCGTAAATTACTTTCGGATTATGTCGATCCCGAGTGTAGTTTATTTTGTGAAAAATATAAAAGGAAAATGAGACATTTTTCTAGTGCGCAAGTTATTTTTGGTTTCTCCTTTGTTGGAATCTAATATTTTATTTTTACGTCCAACAAATACATGAATACAAACCAGTTACAAGTCTATACTGTCTATATTATGTTATTGTGTCGTCCTCTAAATGTTACATCCTACAATGCATTCAATTTAGATGATTGAGATATGTGAAAATATTCTTGTGAGAGGCTTCACATTTCACACTTCATGCAAATAGCTTTACAATTTCATCAATATTACAGACACCGCACACTTCGTGCAAATGTCAGAGATACACTTCGGGGAAAGTCCCTTAGGCCTGAATATTATCAGCAACATTCTAACAAGCTGAATATCAAATACCTAAGCAGTAAATCAGTAGCATAATATGAAATAGGGAGACATCCACAGATATGTAAATTCCCGGAATCCAAGCCCACGTCTTTAATACGCGCGACGAAGTTATGCAAACAAGTTGAGCTTAACCCATAACAATGTTTGTACGTGCCCGAGACTAACTTGGACCTACAGCAGTAATAAAGCCTTGTTTCGATTCCTACAATAAATATACAGTGTTTCCGATTTCGACGTGAAAGTGTATAAAATTACTGTGTGTAATAAAATCTTTGTCAGGTAGAGCTCCTTTTTAATCAGAAAGGTGAAGAAAAATATTTTTTTGTACTTTTGAATAATTTTAAAAATATTTCGTGATCATTATAGCATTATTGTATTCGAATTCACAAATTATACTAAAGTTATCCTCTCCTAAAACGATATAAAAAAAAATTATATATATCATGAAACTCTTTTCAAACCATTACCTTTTTTTTTATAAAAAAAAAAAATAACTTGAAAATATTAATTAAAAATATTTGAGTTAAGCTAAAACTTAAATTCTTCAACACAGAGAATTACCCAGCACATCTAATGCATGTACAATTAGGTAGTAGACCGGAGGCACTTGAATGGTGAAAGCGTTATTTTTTTCAATTCGGAATATAATGAGTTCGATTTCTGATTACAGGCGACCACCATGGTCAATGGTTTTCTAATCCATGTCAAATAACGTATGAAATTTAACCCTGTGGCACCAAGAGTTCGTTAACCGTTAAGTCCTAGATATAGTATATATAAATAGTGTAATGTACTAAATTATTTGCAGCAGTTTTTCAAATACTAGTATTTCTACATGCCGAATCTTAGTAAACTTCCAATAACAACTTTCCTTTTTGTGGGAAATGTTCAAATTGCCTTTAAATTTTGTTACTAAACATTATAAACGACATGAAAATAACGCTATACACTGGTTTCATTTGAATTTTAAATTAGTAGTCGATATTTTAGTACTTTTATACTTTCGGTATGAAATAAAAAATTGATGATTTTAGAAACCTAATTAGCACAGTGGTTGTCATCATATACATATATATATATCACAATAAAAAATATATTTACCTATTGCTTATAAATTTCTGAAAATTTACAATAACAATTATAAATTTGTAAATTCAATTATCTGGTTCTCCCAGTAGGCGGTTACGTAAATCTTCCGAGAATTTTAGCCAGCGGGTGAACGATTCCTCAAAAGAAAATGGCAAAAATTTTCCTGAAATAAATTTGAAGCTGAATATAAGAATTTATTGCTTTAAACAATTCAAAAGAACCGCTTTATCATTGAGAAGTCGGTCTAGAATGATTTAGGCTTTTAAGAACTTCGCGAATATATTTACTTAAACTTTACTGTGGTCAATCACAAATCAAAAGCGAGAGTTGATAACTGTAAAATTAAATAAAACAAAGGAACAGATAGTTTTAAATTTACTGAAATTACAAAAATCTAACGGATAATAGTTTTTGAGTCATATACTGATATACGTGACTGACAAAAAAAAATTATAGAGGGGATGTGTGTGGTGGAAAGGTTGGTAAAAGTTGCCCTAAGATATCATATGTATATGTTATTGGCGGCATATTAAAAAGGGTCAAAAATTTTAAGCACCCAAAACCGACTAGCTTGCACTAAAAGATTGATGGATATCAGTGAAGCAGAAGTGACGTGCAAAGACCGTACCATGTGGAAATCTATAGCCTCTGCCTACTCTTCTGGGAAATAAGCGTGAGTCTAAATTATACTATTATTATCCCTATATTATTTGCATAATGAAAACATTTTTTTTTTTAACAACAGCACATGAAAAATGGCACATATTTGAAAAAGCTCCGCAGCAATATACATTACGATTTTCTTTAACACTCATACTAAATATTCGTTAAAACCTATTTACATAATCTTGAAGAAATTATGTTCTTTCTATGCCGTGTCTTAAATTAAAAAAAAAAACAATTGTGCACATAAGCAATACAAAATTATTAAACGAATTGCAAAATTATTAATATGTTATCTTTATATGTAATCCTTTTGTACGTGTGTAGTTACTGATTTACTTATGATCGACTGGACTGAACATGATGAAATTTTTGTGTGTTTGAATAGATCTCTGGATGGTTTAGATTCACAATTGGAAAAGGTAAGTAGCGCTATGATTGGGTTCTACGACTTTCTTTTTTACTACTTTGGGGCCATCCATAAATTACGTCACACGGATGGGGAGGAGGGGTGGTCAACGAAATGTGACAATGCGCGACAAGGAACAGGTCAAAAGCTTTGTGACGTCAAATCCTAAACAAAAAAAGCTTTACGTCTTTTGTTTTGTCCAATATTTAAAGTATTTTGAACAAAAAATTAAAAAATTGCTGTTTTCATTTACGTGTGACCACCTGTGTCAGTGACCGGGGGTCAAAAACTTATAACTTATGGATGGTCCCTTTGGCGAAATTTTTTTTAGGAAATCAGAACTTATAACTTCAAAATTTCTTTTTTATTAAAATCTACCGAAAAGTTCATGAATAATTGACTTTCTGAGAATAATTCACATTATTGTGTTTGTGATAGGTAGGTTTGCGTACTGTAATAATTATGATGTCGAATTCTGTGGTGTTTCACATATGCAAATTTGACAAATAACATGCATATATGCGGAAGTGACTTGCGTCGTAGTTTGGTGTTGCTTCAGCATTTCAATTTTTTTGTCGTGTTTCGAAAGATATGAAAGGGAATATTTCCAACGACCATACGGAAATTGCACTATCTTTTAAATTTGCTTTGGACAACAGCAAATCACGCAATGACCTAACTAAAAGATTGAAATATCAAACCCAATGTCAAATATCACTTAGTATATAGATATCTAAGAATTTATAATAAGTCAATAGTCACTTCGGTAATTAAAGAATCGAGACCTTATTTTATTTTGTAATTTTAAGACGGAAGCGCTTACGGAAATTGCTTATAGCATATACAATAGCATTCTTTTTCCAATTAGTTATACCCTAGACTTGCATATTCTATTTTAATCATTATTTATTTTGGTTTTGATAAAACAGAAAGTCCAAAACAATAATTCTCGTTTTCATTGATATTACTAATTTAAATATAAAATTAAATTCAGATTTTTAATTTTTTTACGTTGATAGTTCAAACATATAGAGAATCATCGTAGCTCTCTCTGCAACAATTTCTATAGTATGTACGAAATGTTAAAATTAGAAGATCAATATGTACATTTTAGTTGAGAAGTATACGTTCAAAGTTTTTGTGAGGTCATTTACTGATGTTCGGGAACTTCAAATAGGTCTATTATTTCCATTTTTGATATAGAGAATGACGTCAGTGCACAGAATTTCAAATAGATACGGAAATATAAACAAACAGGGGAACGTTAAGATATAAACGGACGTTGGAATGGACAAATAGATCAAATCGGTCTGTCGAAACGTTGATTACGCAATTTCATTAATTATTTTAACCTCAGATTTCACATCGAAAAATCGGCCACATGCACGGGGGTCGGGGCCACGTCACTTGATCGAACACAAAATACGGCTCCTTAAAGAAATAAAATCGATTCGAACACAAAATATGGCTCATTATAGAAATAAAATCGCTTCGTTCACTTGTTTACATTGTAAATGTGCGGCGCTGACGTCACGTGTAAATATTTTTTATACGATATCTCATAAAACGGGTCCGCTAATTGATCACGACTAGCCGCGTTACACGAGCCACGCGAAAACAACGCGATTTCCTCCCGGCTCGGCTCTCACGAATCGACACACTCTTCCTTGGCGCATGTGACATGCGATTATGCACCTGTAATTTCGTATATATATATATATATATATATATATATAATAAAAGAGGAAACATACATCACAAAAAAATAATTAAAACAGAACGATTCGATGGCGTATGTGTTTAAACGGCATGTGTTTGTGATTATTAAGTATAATATTTATATAGGTTATAATATTACATAGGTAGCAAAGCAAAAATTTTAAAATATTTTGTATAGTGTCGATGCAAATTGCAAAAGGTTTGGTTTCGATTCGAATTGTATTAGGTTTTTACATCTTAATACACTATTTTAAATTAGAACGCAAGCAAAGGAATAATAACATTTTAATTTATTTGTTAGTAAATTAAGTAATGGTGCCATGACTAATTTGCTATGTACTAGAGAAAATATATGTTTAAATTCACTAGGTATATGCAAATTTGCGATAAATTTATATAACTTGTAGCCCATGCACTTCATTTGGCATCAAATTAAAGTTTAGCAATGATTGTTTAATTTCATGATTTACATTTGTCAGTGGTTTCCAATTCCATAATACTACTTTTCAGGCATTGATACGAAATTTTTTTTGTATATAGAGAGAACATGTAAAATCTAAATATAATCCGTTAAAAGGTTTAAGAGAAATTGATGGACAAACGTATTTTCACATTTATATAGATGACGTACGTACGCCCCTATTGTATAGAAACATACTAAAACGTAATTACAAGAAAACCCCAACATATGCGCGAATTAAATAAAGGCAGCGGCCGAAGGAGACTCGCACGCCATAATCCAGATTGATTAGTACATCATTTGATCGAACGTGGTAACGCGAAACCTTAGGATTTTATGACTGGCCGCGAAAATTGAATACGATATTAATTTTACGATCGGTTAATAAAATCATAACGTTTGTCAATAAAATTAATACCATTATCCTTAATATACACGTGTATTATGTAAATACAATCAATCGATATCGGACCGGTAATACGTGTTACCAGATTACGCATTAATCAACAAACGGCCGCCGTTCTGAAAGTTGTTGGACTTTGGCAAAATAACGCGGTTACGCGAATGTCACGCCACTTAACGACGTAACTCTTATGTAACTAATATTTTGAACTTGACGGTTCGCTTACGGTGTTGGCACACTCAATAAATTTTATTGGAGGATTAAATAAGCAAGAAAATACATTTGAACCCGAATCAAATGATAACTTACTCCTTTTTAATGATTTCATCATTTGGGCAATTAATGTCTAAGATATGAATATAATAATAATATTTATATTAGATAAGCTCGATACCAAACAATGTTAGGTAAAGCTCAGAACTGCGTGATTGCGCAAGTAACCGAACTCATCTCACCTTAACTAAGGGTACATAATTTACAAGTCCAATTTCAGGTATTTTTGAATGCAGCCTATACCGGAATAAGATTCCGTATAAGGTTTAAATTTCGAAATCTTTAAACCTAAACCGTATTATTGTTAAATACAGTAAGTGATAAAATTAGTTAGATTTATTCTTAGAAGTTTTATTTAACTTCAATTATTTGTATGACTAGGTCACATGTTTCAATCTTACTGGTTGAAATTTTAATTGAAACTTAACAAACGATCGAGCTAAAATTTTATACGCACCCTTGGCTCTATTTATAATACAATACAAGCAGGATAATCAACATTTGTAATATGTTCAAAATGGCCGCCGCTCCAAGATGGTGAGTTATCTTTTTTCCTTACAACCCGTATCAAAAGAGTATCAAACGAAAGGGCTTGGCGAATAGAAAACGATAAGATGAATGACGTATTACCAAATCCATTACGACGGTCGCCCTAAGATGGTGGATTATTCACTTCTCCACAACTTATTTGACATGAATATCAAATGGGTTTAATGAGCATGAAAATATGACACGTTAAATGATATAGTACTTCTAACTTATCATATTACAGACGGCGGTTATATTATGAATTATATCATAGGGCGAACGCTTCAAAATGGCAGTTTAAACTTTTTTAACCACCTTCATACAAGACTTTCAAATAAAAATGTTTAGTAAGCAAAATACGTGACATGTTTATTATTTCAATATACTCGAGAGAAAGAAAACTCTTCAAAATCAAACTCGGATTCAAGGTCAAGTTGAGACATTTCTAGAACTGAATGATAATAGCGTATCGAATAATATAAAGTCGCGAAATAATTATTTCGGCGCGTAAAATGCGTAGAAACAACTACCGAAAAGAAAAAGACTAGAATAAGGCAAGATAAACGCAGAGAACCTCGCGAAAAAAGATGAAATAAAATGTAGAAGGTTAGAAAAAAAGAATTCTTACAAATAATAAGACAAAATCACAACTAGAAAGTACTTTATACGATAAGAAAAAGATCATGTATCAACAACGAAGAACGCAACGCAGTTACAATGTACAACGCAGCTCAATACAAAATCCAAGTCTACGTTTTTCACAGTTTAATAAATTCATACACGCAATAAAAAAAACATCAGTGAATATTACCTCAAATAAGAGCCCCGAGACTTTTGCTAGAAGTAAATAAAAGTGCAAGAATATGTTATATTTTAACGTCACCACTGACGCCAAAACAGACAATTGTAAAATCCACAAACACATATTATGATTGAATATGAACGATGTGTGAAAAAACATGTTATCCCAACCATATCGTAAATAATGGAAATAATTTAGTAAATACTGTGTCATCGTAATAATAAAAATCTCAAGAAACAATTCCGTCCTCACAAACGTACTTTGATGAATAAAATTTGAACAAAATAAAAAAAATAAAAGTGTGCATATTTATATACCCACGTAGGAAGTTTCACTCTATATATATATATATATATATTATGTTTATGTTCTTAAAGCGCTAAAACAAGTTGTATTAAAAAAAAATACATATAACAATATTAAGTGTCACTCTGTCTGTATGTTTGTTATATTTAATTTCCGAAAAAAATCAACAATTAATATAGAACAAACAATTAATATCCGAATTGTAATCATATATTATAGATGTAGATTATTTTCTGGAATATAGGTTATATAGAAAGAAATCGGGATAAAACTAATAAAACAAATTTAGGCTATAAAAAGGCAATTGAAAGCCAGATTGCTACCACGTATCTACTTACATGCATATTCTACGGTAGTAGATCCAAATAAAAATAAACGCGTACCTACTATCGTCATTGCTGAAAATTACGTAACATATATCATTTTCAAAAAGCTGTTGAGCCTACCGCTAAACCTGCCCGACCAATACTCACCTACAACATCCAATGAATTAATCGGTATCTACTGTTACAAAACTGTCATTATTTCTATATATATGTTTGTATGTATATTTCAAGAACATTACACATACTAAACAGACGTCCCGTGTATGTTTGCGTTGTTCGTCTGCGAGCGACTGTAAGCATGTTGGACGCATTGAAAGGAGAGTAAATGCGGCAGATAACGTGAATTGGGAAAGTACCTCACGGTTAGTTATCCGTACCACAATTTATATACTTTCTCGTAAAGATTCTTTTTTTTGTATATGAGTTACACTTTTCATTAGGTACAGCATTTCCATAGAAATTATTAAATTTAATATCGTCTAATAAACGCAGCCGAAAAGTGATTATTGTTACTTACTATATATTTTTCTTTATTTTATTATTAAAAATCTATCTAGATGTAACTAAATACTATAATAATTTTCTGTCATCGCCATCTTAATAATCAAGATCATGATTTTTCTGAGCGGTACGAGGACTAAGCTTATAGCAAAAACCAGTTATAGCTTTTTTTTTTTTCTTATACAAAACATGATGAAAGAAAAATTAACATAACGTAAATACATAGGTATTTTTACAGTTTTGATTTTCATAACCGTCTCTTTACAATCCATACATACACTCTGCCTGCGAAAAAGATCTTTTGTAACTAATACCTTGTACTTTTTATCTTTTCGCTTGTGCTTGGATACCTAACTATCACTATAATTATATCATCTACGTAAAAATCTCTGAGACGTTAAAAAATAACCATTAAATACTATAAAATGTAGATGTTCTTCTTTAACGCCGAATCATTAATAACCTTATTATTTTTGAATTATTACTGGATCAAAACTGTTGCGAACTAAACACATACTTTAAAAAATAGCTATATAGTGCTCTTGCCAATATATATATAACAATAGCACATCACTTGTTTATATGATGCTCGGCCGTTAATAGCATTATCTTCTAACCAAAAAGTACGTGTTCGATTAAGATTACAGGCGCACTTGACCCATGAGTTTTGAGTTCCGTGGCTATGTGACATGCTAAGCCGTCAATCAAATATAAAACAAAACGCACATAACAAACAGAAATATAAAAATTATATACAAATTTGCATTATATTGATCACTGGGTCTGTGTCGAAGAAGATCTTTAACAACTGAACTGTTAATAATAAATATAACAAATTTAATTAAACACTTCTATGGTCAAGGACATTTGAGACATAAAAGATTATGAATACTTGCTACATTAATTCTAGCTACCTAGCAGTAAATTACACAGATGAGATTCGAGCATCCTTTATAATTTATGTCATTACTCGTAATATTCTTTGTCCATATATTATAAATCGTCAATGTTATCATAATAAATAATTGAATTAAAGGTAAAAACTAGTTTGTCTTTATAAAAAAGCACTCAATTCGCTATTTGATATTTCATAACATCGATGAATAATTCATGTCATTAATTTATTTTTAATTATACTTTGACACGAACGGCAACAAGTCTTCTATTTTGACCGTCTACGGGGCCCCAGTGCGACACGACACCTCACAGCGTGAACGGATGCACTCCTGCAAAGGCTACATATATTAGTAAAGGGTGATAATGTAGGGGCTACGTGATAATTTCGTATGACAAGACATCTATTCTTACAGAATCGCAATTCTGGGATAGAGACGACTAGTGTTGGCGATCAACGCTGAGAACGTTTCAGGTCAAAATGGCCAAGTCTCGACAACTCTGATTTGGAATGGAAGGAATTACTAGCGTGCCCGCCTCCGACTGCACAAGACTACTCTGGACTAATCGCCTCTACGATTCGCAAGCTGGCGTTAACTTATTTCAGTTTGGTGTAGAGCGAAGGGTGGCTAGGCAACACGACGTTTAGTCCCTCCGCCTGATGCGGAAGACAAGGGCGTCTCGATGACGATGTCATAAAGAACGTGAGCTGTGATGAATCGTGACAGTCAGTTCAAACCTTTTGCGAGGAACACATTTCGTTGAAGGAAATAGCATAACGGGACAACAAAGGCAGTTCATTACTCGCCAAGTACTCGCGGGATATTAAACATTAGGAGTCCGAGCTGAACTGATTTGCCGTTCACAAGTTCCAAGTAGATAGAGAGATTCCCTATAAATATCTGCGTATTAATTTGTAAAATTAAAAACGAACGAGCTAAAGTACGAAAGAATTTAGAACACTCGGAAATTAAAGAATTCATTTTATGTTAGATTTTAGAGTAGTACATTAAGGATATAATGTCAGTGAAAGACCTATACATATACATGTTATTCTGTGCATTTTTGACATGCAAGACAGACATTTACCATTTAAGAGACTTGAACTATGTCATACGAAATTGAATAAGGATTGAAATGAAAACTGCATAGGATGTTTTGATGTAACCGAAAATGTATCATGCATATTATAAAGTATTAGTGGTTTAAATAAAAGTACTTGTTATAAAAAAAATACACCACATATTGATTTGTTTCAAAAAATAAACACACACGCACACACACACGCGCGCGAATACACGCACGCACGTGCGCACACACGCGAGCACGTACGCACACACCTGTAATGCAAATGGTTTTCTTCGGCCGCGTATCATGCAAAAATTACTAAACGTATCGGGATGGGACCGTTATTACTCGATGCAGAATCGTCTGTAGATGGTTATAGACAGTCCACAACACAAAAAATGTAAAAGCATGTTTGTGATAAGCTAACGACTGGACGGATTGTTATTGGGACCTGACCATTCGTTCGTTCGGAATCGTTTTGTAGATGGTTTTAAGATTCGTAAAATATTATGTTTCTTTAGATGTCCGTTGCAGTATAAATGGTAATTGGTTATCACTACCCTTAATGTGTAAGGCAGGCCCAAGATCGGTATCGAGTTCTGTATTGGAATCGAAAGCGGGAAGGGAACCGGATCTGGCAGTTAATCGGCATCGAGAACAGGACCACGATCACGATTAAATGTGACAGAAAAATCGGCAAATTATAAAATGAAGAAATCCAATTTAAGTGTATGGAAGAAAAACCGGGATTACGCTAGAATAAAAAAAATTGCTAAATATAAATTTACGCCCAGCGAAGTGGGCGAGTGGCCGCTAATATAGGATAAATGCATATACCATAGTATGCACGTGATCACGCTAGAATGAACTAAAAACTTGAAAAGTGTTTTTTTTATATATACATTACAAGGAATTTATTTTCTTTCATTTTCAAATTTCAAATGGGCAGCGTGTCTTTTTTTTAGTTTGAGAAATATCCCTTTACTTTTTTTGGATATTCGAAGAGGTGACTCATAATCATAAGATTCCATGACAGCAATAAAACTTAAAATATGGTAAAAAAAATCACAAAAAAGTCCATAATCCTGCGAATAACAACAGAGTGAAACGAAGCATTTTCGTGACAATAGAGAAGGTTCTAAAACTTCCACTGGTACCTAGACTCTACAATCCAGACACTAGGTTTCGATCACTTCTGACGCTGAACAGATAACATTAATGGTCACAATTGATTCAATCAATTAACTGCTCTCTGATCGTCTAACGATATTGTTGCAATACGATTCGTTTTACAGATAATGCAATATCATTATTTGTTTATTTGTGTACCTCTATTCTTTTGTTGTGAATCAGGTTTTGAATTTATTACCATAATGAGAGACAATACTAAAAAAATCAAGACTAAAAAATCGGAGGATACTGTTTGTGATTACAGCTCCGACTCTGTCTACATCAGTCCATTGATATGAATAGCCAAAGATTAATCACATATTTACGTTGAACTGGTGCACGACTGTATTTTGAGTTCGTCCCGTAGCACCTAGAGATTTCCACTTGGTATGAGGTTTGCCTCTATGAACTTATAACCCGTTTAATAGCACTTATATTACATCGACACTTATTGGGTAAAAAACATTGAATGTGGGGTAATTATACGAAATTATTCAAAGGAAAAAAAAATAGGAAAATTTAATTATATATTGTCATATCCCATCTCTTGTCTTTGCTTTTTAAAGTCGAGTATAACATCTCACATGGAACGTTATACTTTTGAGCACTTACTTATTATTATTATTTTTTCACTTTAAAATAGCTGAGATTAGTAATTAAGTTATATATGTATTAAGTTGTTTTTTGTTAAATAGGCATATATGACAAATAAATCATATATGCCTATTCATTTCTCCCGAACCTATGCACAAGGAACATCATGTTTCCTCTACAGGATTTAAATATACTTATCAATGTGTATTTAACTATTTTTTTTGGGAATTAAATAAATAAATAAAATATACTTACTGAAAATACCGATTAGATTGTGAAAATCATCTTATAAAGTGGTTATAAAAGCCGCTTATGAGTAATCCAGTGCACATCCATGGAATTCCATACGATGAAAAACTGTGCTTTCGATAAGTGGGTGAGTGTTTCTTTAACGTAAATCTTTAACATAAGGCGAAAGTTTACATGTTTCAAAAGGAATACATGCGTCGCATAGAAGTCATTCACGATAAATCTTAATAAATAAGCATAGATTTCGTCTGAATTTAGCAGGATTCTGTGCTTCGATAGTGAAACGAAATTCTTTAGAGTCACACCTTGTCTGTCTGTTCAATATCAACTTTTTAAAAACCATTGGCCTTAGATAGTTGAAAGTTGGGAATGTACTTCATTACTTATATAACATCAGAATAACGTATTTGACCCCAATATTAACTTAAATAAGAAATTATCTTGAAATAGACAATCTTCAAAATGTAATTTGAAAATGTTCTGTATCAATAACTACAAACTTTTTGATATTTAAAGTAATAAAACAACCAACAGTCAGCGAAGTAAATTCCGATGCGTAATGTTATTTTCCTATTGACGGTAAAATTTAACTACTTGTGAGAGATTAAGCTAGTCGGGACGGAACAAGTTCGAAATATGCTCTCCTGAGAACAGCCCTGTTTAGGGAAACGCCACAGTTGTCACGCAGTTCTTCCATAGTTTTCTGTTTAAAATATGATCAAAAAACACATCGCCGTACAATATCGATGTACTGCTAAAATTTTGAGTACATTGTACGAAGGTCATATAATTTTTCTTATTGCATAAACACGTTATATGATTCTACAAATTAGTGTTCACTACAGCTATTTACTGAGATCGTGGTCTTTACTGAGTGGACACTAACCTTAAACAAAGATTTATTTCATAAAATACTAAGGTATTAGGTATGCAAAGAGATACTATAGGCATAAATGGCACAACTTACTTTACAGATTGTGTAACTTTTTTGGCTTTTATTTAATAAAACTTTGAAATGTATCCAATTTCTTCATCACATACATAAATTTTTCTATACTGAAAAATAATGGAAAAAGGACAGAAACAGTTTCTTTTTTTATTTCAGAAATGTATGTTGACAACGATATTAAAAACAAAACTTATAATTAGTACACTCAAAGCGATTTGTATACAAAATACGAACAAACTTTCCCCCGTCTTAAGGCAAATAAATCCTATTTCAGAGCAAATAAATCAAATACCAAGTATTTTCGGAGTCTGTAAATTAATTTTACTAAATTATTCATGTCCACTTGCACGCTATTCTCGTAAGCCCAGGAAAAATCTCATAATTCAAAACTATTTAGTTTTATTAACATCTTTGCGTTTTACATAAAAATATGTGTAAACAAAACACCTCTATAATAAAAATCAAATAAAAATTGTTACAATATATGTTTTAAGATATCTAAAATACAGCGGTACTGTATAGAGTACGCACGTAACGAAGTTTACGAGTTTATTTCGTATTTGCCGAAACGTTCGCCCTTTGATGTTATATTTATGCCCGCGGTGGCAGCACTGCTGTGATGCTCAGCCATTTAGACACCTATATGTATGTATGTTTTAGCTAATTTTAGAACCCTTTTTGTATAGATACGGTTTCAAAAAAAACGAGTTTGTTATATTTTTTTCTTTCTTTAACATTTAAGATAAGCGCAATACGTCCACAATATATGGACAGAAAAAAGCAAACGATTTGTAAGAATTAAAATGATACGGTTTACAGTTGTGTCGAATTTACACCCTTCTCGAACGGTGGTTAAAAGACGTTGAAAATGATGCCTTTGAACCAGAAAGTATTAAATTGGATTCCTTAACACAGACGAACTGACCAACGTGTTTGAGTCTGACTTAAGATGAATCTCAAGTCAAATTGTCACTCACTGCGTGGCTCAGAACGCACTCTAACCAGTCGATCTCGGACGCGGCCGCCGATTGGCGCCGCGACGGCCATCTGCAGCCACTGGCCCGTGCGGCCGGCGTGGAGGGTTAAAGGATTGAGAATGAAATATTGTGAGATATTGTAGCTGTGCGATTCTAAAACTTCATATCTTATCAGCGATCGACATATAACTGTAACACGGTGATATTAAACGAATCGCCTCGCGGCTGTGATGTGTGAAGAATGCTCACGCTATATCGGTATCGTTGAGCAGCGTAGCGGGCGAGTCTATCTCAAAAACTATGTCGATGTTACAAGCTTATTACGAATCCTATGTGTACACTTTTTTTAACGCCTCTTAAGCCCTGATAGTGTAACTTTTTTTGGCTTCTTCCTTAATTTTGAAGTGGGATATTGTTTTTAATTTAGCAAATAGAAACTTCCTAAAGGGTTGCTAGTTTCTATGGCTATCTATTTAGATTTATTTATTAAACTAATAACGAAAGAGCAATTAGTACTCAAGCGGATCAGCCGCTGCGTGGCCATACAAGCGTTTTCAGCGGCGGACGTCACCGACGGTGTTTACGGGCCCGCAGCGCGGCCGGCGCGCCCACGTAGCGTGTACACGCGCGGGCAATTTGTACCCCCAAGTTTAAATTGGCGTGCGGTTACGCGCGGCCGTCGTCCCGGGAGCCCTGAGCAACTTCGCAACAATGCCGACCGCCGGGCGACAATCTCCATTATGACTTTCCAATTCCATTAACGTTCAAACGATGGGCGCGCATTAAACACCTCCGACGCGACGCCCCATCGTAAACGACTACGGTAAACACCACTTCGTCACTTAAGTAAACGTCATTATACGCATACGTTGCCGAGGCACTTGAAAGTATTTGCTGTGTTATTCGAAAATCGGTGGTTTTTGCAACGCGCCACAAACGATCTTTTGCGCTGTTTGCCTGTTGAAATATGTAAATCGAATCGTCGATATTGTTTTTATTAGTAAAAAGTAGGCTGTTATTAAACAATTTTTGCATTATATTTCGTATTCTTTTTGATGTTTGAATTTCGGTAAACATTTAACTGTTTAGAGGAGACACTAATGTATCCCCTAATAGAGACGTTTATTGATTGCGCGAACTTAAAATGGACCGAAAAGATCGGTCGATGTTTCACTAAATCACATTTCGAAAAAGGGGAATCGATCAGTGGCAAATCTAACGTCAACACACAAATTCAGGAAAAAGATCCGATTTTTTTAAAAAACATCACACAATTGACGTCCTCCTAGCTGTCCGTCCACGACTGCGTTAGAGTTTGATTTCGAATATTATTGATCGTTAAAGAAATCTCACAAAAAAAAAACTGCTTCAGATCAACCCCGATATAAGATTCACGGTGGATAAAAAACATCATTTTCAAATAAAATGCCGCAACATCCGCGGTCAGGATTCGAACAAGTCATTCGAAACCAACACAGCTACCGACGCTTATTGAGTAATACCACACGACGCCGCTCTATATAGTTTATACAGATGTTTATCCATTTATACAGATGTTTATTTGGTCGAGCATACGCGATGTGGTCAAGCGACGTATACAGAACGGGTTAACTCGATTGTGATCCAAATCGCTGATACGACTTCACTCCCAATCACGATCCCGTTCCAAGTTTTGGTTTTCGATGCCGATCCGAAATCCGATCCGGACTTTGATATCGTTTTCGATTCCGATTTTATTGCCGATACAAATCACACTGAAACGTTCTTAACGCAGAAATAAACCGCTCCAATTCCATTTACTCGAGAGTCGCCTGTCACCCAAGAACTCTCTCGTCTGTGTTCTTAACATTTCAGTATTACGATATAAAATTTCATTTTGACTATATCCGCACAAGAGACGAGTTTTCAATTTTATATTATCAGGAATTTTATCACCACATTAGTCATTTCTAAGAATATTTCCTATTCCTATTTCAATAAAATAAACCAAATGTTAAACAGGTTTTTAGTAAAAAATACAGTGGAATCTCAATAACTCGAATGTCAAGGGAAATGCAAAAAAAAAACCGAGTTAACAAGTTTTCGACTTAACAAGAACTTCGAGATACATATGACTGTGTAGACAAGGAACAAACATAACGTTCACAGCTGCGTTATTTAGTAAGTTTCATGAATGTATTCATTCATTGCACGTGTACAAGACAAAAACAATGGATTAGAAGCCCCGAACCCGAACATTCATTTTGGAATTTATTGCTATTATTTCGGGGAATTCCAAGCAAGACGTCATTATATTTTACCAATTAAGACTTACAGAGTCTCCTTTTTGAAATTCGATATATAGACTATAAATATGTATTATCAATACTTCGTAGGGAAATAACATTTTGTTCGAGTTACAAAGTCTAAATAATTCGGAATACCGCGTATTAAGGGGTTCATCGGAAGGGAATGGCAATTTTTTCGACTTACTGAGGATTTCGACTTAACGAGGTTCGAGTTATTGAGATTCCACTGTACTGTACAATGTAGTAAAAATAATAATGAAATAAAATAACTGAACTGCTAAAAAGTACTTGGCAATTCATCGTATGCACAAATAAAATGCATAAAAGTATACGTGTCGAGTTAAAGTTTGCTTTAGTCAGTAAAATGAAAATGGTTTTAGGATTCAAGACAGCCAGCATTATTTTTATAGTCACTTTAGCATGCCTTAAGCGCGAGCGTAGGTATGCTTCTACTGTCGTCTGAAAATCCCGTCTACACTGGGTGTGACCACGATAACTAAAAATTTGGTTGCCTGTAAAGTCGGTATACGGGCGAAAGTTTTACGTGACAACGACTTTGAATGGTAAAATCATTTTAATGTGAATATTCATTCGTATAGTAGGAAGAAGGATGAAATAATAGTAACAATTTAAAACATTTATTTATACAAAGAATTATATTTAAAACATTAATTTATACAAAGAATCTCGCACTGAATTTCATATTAACAAAATTTTATTTTACCTTTACACATACATACGTATTTATATACAAATATACATACAATAACTTGCAATACATTTGCAAGCTATGCACTAATTCTCTAGTGCTGCGCGCGCGGCAGACCGATCATAGTTGAGTGAGAGACGCAAGGCATTCGGCGGGCCTCTCTCTCGTTCGGTGACTCATCGTTACGTTACCGAGCGTTACACTTTTTCAAAGTGACTCCCAGCCGCAACCTAATTTAAGACGTTGTCACGTCAAAAACTATTTAACTTTTATACTTAAATTCTTTTTCAATCTCATCACTAATCGATTGGGAAGAACTGTATTGAAAGTCACAGCTTAATATAGTACCGATTAGCTGTAATTGATTTTTATAACTGGCAGTTATTAATGTTTTGATCCGCCATTTCGCTTAAATATCTAAAATAGAGGTTGAGATTGAGCGTGAAGTTGTTTAGTATCGAAAATTTCGACATGTTGTAGCCCCCGATTTCCTATTGGTGAAAATATAAGCGCGCGCTCAGTACGTAGCTCCAAGTGCATGCTTTAAGCGCGAAGCGCGTAAAAAATCGTACTTTTTATTTATTTTTTTAAACTTGTAGTGAAAATTGTCAATTTCATAGGGGCTGTGGTCACGTTAACTAAAAATATATTTGATTTCAGCCCTTGTTTTACTTTTCAATCTCGTCATTAGACTCTATCGGAGAACTATATTGAAAATCAAGGGTTTATATTGTTTCGTTCAGTTGCAATTAAAAAATATTTCAACTGACAGCAACACACATTTTTTTTTCATTGTCCGCCAAATTTTTGTAAATTACATCAAATTTAGCTGCCGCATTATTCCCGATGACAGAATTTCCATCGATTTTTTTTTCACGTCCTAATTAATATCATACATTTTAATTAATCGAGTATATTCTAACTATAACATTAAATGAAAAGTTAACAAGTATATGCGAGCTGATCGAAAAAAGCCTCAAAACATTAAAAACTGAAATATTTTTTAAACATACTTTATTAATGAATATATACGGATGTACGTGATGATATAAAATGTGCACTTCAAGAAAGAAAATTTATAATTAAAAATAAAATGAAACAAGATGTTATAAAAATTTATCCTCATTACCTGAGACTAAAAAAATTTCTTAGTAATATTGTTATGTATATAGTACATTTTTGCGTATGTGTGTAATTTATTTTTTCAGCACACGTTAATACAGTCTAAAGCAGAGTACGTTAAGAATAAAGCGCTTAGGACGATACTGTAGCATACTACACCATGATTTTTTCCGAATACATGGTTAGTTTTTTTTCTCTCTTTTTTAATTATATCTTTCCTGACAGTCTGTTACTTATTACGTTAAAATGCTTTATTGATGAGTTCTATAACATATTGACAAAAATTGAATGATTTTTTTTATGTTTACCAACGTTTCTCTACTGAAATTACCTAATTTTTATTGGTAATAATAGTTTTTACATGAAGCAGTTTTAATTTTTTGCATTATGATGTCTAATAAATATTAAATTACCTATCCTTTTTTCGATTTGAATTCGATTCAAAATTCAATCTTACTATAAAACTATTTGAAAATCAAAAATAAAATTAGAGTATTTTTGGTGAAAAGCTCATATGTTATCTAAACCTCTAATTTAAATAACATATGTATGGCACGAACGCTTAAAGCATGCACATTATAGACCTAAGTGTGTACAAATGTTATTATAGTAATTTCCTTGTACGTCGTGTTTTTTGTTTAATTTTAATAATTTATAAGAATTCCACAACTTAAAACTTAAAAAAGAACTTGCCCAAAATTTTTTTTTCTATGGAATCGGTATTTGTAAATTAATATAGCTTAATATATGCTGCCTTTGTGTTCGATAGGGTTATTTACGTTCTCAAAATATGAACATATGTTATGTAAAAAACATATAAAATGTATAGAATAGAAAATTACGAAGCGTTTTTTTTAATTTAATTCTATTAAACAATAATTTCTAAACATTGCGCTAGAGTCGTTTTTACACAATTCAACATTTATTAAATGTAGATTGTAAACACAGTGGTCACATGTACAAACACAAGGAGAACTACAATATACCATGATTTAATTGGCTATTATTGAAATTAATTGCATAAACAAACTAATAGTATTTACTAAATATCATGATGAGCGATGTATGTATATGATAATCCATACACATACAATTTTATATAATAAAAATTGTCGTGCATATACTTGTGTCTTTGTAAAATAAATTTTGCCACTTACAACTCTAGAGCATTATAGTTTTTTGGTAAAAAACAAAATTTAAACAACGTCCGTTACTGTAATAAGATTTCAGGATACACAGATATTACTTAGAGTGCAGGAAGCAATTTTTCATGAGGTTTCGTTTTTAGGCGGGCGATGGCCTTTAAAGTTCTTTGAAGGCAGAATAATGATCCTTTAAAAAGGTATTAGCACTTATCGTATTTAAAACGTCAAGCTAAAAGCATTCTACTGCAAAATTAAAAAAAAAAAAGAAACGTCTATGGTCTTCTTTTAATGGAGACTTTTATATACAAATGTATTATTTATACTTGTATATATACGATTTAAAAATTTTATAAGTTGCTTCTTAGGGAATTACGATCAGACGTATTTCTGTTGTTGTTTTTGAAATTTTATAAACTTCTATTGAATTGTTCTTAAATCTCGTATATAACACATACGAACATACAATATACCTAGGATATTTTGGAAAATCCAAAAGTGCACGCCTCATAGCGGTCGTTCAATTTTTACAAATACTACGTTGAATTGGACCGTGATCGTCGAAAGGACTTAATTTAGGATAATACTAAAGCGTTTGGAAAAAAAAATGAACTAGATCAGTTAAGTTTTTCGGGAGTCATCGTGACCACGCGAGTATGAATACATACAGACACACGGACGTCCACGGAATAATTTTATTAAACACTTTTTTTTATTAATTTAAAAAGCAAAATGTCTTATAAATGTCATAAGTGTTGAAACTAGTGTTTTTCCTTGATATTAATGTGTAAATATTATTATAAAAGTGCGATAAAAAATAAATAGAGATAGTTTTAGTTCAAAAAACCACTTGATTTTTGTAAGGCGAAATTAGAGCACTACCTCAACGCTCCGCTTATGAGGCGTGCAATAGCAAAAAATTGAAAAGTAATGCTGAAATCATGGAAATCTAAACCAGCATCACACATTAAAGACACAAAAAAAAACGAAACGATCGTGTGTTAGCGTTTAAGACATCACAAATTTCATTTTATTGCAGCACGACTAACAAAAAATACTAACAACTACATCACACATACAGACGGGCTCTTCTCATTCGCGTTATTATATATATAGTACACAAAACGAATCCGGACGGAAATAGACACGCCGTGAATAGAGTCGGTAAATTCAGATAGGCATCGGCGGACCGCGGCCCGGCTACTTATCATCCGGGCTGAAATTGAACGTGCCATGTTCGCAAAACGGACAGTACAAGCTCTCGGCCCCTCCGCGCACGATTTACGGACGAGAAAGCGAATAAATAACCGTTCACCTCGGCGCTGTCGGGATGACGTCACAAACGGACTAAATTATTGTAGGCTTCGACGCTCTCCGGTGTCGGTTTGTTTTATGGCGGCCGACTCCGAACGTCGGCGCTGGCCGGAAATGATAGTAAAAGGAAAAGAAATGTCCACTACGTTGGAATCTTTTATATACAATAGGGAGGATGCGTCTAAATTATCTTGTCGACTGGTAACTAAAATTTACATCTTTCGCGCATAAACATTAGAGTCGTATATGATTTTTATCAATTTTTCGCTACATTTTTGTCGATAACATACTACATAACAGGGCATACAAATTCGGAAACGTAGTCAACTAGCCAGTTAAATTTTATTGTTTTTTGCAAAGAAGCTGGGGTAGAGTTTCATTGGAAAATGATAAATGTATAACGCGGTCAGAAGTGCAATTTTCCTGGAGTATAACTGTATTAGTTATATTTCCTTGGCTAGTTAACGGTTTCGCTTCCACTACATTATAAACGTACACGGATATCAATAGCTTTCTCACCGTTTCAATCGTTTCTGCTAATACTTGATTACTACCGCTAGATTACTAGAAAATCGCATCTAATTATTTTTTCCATTTTTAAGGTTACAAGCCAAAATAGCGAATGGAGGGGCGAGGGGCCGGGGCGGCATGGCACTTTTTACGTGTAATAGAAACTGAAAAAAAATTATCGGCAAACATCAACGTGTGGCACATATTTTGCCATATCTTTTAAAAACACTTTAAGGATTTTAAGCAATTTTTCAATTAATAGACTATTTTTGGATCTAATCGCTCCGGAAGTACGCAGAAATTGTGTCTCCTCTTTATTTATTGAACCGTAAGTTCCAAAAATAAGAAAAAAAATATAAAAATAACGCTTAGTAAATACTGAAATACTGTCAGCGAAAATTATTTTGAAGATCTTCCGAATACCGTATTTGAGTTATTTCCAAAAAAAAAACTGCGCTTCTCAACAAAAGGATATAAGTGTCCTGAAGATACGCTCTATTGCTAGTGCACTTTACACTCATTTACACTAGTTTCACAGTAATCGTTGACATACCTACCTGTTTCTTTGGTTATAGGCGATTAAAGTGCTTATACCAATTCTGTGCAGGAAACAATAAAAAGTTTAACAACGTATTTTTTCCATCTGTAGTGCATTTCTTTGTAGTAAAGGCTTCGGGACCCTACAGTGAGCATGTTCCGACATGCTCTTGACCGGTTTTTTATTAATTATTCCATTAACGGGTGCAATATTTTTGCCCCTTTCATGCATAAATTTACCACCAGAGTACGCGAACTTCAGCCGTAGCGCTGCCTCTATATTTCGTGCACGGTCCTTATTTACATTTAATACGACCAATCTAGATAAAAATATTCGGTAAACAGTTGATATAAATATTATATGAGCTCAGCATGGACGTAAAAAGTTGGTTTTTTTGTTGATATAGTGAAATAATAATTGACGCTCTGAAGTGAATCAGCTTGATAATACATACGAATAAACACGAACACATTCACACATAACTCCACCGACTAACATTAAATAAATTGTAAAACTAGTCCGGTCGAATTACTAAACGTTATCTATATAACGTCTAGTAATTCTAGACGCTATTTCGCCAATGCAGTGGCTTACATAGCAATAGTAACATAAATAATATTACTTTTATTATTATTATTATTCCATAAATAATTGAGAATTACATTTTTAATGCGGCTTTCATGGGTAGATAAAACTTGACGTAAAGCATAATATATGTTATACTTCATTTAATCGGATGTCAGGAAAAAATGCTAAAAATCTAGCTTAAGGAGTTAAAAGGCAAGTAATGATTGCTAATGTCGAAGGCTTATAGACGTCACACTACGAAGGAACAACAATATTCCAAGGAATAAGTAAAAAAATTAAAAATATTCTTGACCTTCTTCATAGCGATGTGCTAGACTTATTGTAAAATGGGCAGAAATCGAGAACGAGACCGGAGTTGAAACCGAAATCAATATCAAGAACGTGACCGGGATCGAAATCAGGAACATTATCCGAACTAGAAAAGAAAGCAGGAACGAGCTTTGGATTGACATCAAATCTTTCAATATAAGAGATAAAGAAACACATTCTATGTCCACGCGGGTGAAGCTGCGGGCGGAAAATAGTAAGCAATAATTCAATTATTAATATCCATGTATACAATTAATAACGGTTGTTAATGTAAATTAAATTACATTATGATATGACAATAAAAGAAAATGAAACATCATATCTGGAGTGAAACTTCTTTAGATACAATGTGACAAAAATTTAGTGTGGTATAAAAGAAAATCACTCAGCCGTCACATTGCCATCACGTTCTTTCGTCACGTGGCTCCTAGATTATGTTGAATATAAAACATGTACATCTTGTTTTAGATACCGTAAAGCTTTGACTGCATAGTATATAATATTAATTTAAAAAATTATAAATAAAATCAAATAATAGTCACAATAACAAAAATAGTAAAATTAAACATTTGTATCTATCTCTGTAATAAAATAGCTTTTATTTAATACGAATAAAAAAAATATATATAAAATAAAATGAAAATGATATATAAACCTAAAGAATTCTCCGAGTTTAATAATTTTATAGAGTTATATAATAGTAAAATTTCTAATTACCGGAAAACAAAAAAAAAAGGTTTTGTCAAATTTTATAATACTTTTTTAAATCTCCAAAACATTTTATTGAACATGCGCCGGCTCATGTCGGGCTCCAGAATTTTGAATTTTCCTCGGAATAGTAATTTCTCAGATGGACCGTTCGACCGAATCGTACAGAAAGTTTAAATTGCGGCGCGTCCACCGCCGGGCGCGCGGCGACGGAGCCGTCCCCGCCCCGATCTCGACGCCCGGATTGTGACATAATCCCTTCTTCGTCCGGACGAAGTTCCAAGTTCGCCCTAACTTACACCACGAGAAACTACTTTTCAACCCAATAGTAATGAAAACTAGTTTTCAGTTGTTTTCATAGTATTTCGATGATCGAACACAACATGACTCGGTAATGAGTCCGTCTAAAAACAATTATTATTAATATTTTACAAGGCTTTCATAGATTTAATATCCGTCAAGAGTGTTTAAGATTCGCATATTCTGAGTTTCGTACTGCATAAACGTGTAAAATAAACCAGACTGGATCGTTCATAGTTTACTAAATAATTACTAGAGAAAGGTGAGAAACCAATATTTTTGAAATATTTAAAATGTATTTTTATTAGATTTTCCAATAATATTAGCCTTTCTATAATCACAATTATTTCCAATTGTATGTTTTTGCAAACTATGGCAATAGTCGAGGTAATGGGCGTTATTTTATATCGTATCTCGAACTACAAGTTAAAAACTTTTGCAAAATGTTGAATTTCAAATCAAATGTCAAACCAATAGCAAGATAACAACATGTTTTAGTTCGGTAAAAAAGGCTTTTCGTATTTTATAAGTAAAAAGTTGCAGTTAAATCTCTTTGGTTGTGCTGTTTGTATCTGGCTGGTTTTAATATCATTAAATAGATGACATTAAAATAATATATTTATCACAAAAAAAAACAGTGAAAAAATGGCGGGATACCGTTTTTACTTTAAGTATATATATATATATATATGAATAAATAAAAATGTAACGGTGAATCTAATGTAGAGATTCGATACATTTTGAATTTTTATTACCAGAAACGGAAAAATACGACATAAGACGAGAAAACAACGTGTGACGTTTATAGACCTAATGCAGTGTCGGTAAGAGTAGCATTAAATTGGTTTCAAGCGTTTTCAATCCTGTAATTTTGATGTCAAAGATGAACCTCCCTCTTATCGACCTGTTACAGATAAAGTAGATGTTATTTTGGAAAAAGTTAGAACAAGATGGGCAAATTAATTTTCACGGCATAGCTAGAGCTGAAGATTGACCATAAAACAGTTTGCACCCATTTGAAAAAAGCTGGATATACAAAAAAGCTCAATACTCGGATCCTATATGAGCTCACAGAAAGATTCAATAGAGAATCGCAAATGAGTACACGATCATTTGTAATGAATCGAGTAGTCATTTGCGATTCTCTATTGAAAAGAAAGTAACCGAATCGTTTTTGAAAAGATTGATCACTGGTAATAAAAAATGGATTACCTACGACAAGAACCTTCGAAAAATATCGTAGTCGAAAAGCAAGCAGGCTCTACAGATACACAGGCTCTATATTGAAACCCTGACTAACTCGCAATTAATTGATGCTATGCGTATGGTGGGACTGAAAAGACATTGGGTGTGGATTTTCACTATGACTACGTCAGACAACAAACATCTTTAGCCACTCAACAATTATTGAGAGAGTGTGGTTGCGAAGTGTTAATGCGTCCACAATATATATGGCTATGACCTTGTACCCTCCGATTTTCATCTGTTTTGGTGTCTTCAGAATTCTTTAAGTCAGGTATGGGCAACCTTTGACATTTTGTGGGCCAAATTTTGGTGTGCAAATACGTTAGCAGGCTGCGTTAAAAAGTAGGTGCGTTTTAAATTAGTGTTTATAATTTTTGGCGATAGATATCGGGCATGAAATTTTTCAAAATGCCTCGCGGGACGGCTGTTGCCCACATATGCTTTAGGTAGTGTTAGTTTAACAACAAAAGAAGACTGTCAAAACTACTTGTCGCAGTTTTTTTTATCAGAAGTCCCAAAATTTCCACACCAATGAGATATGTCACTACCTACAAAATGGCATACATATATACAATAATTAAATATAAATAAAGTATGATGAAAAATTATCTTTAATCTGTATGTAAACCTTGAAAAAACAATTTTCTTGCCCTTATATATCATTGAAAAGTAAGAACGGCCATGATAGACAGGCAGAGAGATCAACAACGACTTTTCACTATAAGAGTTCCGTTACGACCTTTTTATATGGAACCTTGCAAACTAAAAATAATTTCACTACAAAAAATAAATAATAAGCAAAAGTTAATATAATTCTCTAACATTTAGCACTTTGTATATTATCTACCAGACTGTAAAAAACTGTATTTACTTACCGGTGCAGTAAGATCTAAAAAAGTAGTTCCTATTTTATTCAGATCACATCCAAATCAGAGTTTTAATAAAATCGGAGATCAATATAATTTATCTCATCCTCAATCTTTGGTAATTTTCCGCGTAAATTGGACGTCGCGTCGTGAAACTTCTAAAAGGCGGCGAGATAAAATTAGTAACTTGATTGCTTTTGAAATGTCAAAGGTAACCATAGATATTCTACGACGATATACCGGAAATGAGTTTGAAAAGGGCAATGTTTAAATAACTACTTGTTTTGAATGGGACTATGTGCGCGTCTAACCAGAAAAATTGTCTTTTAAAAACTATGCTTTAATTTACTAAAAAATAATTTTAGTGTCAACATCATATTGTTACGTAATTACCTCATCAAGTGTTCGAAGATAGAGATTAGATGAACGAAAACACATAAAGAAGCCGAAGGCATACGCCTTCTTCCAAATATACATTCGGAAACAGAGAATCACAATAAATCGCTACGGAACCACTTAAACGTTTGCCATTAAGTGCACTAAACTTGTGAATGTAGTGATTGCAGAAATAAAATTTCTCTTTTGCTTCCGATCTCCGGTATTTATACATCTCGAGCAGCTGTCTAAAATGTTCTTAAAAAAGAAAATATTTCAATAATCTATTTAGAACAAATGAGTCGTCAATGTGTCAACAACCATAGAACAATAGTGGACTATTGCTGATGTTCTCATCCCCGCTAACTATCGAATTTGACCAATAAAGGCGTTTAAATAGATAGCTACTATGGTGAAAATCGATAATCGTTACGAATAGGATTTTTCTATATGGGAATGTATCATAAATGGTTTCTTCGTAACCAGAATATTTTATTGGGTAGTTACAGGGGTTTTTATGACTTTTATTAGGCCGTTATAATCGAAGTGCTTTGAAATATTTTCTATCTATTAGAAAATTTAATAGTACAACGCAAGTCCGACATATTTTTATTTCTGTGTCTATGTCAATTACATGCGTCAGTAAGACAAACGATGATGTGTACAAGTTTTATTTAGTTTACCGGTTACATTAAAACAAGTAGTTCCATTTAATATTTACCAAGGAACTGATTATTTTTTCGTAGCTGCAGATAACTCCCATAATAACTGTGTAGCAAGTTTATAACCAGCACGTAAACGTCTTTTTAACAGTAAAATGAACTCTCGTGACATTACATATTCTATTATATTTCAATATAATAAAAACTGGAAATTAAGTGAGAAGCATAAAAATGTTTGGGAATGCTAAATTATTTTATCCACAAAATATCAGTCGCAAGTAATATTTACTAAAACGATAAAACATTAATTTCAATCGATCAAGTCGATGTATAAATAATATACATAGATTACATAGTGAGTAAAAAATATCCTGATAAATCTGTTATAGAAGAAACTTACTAAAAGTTTTTGTAACTTTATTGTAATGAAAATGACATTACTATAACGTTGAAAAGAGTAGTACGACACAATTACAGTTTTAAATTGCAATGTATGGAGGCACAAATGCACCAATAACTGCACCGAAACCCGTCTGCCGTGCAAGTCCTATAACAATAATGCAAACCGTATCTCATTTATAATGGACTAATGGACATGCATGAAACACTAATTAGTGTTCTGAAAACATTATTTCGATTGCTATAATCAAATAATCTCCGCTTCTTTCTAACATACGGAAGTGATAATGGGCTTAGATTTTAAATTGGACTCCAATTCACAGAACTGTATATTACATCAAATCCGTTCAGTGATTTTCGCGCGATACCGTGATGAATGAAGGCGGACAGAAATGTTAAAAACCATTGATTTGAATGCAGACCACTAAATAGTCAATCCTAATTAGTCATTCAAAAATATCTCTAATGTATAGAGCCCGTTACAAATTTTAATATTACAGAATACCTATAATCATGATTTACGTAAAATTATAAAAATCTAACATTAGAAGATTTTAAAATAAACAGAGAAGTACTTATCATACTGAACATGCTTGAATTCAAAATTAGTGACTAATAATAAATGAAGAGACGTCGATGTCTAACAAAACGACATTATGAGCACATAAAGGCATGATAAATATGGATCCATAAAAAATCCGGAATGGCTTTACAGCTTCAGCAAGTAGATTAAGAAAATATAACCTGAATTTTGTAACTGTATACTCAAAGACAAAGAACAAAGATGACGCGTCGCTAAGTACCGCGAGAAACTTTACTACGCCTGACTTTAGACAAGAAGATGGGATTGTGTAAAACTTTGTAATTAACACAAAGCTGTGAATATTAAATTCGAATAGCATTTTTACCAGACAAAGTTAGATGTATAAAGTTAAAGATCATTAGTGTTGGACAACACTGTTTAATAATTATTGTACATTTTAATTAACACGTAGTCCTTAACGAAGATTAAAAAATGATGATTATAACAAAACCGGCTCACATTTTTTTTGTTCAGGTGAGTTCGACGCAGTTCTCGATGTCCGATTGAATTGGAACTTTACAAAAGTAAATCTAATGATTACGCAATATGATGATATTAAGCTAATTTAATGTGACCCGCCTTAGGTTAGAACTAATTTGATTCGTTTTTACAATCTGGGTTTTAAACGATATCGAAGGTCTGACAATGGAGACCAAACGTAACTCGATATAGTCTCGTTTGTTTTTTTTTCCATGAGAATACATAAATGATAAAACAAAGAAATTTTGATATACTCAAATAAGACAAATTTTACTTACAAAACTTTATCAAGCTGAGATGAATGCTACGTAGCTAGGGCTAAAATGAAAGTTTTCAAAGAATGTCATATAGCTAAATTAAAGCTGCATCTCAAGATACTGGACCGCAACAACATTATGCAGGCTTTGCGCCTTAAGATATAACCTTGGAGATTTAGACAATTATTGGAGAAGATTGCTAATGAAAGCGAAAACGTTAGGCATTTAGGTCTTAAAAAGAATTGCTTACTCAAAGGCGTCTAAACAACGGCCGAATTTAGTTAGACATAAAACAAAGTAAATTATTCAAAATAGACTTCAATTACCACGCATAGTAATAAAAAATAGCATAAAAGAAAACATCAGTAACGACTACTTTTATGTTCCGGTTATGCTGTCCGTTGATCTCTGCCTCCAGTTTTATGTTGTCGTATTTAATAATTACAGTTCTAGTTTCGGTTCACATTTCGATCGCGTTTCCACGTTAGCTTCAAATCCTGCTCTCGATTTCGGTCTGTGCCCGAGTGCCATCATAATAGCCGCTGACGGTTACATTATGTTGTGTTGTATAGCGTCGATGTACTCAAGAATTTTGTTTGATATAAAAACAAACAGATAACGCTTTGTTTTTATACTAATGATTTTCAAATTAATGTGCATTGCAAGCTGCCTGAATGGCAGCTGTCTAGGTGGCAAAGTTTGTATCGCTGCATTAATGCACACTTTAACCGGCTTTAAAAAACCTAAACGAAAACCTTTCCCTTACTCCATGTGATAGTATACAATGCGACTAATATGCGACAATTATTATTATTATTAGAATACAATCAACCAGGTTATTTTTTAATATTGATCTTTTAGATAATTCTTACAGAGAAGAAATAAAGAATAAAGATCAACAGTTATATTGATTCTTTATTTTTCATGCGGAAAGCGGAAGCCGTTGCAGGGAGACAGTGTTCTTTCATGTAATAAGACGCGTCTATTTGTAAATATCAACGACACGAGATAGCTCGTGTTATCGCACAACCGTGCCGCCGTTTGTACACGACAACTCTACAAGATCAAAGATAAATTATCAAAAACGTTCACCTTATAATAAATTTCAGACAATTTTTTTTTATTTCAAACATACAAGTATATGTAGAGTTTTTTAATTTTCACTTTCACCAATTTACAACACACATGAAAACCTACGGAAACCGAATTCAGCCAAAAAAAGCGACGGAGAGGATAAACGATCAATAAACGATAACGTTTGAATCTTCATATTATATAACTGTTATAATACGGATTAGGTGGACAACCTTCCTTGACCGCGTTATAGTGGAAGATTACTCTGGCGCGGCGCGCTCGCAGTCTCGGCGTCGGGTGTGAATTGTTTAATAGACCGAGAGGAGAGAGACCGGGCCGTTACTTCGCGCGTCGGTTCTTCGGACGGAAACGACTTCGAAAATGGTGAGTGTTTAGAAGAAAGAGACATTTAAATAAAATCGCTTGAATCGTTATCATTGGGTGATCACATAGCTATAGTATTTGATTGAATCGTTAACGACCATATGACACCTATGTGAGGTCATCAAATTTGATTATTCACTTTTTGTACGCTGTTTAGAAATGTAAATTATTTGTAAAAAGAGGAATAGGTTATAAATAAAAATGTTCAGACGGTGGACCCCCGTCAGGAAAGAAGTTCCTTTTTTATAAAAAAAAGAAAAGGAATAAAATAAAAAAAAATCATTTACTATTTTACTAAAAATATTCCCTTATAAAATGATGTGAATTACAAATGAGAATGAGAGAAGGGAACATGATACGGAGAGGGGAGAGAAAAAGAAAGTCCCAAAGAGAAAGTATAACGCGTTTTCGTTATGTTACGATTTTTAACAGTTAATTTCTATCGCAAGCCGCGTTAAGAAAATTTGTTTCAAAATCCCTCACCAAAAATTAAAGACAATTTTCAATGAATAGTATGATCATCTCACTAAATGTATAATATCACCCTTTTAAATACAATAATTAAGTACCATTAGCGAATTCATTTGAATATAAATGTTCAAGGGATAATATAAACTAGCTGAACTAAAACTTTATAGGGACTCGTGAAACTTCATCCCTGTCGATAATAAAATAGCTTTATAAAACAATAGACCTAACTGTATCTTTTTTACCCTTTAAATGATATATCTTTTACATAGAAATAATGAAAATTTTAAATTGTGTTAAATTTATATACTCATATAATTTGATGATATATAAATAATAATATTATTTATTAATAAAACACAAATATATAGCTCTTATTAAGATAATTAGATATTGTAATAAGAAAATAACAATTTTATTAACAATAAAGTCAAAAGTTCAAGGTTCAGTAGTTTTTTTCTTTACCCGAATATAAGGCAGCAAAAGAATGGCAATTCTTGGCAAAAAAGAATAGGCTGTCCTTTATTCTTTAATTTTTTTTATTATCTAACGCGTAGGTCTTCATCTAGTTTTCATCTTCATCTGCTTCTGATACACTCGGAAATTAATTGTTAACTTATTTGGATTACAACAACCCGCGCCGACTTGCATGCGAATCATGTCCATACAAGTTGCGCAAGTAGCGGCGCGTACTTGCGGTATTTGTCATTTGTTCTCAGTTATTCTCGTGATTAATACATATTGTTTTAACGTTTAAAAGATGACAGCGGAATTAAGAAGCAATAAAAAAAATATTTTCTTGATTTATGATGTAAATAATTAATAACAGGCGCAAAGTTACCGTTTAATCGTCAAATTCTTACAATACTTTTTTATAACATTCGCGAAATTAAATTGATTGTTAGTGAAAGCGCAAATCTAGTCATTCGAGAGTGTATTATATTTTGGGAAAAGGTAGGATCCCTACCAGAGCTGTACCTAACTGTGTAAAAAACTTGTGGATCTTCACCATGCTTAGAGGGAGTTGCACCAAAAAATACAAGATGTTTACAAGCACCGTAAGGAGAACTTTCAAAATAATTTAGATAAGTTAGTCGATACAGTACATGCTAATACTTTGGAAAAGACGAAAATAGAAGAAGATAAAATATTTTTACGAAAAACCAGGGCGTTGATGATGATTAGCAGGTATAGACAAAAAGTTAGGTGAAAAAGAAGAAAGGACAAGACAGAAAATTAAAAGAAGAGAAAAAAAGTCATGAACAAATGTGTTACAGGATTTTATCATGATCACTTACCACAGAGTCTATACAAGTGCAAGGACATGATGATCAATCTATCAGCTCTGATGAAAGTCTTGAGGAGCCCTTGCCATCCACCTCTCAAACGGTAAGTTCTGAACCTTCTACTCGTACAAAAAGAGGAAGGGAAAACTTTATCATGCCTAAGTTAGTTGCGGCTTTAGATAGATGTCAATTAAGTATAAGAATTTTGTCTATATACTTCAGGCTGTAGCCTGATCTTAGCCGTGATGATATTTCCCGATAAAAAAATCGTCTATTCAAACCATTCGCACATAGAATAGAAAAGATAGAGTGGAATCTATAAAATCAGATTTTCAGAATAATATGCCTGAAATGATCGTTCAGTGATATGCTAAATTGTTACCTGGTCTGGACGTGAAAAGTTCTGATGAAAAACGCCAGCCAATTCTAATTTCATTTGGAGAAAATGAACAACTTCTGGCTGTACCTAAACTGTAGAGCTCTGCCGGCCAGGATCAAGCTAAAGCTGTGTTAAAAGTACTTTATGACTGGAACCTCGATGACAAAGTACAAATAAAGTGCTGTGACACAACTGCATCTAATACAGAGCGTTTGAAAGGAGCTTGTGTACTTTTGGAACGAAAACTAGATAAAGAATTACTACTTTTTGCTTACCGCCATTACGGTTTTAAAATGTGTATTCGAAATAAAAATCCACCAAGTCACAAGTAGCCTTGATATCCCAATGTTCAAAAAGTTTACAGACAACTGGAAAACTATTAATCCTGCTACTATTCATTGTAGTTATTTACGTGAAGTTGGCTTGTATGTAATCTGACGGTGAAGGCACCAAATCAAGATTTGTGCTTTAGAAAGAGGCTTAAGGAATATGAAACTGTTGACTAGTTTTTATCCAAAGCAGCCCTAAACAAGTTTAGTCAACATGTTTGGTACTTGTCAGAAGAAATTACCATTTTATCACTCTTTGATGACGAAGTTAATAAACAAACTAAGGGAAACATTGTAGTGAACTTACAAAGAGAGAGTTCGGATGATTCTGGGAAGAGATACATTCCATTGAAAGAAGATGTGCCTGATTATTTATATGGTAAATAGGAATACAATATAATTGTATTATTTTTATACTGCTTTCACTAGACTGATAATTACAATGTCTTATTTATTGTTGAAGAAAAATTACTAAGTGATTTTGTGTATGTCAAGAGCACAAATTTATTTTCTCAATTAAACATTGATAAGAACTTCCTCTAGAGACCTATTTCTACGTGGGACGAAAATGTTGCCCATTTAGAGGAAAAAAGAAAAGTTCTTTCTTTAAGGGCAGCTAACGATAACATTTGAAAGAGATGTAAAACTTACGCAAGATTTTCATGGTTTAATCACTGCAAAGGAAGAACAAAAGGAATTTTTGCTACGCTGTGTGCGAGAACATAGAAATCTGTATCCAGACTGTAAAAAAGGGACCCACAAAAGAAAATATCCCACCTGATCTGTAATTTTATCTAATTTTCATAAATATTTTATAAAATATAAATATATTAATTTATTTAGCTACATTACGGTAAGGGTTAAAAACGGCAATTGTCAAAATCTTAAAGGTTTTGTCGGCCCGAATTATGTTGACGTAGAAGATAAAATTTTCTACTTAAGTAAGTATGGGCAGTGACGTTTTCACGAACTAAATGGGTGCATTTTGAAACGGACGGTGCTGAAACTCGGGGAGGAATACTTTTGCCAAAGATCAGATCTCAAGTCACATCGAGTCGAGTAAAAACTGTTGAAGAATTATTTATCTGCGATATAAATCCAGAAAAATTAATAAACTAAATCCTCACCATCACAATATGTTAAGAGGATTGACTCGACTTTTAAATTTGCAAACTGCAAGGGAACACAATCACGACCCTGACAATGATTGTATTGGACAAAAAAAAATATATTGCACAATCAATTATTATTACGCCATAAAATTAATATTGCGCAATAAAAATTATATTAAACAATAAAATTATATTGAACAATACAATTTATAAAGCTTTTCAGATTCATATGAAGCCGTAGGTTGTGTTCAATTTTGAGGCATGAAATTATTCATTAAGGTGTCATTCATAATTTTTATTTCATACCGTCTAGGTTTACATTAAATGTTTTAATTGTATTTTACAAAGGTATTGAACTGAAATACCTAGCAAGAATCGTGCTTGTGAAAAAACATGATAATCTGAATGTGTATCATCTATAGTAGATTTCTCAAGAATTTAATTTAATCTTAATTTTTCAAAACGACGCAATATTCAGATAATGCATTTTTTTATGATAAAGGACTGATAAATATTAAAATTGAGATTTTATTTTTCATCTATCCACAAAATCTCTGTTAAATAACATTCACATTATATAACAAATATACGTACTTTTCTTGTGATGCAGACATGATCCGTGGAGGCGACACATGCTCGCCGTCTGCCCCATGCGGGCCTACCGCGGCGCGCGCGCCGGCCGCGCCGCCGGCATGCCGACACACTACCCACTTCACATCACTTGGTCATCGTCATATTGCACGTTACACGCTCACATGTTATCTTGCATTTCTCCGAAAACGCTTTAGTGATACCACAAATTCTTTAAAAATTAAACGCTAATCTAGAAAACACACGTAACGTTAATTTATTTATCCAGTAACAAAGAATTATGTGATGTTGTTGCCCTAGATACTCTCTGATTCGAATGACATTTAGATGAAGTGTCGATTTGTAAGGACAAATTTTATAAATACATATATTACTTCTATTAATTAAGCAATTAATAACAAACCTACGTTAGTTATTCAATTTGTCTGTGTATCACATCGGTATGCTGCGACAAGACACTTAGGCTTGTCAAAATAATCACATTTACCTGTTGAACGTCCATAAAGATAAGTCCCAAAGTTCGCAGCGAACGCGGGAGAAACCTCAATAATTTCTATTTTTACTGCTTCACTTTGGTAACTTACTTAAAACGGGAATCCTAACAGAAGTTGTACAAGGAAAAATACAGTTTGTTAACAATGCAGCATCTTTTATGCAGATTTTAATCTCCTTAAAAGCATAACCGGAGCAATCTCGGACAATTTCACTTATTGTTTGCTCCCGACGGTGCCCCTTAACAAAGTTTTTCGGACTGCACAACGTTTTTGGAGAGATAATACCGCACAGTTTCTTTAAAATAGAACGTATTAAAAGAGTGTACGCAATTAGTACAAACACTTATTAGAAATTTATATAATTTATAATAATTCTATATAAAATCACCGAATGTATTTCTATTGTATACATTTAATCAATGAAGATTTTGAAATACACGCATATATTTATTTTCAAATTCAAGTCTCTGAAAGCCTTTTATAAAAACCTGTTTGTGTTAAAACATTTGTTATTTTTCTATTGCAATAGATAAATGACACAATACGCTCTACTAAGGCACCACAAATAGTGCACTTTTAGTTATGTTATGTTTAAAACAAATAAATCACAGATAGTAAATGTAAATGCTATAAATCTTCTGGATCTGCAGTAATAATCGGAATTTCTTCGAGATCTATTTTGGCACCCTTTCTTTTTTTAACAATCTGTCGAGCTTGGCACAGGAATTGAAATAAACCTGTTTTATTTGCGGATGATACTTTGGTTTATTAAAAAAAAAATGTTAAGTGAAGTAGATACTGTTCAGACTGACATTTCAAATTGGTTTAATGCAACAATTTGTCATTCAATGCAAAAAGATAAGATTATCGTTAGATAATCTCAAATTTGTAGATTCAACAGTGACTACAAAATAACACTACACTTTGCCCTTTTTATCATTACAAATTTCGGGAAATGCCATTTCCTGTAACTTATAATGTGAACTCAACTGTTGTTCATAGATAAAAATTAGAAGAAGTCGATATTCTAACACTAGCATCGCAGTAATTTATGAGAATATTATTAATGTGCATAAAAATCTTCAGTTCTTTCTTAAAATTTATGATATTTATAATATAATAAATACCAGAAATACGAATATCGACAATCACTCGGTTTTGTTTGTAAAATGTAGAAAAGTCATTTGTAGGGCAATCCGTGCAGAATTACAATTACACATGTACATTACGATTCCTGAAAGAATACTAAACTGTCCTTTAAAACAATCTAAGCTGTGCACAAAAATTAATTTGTCGACAAATATTATTGCCATTCGTGGCACTATAAAACTATAAAGCAGCATAAAGTTAACACTCATGGGCATTTCATTTATATAGCGAAGTGCCCTGTTATCTTTCTAAGTACAAAATAAATGAAAAATGACATCTGTATCGCACGAATCTTGTAAAAGTTTGTTACACTTTCACGCCTTAACGGCCGAACAGACCTCGATGAAATTTGTCGAATGGATAGAATAAGACTGACTATAGACCGACGATGGCCTACTTATCTTCGCGTTACTTTTGATTGAGATGCAAGTAAGTTAACGGGGTCAATCATCTCTGATTAAAAATGAATAGACCAATAAATATTTGACATATGTGAAATTAAATCACTCGTTGCATATTTCGTCGTTGTATTGATCAAAAGAGCTGTAACATCCGCCAGCTCGTACTGCAACAGCGTCGTAAATGTAAGAGATCCAATCCCCTCAATATGCAGTAACATTGTGGAAATGACGCGACAGTAGAGTGATAAAAATCTAATCGCATAGGACATGAGCTGAATCTATACTTGTAAACAAAAAAATGCATCAAGAACAATAAACGCAAATAAGCAAGTTACGTCTATTTAAAGCGATCACATCACAAATAGGTGTGGTTGTATCTCGTGTCCTTCCGTAACGGAATATGCAAACTGATAAGCGCTGCGCATTACATGACCGCCGTTGTCTTAATGCAACGTCGCCACTTTAATTCAATCAGTTGACGTCATCACCGCGGTCGCTTTAGTTATTTTTTTCTCGGCGGGCGTAAATCTTCCGAGCATCGCTAACGTATACGGTGTACAAGTTAGCGACGCTGGTTCGAAACGTGTTTGTGAATGAAATGCGACAGCAAATATCTCGTATCGGTCAGCGAACCCGACGCTCGGGGGCCCTTATATCACGGCGTGCGTAGTTTGGAGACAAATTTTTAGACACTATCAAACTAAGCGATATTCTATTTGCATGGAAAAATTGTGACATAAATTCTATTGACGAGATTGTGAATGATGTCACTATCTACGTTTCTTATTGCGAAAGGCTAGGAATATCAATCGTGTAACTAAAGACATGAACAATTATGTCCTAGTGTGTGAGGTGTTAATTCGCGGCAATTCTTAATTACGTACTCGCCTGCGACTTACCGCCGACTCTCGCGTCCTCATCTTACGTTACGAAGTGGAAAAACAGATTCGAGATTACATTCTAATTATTTGGCAGATTAAAGATAAACAACAATTGTTCTTTTACGTGTTCGATATCTGTCAACGAATTGTATATTGATTCGATCTCGAATTAATATACAAACTCATTGGATAAGAATTCTTAGTACAAGAACAGATTCGATTGATGAGTTCTATGCTGCATCATTACATTGCATGTCTTATCAACTATATAGTTACAGATACGTTTTCATTACCAGTTTTGATAAAAGCATAATATTAAATACCAAAATATCACTGTTATGTCAACCAAAACATTTCCTGAACAGAAATATTTAGAAACGTAATCAAAATATGAATATCAATAAAAAATTATAGCTGTAAGTATTAGCACTATGCCTTTTATGAGTCATATTAATTTTAAACTTATTCAACTCTATAAATATAAAATATTCATTTCGATATCATCAAAATTACAAATGATCCAACCAGTTTGGCCGTTGCTTTGCCTTTTTTCGGCATTCGTTATTCGCGTTTGCTGAAAGAATATGATAAAATCTCACGAGAAAATTTCCTTATCTTCATTTCAAAGAATAAATATTTGAATTTAAAGTTCAATTCACGTCATATATTCAATTTGTTATTGAAAAACAATGATCTTTGACAATGACGAAACTTTAAAATTCAACGAATGGCGCCAAATAAGCAATGCAAAAAAAAAAAACAATTCGAATAGAAACTTAAAACATTAATCTTCGTGCAAAACTCAAGTTCTAAACCGACCAAATAATAAATCCATTAATGAATTCATAAAAATGAAATAAACGTATTTTACGGTGATTCGGCGCCCACGTTTATAAAAATGTCCTTTGTTGAAAAGGTTGCATTGTATAACTAAATTTTCGTCCCCGTCTGAGCAAGGAACACTCGCCGCGACAGGGAGCTGCGGCGGAGGGCATGAACCTTAAGTGTTCTTTACGCCTTATATGGTTCGATATAACAAAAAAAAAACAGTTCAGTTACAAACTTTCAATCGTATTTTGTAAATTTCATGTTATTTGATACAAACACTGAATTTCACACTTGAACTTTGAATATTTAAATATTTCTATGCAACTACCCTTTCAAAAGTTTATTACATTAGTTACCTCCCGTACGCTATTGATGAAAATAATCTGTATATATATAATAATAATAAAAATATATAGTCAACATGTCTGTACATTGAACAAATTTATAAAAAACCGATTGAGATTGATGTAGGCGAGTAATAGAATACAAAAAGCAATTTTTTTATTATTTTACTACTCTGAATACGCTAATATCCGAAATTATTAAACGGTTTTTAATAGAGCTTTCACAGGAAAACCACGCTCGCTTTGGAGCTACATGGTTTATTTCATCCAAATCCGATGACAAATATATATATATATATATATATATATATATTATTGCTGATACACTAGCTCATGTCGACAGGGAAATCGTAAAGTACACCTTTATTAATAAAATTATGGATCAACATGTATGAAAACCAACTATCGTATTTACGGACCCTGGACACCTGTACCCACGGCCCTATTCCCGATATGAGGTTGCCGGAGACAGCGCGGTACGCGACCACGTTTCGCGATTTCAACTCAACATAACAGGTTGCGAGCCTGTCACCACGTGAAAGTTTTACAGAAAAAAGTTGTAAGTTTTAACCCACCCTCGAAGGGGGTGTTAACCTCATGACGTTCACCTTCGACATTAACATGTGCGGTATTGTTGAATAAACTAATGTAGATACTTAAGTTTTGGAAAATTCATTGGTAGACGCTGCTGTTCGAACACATCACCTTCAGGTTGAAAATGTCTTAACATGGAGCCGCCACTGCTCCTATACAGATAGTATGTAAATAAAGAAGAAATAAAACAAGTACAATTTTTTTCCAGCATTCGGTATGACTTATAAATAACACAATTTAGAAGGTCATTTCTGTTTTCAGTGACAAGAAAACAAGTTCATAGAATTATTCGAAACAGAAATTCGCTACATTGTGAAATAATTTCAGAAAAATCGCGATACTGCTTCAAAGGCAAACCACTATAATGTATAGTTGAATATTTTCGTTTAATTTCTCGCTCTCTGTGTCATTCAAGTCTAAAACTTAGTTTCAAGAGAAACTGTGTAACTAAGCTAACAAAAACGGTTAATTTTCTTGACGGCGTTAATAAATCATTGCTAATTTATTCAAGCCTAGTATAACAACATTGTTAATTGGAAATATACAAGAATAACTAGGAATTTAATTAAATTTATTATTTCCAACGACTTACTTGTGATTGGATAAAATGTTATTGATGTTATCTCTTATGACATATATAAAGTGTGCTTGTAGCACAAAGGAGAGGCTTATTAATACAGTCATCTACGTATAAGGTTGGCCTCGCTAGTGGAACGGGGCAGGTTAGGTCAATGAGAAACTCACAAAACCTTTTAAATTCAAAGTTATAATACGAACATGTTGAGCAAATATTAAAAATATAGGAAAAATATCACGTGAGAGCTACCTCCGTCCAAATTTCAAGGGATTCGAAAAAGGGCTAAATTTAAGAAAGACACCTCATTTAAAGTACAACGCACAAAATTCTGCCGCTGTTAAGTTAGTCACGAGAGCGTCACAATGGTGTAAAATTGACACGCGGGGGAGAAGAAGGAAGGGCCGTGGACGTTATACCTGCGCAATTGATCATTCGCAGGCTATTCAGAGCGGTAGTTTCGTGTGTTGTACTGTAATTCACGGACGCTCTCAAAGTGCATATTTTTCATGGAAAGATAAAATTTCTCTTTACTTTTTTGGGTCACATAAGAGAATGTAGAAATCAAAACGCAACTATCAATATAAAGTAGTTTTAACGCTTAATTAAGCGGTTTGGAGGTAAAAGAGAAAGTAATATTTATTTTTTTCATTTTTATCGGGTCCAATATAAAATATCACATGAAATATTAATTGCAGAAAATGGAATTCCATTTAATGTTTTTGGTGTGAATTTTAATTCTATAGCGATCAAAGAGGTGACTAGTTTCAAAATGTGTGAATTTGTATTATAATAGATTAAAATAAATCGGAATCCACTTCACGGATCAAAACAATAGGGTTTCCGTCGCGACTGAGGGAATCTTATACTTTATAGACTCGTTGAAGTAGTTTGTTACCAGATCGCGTAGACTGCGAGGGAATATTCGATTTGCATGAATCGGATCGCTGATTGCGTTCCTTGAATTTTTTAAAGGGAATATTTTATATTTCATGAAGATTGCAAAAACTCACATTCTTCACAAATAAAAATTAAAATTATGTATGTAAATTATATTATAATCCTAATCCTAAGGTAATTTGAACGCGGTGTAGATGGCAATTAAATTTCAAGAACGGCAGTATGCAGTGTGTATGCGACTGCAACAAGGTAATGCAATCTGGAAGTCTTTGTCTTGAATACTAAACGATCTTAACGTATTCCACTGGAGCAAAATCGATTCCAGATCTTTACCTTGAAAAGCGTCTAGAAATATTTTGCTGCACTACACTAAAAAATTATAAAATTAATTTTGCTATTGAAAATTGTTAAATTACTAAGAAAATGGAATTGTGTTCAGTAAGTTTAAAAAAGTAATAAAAAAAATGTGAATACTAGGTACGTTCTGCAGCAATTTTCCACTGTTTTCTTATTCATACAAGATATTGATTCATTTATTTGATTCAAAAGCTGATATTAATCATCCCAGGTGAGTTTTGTATAATACAAATTTCATAAATCGTAAACCTTGGAGATGTTCCAAGATAATTGTATTATACCGGAAATTTCAAAACACTTGCATTAAATTCGAAGAAACAATATTTTTATCTATACAAAACGATCTAACGTCATAATATTGAATCACAATAATTTTATGACTGGTACGCTGACACATGTTGCTAAAGCGTAAGTTAAATTGATCGATCGATCAAGGCAAGAAAAATATAAACAAATCGACAGTTTTCTGTCGAACGGACAGTAATGCCTTGAGAGTAACATAAAACTAACTTGTCATTTCAAGAGACACCATTAACTTGTCACTTTATAAAGAAGTAATCGCGGTGCGTTCCATTGACGAGAGCAGTGCGAAAGAAAAATTAGATAAAAAAAACATAAACATGACGTGTTTTGGGACACCCGATTGGAACGAAGTTCATTTCGCTATATGTAAGTAAACATATTTAATGAATTGAATAATTAATTATATAAAAATAATATAAATGATTAAATGGTAAGAAACATTTGAAGTTGTAAATAAACATATTTTTATCAATTATTCTAACAAATATTTTTTATGGATTGATTAACAACAATGAAATTAATTAAAATGTATGTTTGTAAGCAATTAAATAAACAATAATAATAACATAAGCAAATAAATGGTAAGAAATATTTGTAAGTTGTAAATAAACAAGTCTTTTTATTAATTAATAAAATTCTAAAATTATGCAAGGAGATAGAGATCGAGAAGTAAAAATTAAGCCTAGCATACATTACACAGCGGTCAGCATTTTTCGCTACGGTTACACTTTTATTCGTGTATGTGCCGACCGCTTGAGTGTTAACATGCAATAAGGAATTCCGTTCAAAAAATTGCCCAAGAGTGTATGCGCTTGCGTGCATAGAGGGTTCCGTACCACTACACACAATATATTAGTCTTAGGTATTTACAGAAATAAATGTATTTTTTTTTACTTAATTCAGCATCCTTAACACGAGCCCGTCTCACACTTGGCCGCCTTTTATTGACTTTTGTTTTACTTTAGAATTTGCATAAAATCACATCGAACTCAAGTTAATTACAGTCAAATTAAATACAGTTTTTACAATATAGTAAAAATAAAAAAAAGGTTGAACTAAATCACGTTTTCTGTATGGGGACCATGCTAAAATTTTTATTTTTGGTCTTTTTTACTATTAAATTTGTTAGGATATCCGTCATATTAATGCACATTCTTTTGGCTGGCTAACTGGCCACATATCATGATTCAAAAGCCTTATAAAGATAGGTCAGATAGGCAGCATAAACTTAGTAATAGACTTTTGTACGCAACCCTATAAAGTAATGACGCCACTAGACGTAACCACTAATATTTATTTGCAAAAATATAAATTTGATATATTGATGAAAACAATTTATAAGTTTATTTATACTACCCTTTGACCTGTTTGAATTGTTTGAATGTTTTAGGAGAGGTTAAAACGGATCGTTAGAGGTCATGAGGGTCGTCGGAATTATAATGGATCTATAAAATGGACGTCTTCTAGAATTGATAGGGCATCATAGGAAGGTCAGTGGCAACGAAAGATCTTCATGAGATCATGGGGATTGTAGGTAGTCGGAGGAGCGGCGAGTTTTTCATTTGGATATACAAAAAAAAAGATCTATTTTTAATTAATGCCGACTTGTAAGTATTGCAGATGGCTATAGCGGATTACAACATTGACAGCTTTCTAAAGTTATAGATAACGGGGATCTAAGAGATCTTGTTCCTAACAGTACCTTGCATAAGCGACTTTTGACCTTATTGATCTATATTATGACTATTAACAGTTAGTTCACTGTTACATACACAATTTTAGATATTTATGTAAAAAAATTTGGTTGCCTGTAAAGTCGGTATACGGGCGAAAGTTTTACGTGACAACGACTTTGAATGGTAAAATCATTTTAATGTGAATATTCATTCGTATAGTAGGAAGAAGGATGAAATAATAGTAACAATTTAAAACATTTATTTATACAAAGAATTATATTTAAAACATTAATTTATACAAAGAATCTCGCACTGAATTTCATATTAACAAAATTTTATTTTTACCTTTACACATACATACGTATTTATATACAAATATACATACAATAACTTGCAATACATTTGCAAGCTATGCACTAATTCTCTAGTGCTGCGCGCGCGGCAGACCGATCATAGTTGAGTGGGAGAGAGACGCAAGGCATTCGGCGGGCCTCTCTCTCGTTCGGTGACTCATCGTTACGTTACCGAGCGTTACACTTTTTCAAAGTGACTCCCAGCCGCAACCTAATTTAAGACGTTGTCACGTCAAAAAAGGCAATGAGTATATTGTTGACTAGTTGATAAATAGATTTCAAGCTCTGAAAATAAAAAGATATACAAAGAATCACTACGATTATAATAAATTGGATAGGTATGCCTATCTAGTGCACCGTGTTTTACTCACGTGAATTACAAAAAATGACATAAAAATTAATTAGGTATCTCGAGGATTGTTAAATCCTCCTATATATATTATATCGATTTCTGTTAAAATGTATTGTCACAAAAACAAATTTAATAAATGCTTATATATTTATATACCTACTAGCTTTCTCCCGTGACTTCGCACGCATAGATATAGAAGGATGAAATTTTTTTTTGAATAGGATTTGCGTAAAACCTTGTCGTCTGTGAGCGTCTACGTCCCGAAAATATTAATTATGCCGAATTTCAAGTCAATCGGATCTAAAGTTTGGAAGATCATGTAATGAGTCAGTCAGTCAGTGGTATTTCGCTTATATTATATATATTATCGATTTCTGTTAAAATGTATTGTCACAAAAACAAATTTAATAAATGCTTATATATATATATATATCAAAAACAATCATCAAATTTGATTTACTTTTTTAATTGCAAGTCCACAGTCACAAGTCCTTCCCTATGATTACTGCGTGTCTCAATCAACTCCTCGGCGTAATGGTATAGTTACAGCACGATGCACGAAACTTTGCCGCTGTGAAGTTCGTCACGAAAGCGTCGCAATAGTGTAACATAAAATCGCGGCGGAGAAGAAGGAACGGTCGGGGAGCGTAATACCTGCGCAGGATATCATTCACTACCAATTCAGAGCGGCAACGTTTCGTGTCTTGTACTTTACACGTTAATGCTTCTTTAAAGTCATTCTTGCAAAGGACGATACAACTCGGAATATAATGAATTTATAAATTAATTGAATAAAAGAAACAAAAATATGCAACACGTATTTGTGATTTATATTAGAATTATTTGATAGTTGTCACAAAAAAAAAAAGGATGTATCCCCATTTTTACTGGCAATCCCGCTCTTCGCTAATTGGGCTTTCTATTGGAACTCTTCAAAATATCTATATCTACGTAATCAAAATGTTTTTTTTACTCCCAATATCTCGGGAATTGTTGAAAGTATTGACAAGGGACATGAGCAGCCGACGCGGAAACATTTGTAGATACGTTATTCGTACTACAAAAAATCTAAAAGTATATTTGTATAGGCTTTTGTCTTACGCTGACGGTCCTTTGGATTGTAATTTCGACTTTGACCATTTAACGCGTACCTAATCGTTTGTAGATCGTTATACATTATATATAATATAAAAAAATTTAAAAATATGTTTGTGTGGATGTTTGTCATACGCCGAAGGCGCGACGGATTATAATCAAATTTTGCATAAAGGTAGATTATGTTTTCGCATAAGTTACAAGATTAATATAAGAAATTATATTATGTAACAAGATTATCTTTTATGTAAAAAAAAAATGTGTAAATACCAGTAAAAATGGTACTGCGTTATCAATTACATCCAGGGCCAAAGAAGGGCCAAGATTGGAAAAGACCGCTTTAGCGCTACAGTGGGACTGGAATCGGACCTGACAGTGGAATCAGAATTGACATCGATAACAGTATCGTGATCGCGATCACAATTGACGGTGGGAACAGCTAATATTAAAAATTAAGAGATTTATATGTGAGCAAATCTACGGGGGGACTTATTTCATTTTGAATATGAAAAAAAATATTGCTGAATGTTAATTTACGCCAATTGAAGTGGGCGGGTAACGGTTAGTATTGGATACGAGTATAACAAAACTTATGTAAAATTAAAAAAACGAAAGAACAAAATTAGTAAAAAATAAAAAAATATATATATAATATGCAAAGAATTGAACCCTATGTGCCACTGTCGATAAGTAGGTACATTTTATAAATCACTTTTCAAAAAATAATATAAATAAAAGTTTAGATATGTAATCATTTACCAATTTCGTAAAAAGCTATTTTAATAAATACAATTACAGTTCTTGCTCTTTTAGAACAATTTTTTTATATTTTTCATTAAAAATACGCGGTGGATTTTTTTTTAAATAATAACATAATACCCTTTAAGATAAATTGATGTAACAAGTACAGTGAAGAACCCTTACTAAGATATTAATTGACATTGTTTAGTTATAAAAACGATTTTTATAGTTTGCGACTTTCTGTGAAAATTCTTTACGTAGTGCAAATATACGCACATCCATTTTGTAAACAAATCGCCCATATTGTATTTTGCTTAGCGATTCTATTCTATTCTTAATGAGATGCAAAAATTATACAATTTTCAGTTTGATGCTATCTGCAAATACAACTAGGTAATCCTCTAAAAACAAACCTTACAAAAGTTAAAGACGCGCACACCCGTATACTGGTCATCGCTTCTTATTAGAATCCCACTAGTAATGTGGTAGGTATTATAGTAACTGAGTTATGTAGGTGGCATATGAAGCATCCGGTCTTCGCGCTCAGTCCCGTGAACGTGGGTTACATTTGGGTTCTATTTAGTAATACAAAGTCCGAAATCAGAGAATGCTAGTCGAGCTGGGCGAGAAACAAAATACAGTAGTGAGAATAAAAAAGGGTTGATAATTGAGGGTAATTAAGATCTTAGTGAACGTACGCAAAATACTTGAACAGATAATAAAGAAACTGGTCGAATAAATACAGTCTTGTCGCTGCTGAATTTAATTTCGATCCCGAATGCGGAAACCCGACGAGGGATATTTGCGTTACAATATTTATAAATCATATTATTTACTACACATAAAGCACACCCTAGAATCCGATAAGATAGCGATTAGCCGCAAGAAGACTTTTTCTCGCGGTAATCGTCCACAATACGACAGCACTACGAGTTCCCTAACTAAGCAGGTAATCAATAAAATGTAAAAGCGGAAGTCATCAATAACGCTAACAAGACAAATTAGCGAATTATCTAATCGTAGTGCGATTGAATATCCGTTGTGTAGAGCCGGCGGGTGCGCGCGCCTGCGCCGGCCGCCGCGCAAGGTCGCGACCGCCCGACGGCGTCGCACAACTACGCGGCTGCGCTGCGCGAAACACCTGACGCCACCCAGCGCACGCGCGTCGCCGCCGGCCATTCGCCCCGGTTTAACTTTCAGTTGTTAGCGAGTCATTGTAATGAATGAAATTAGAGAAATTTTATAGCACTGTTTAAAATTTTAAAAGACTCAAAAAAGGTGAAAAATTAAGCCTTCAATAATACTATATTCTATAGTAGTAGTAGGTATAATGCTAATTTATTCACGAAGCACCCAACTTTAAACATTTTTAGTGTTATAAAGTGATTTTAATTCTAGTTAGGTATTTATAATGCGCAATCGTAAACCTGTTTCCGGTCTAGTGGTGCGTGCCTGTATGCATACATCATTTACTTAATCACTGGGCAAATGCGTAAATGCTCGGTTGACTTTTATAAAATACTGCAAGATGCATTTGAAAGAAGTTAAATATCGAAGCAGGGATTTCATTTTCACGATCACATAGTAGCTACTAAAGAAAAATATAGCAAATGAAAGTTTTTATCAAAAAGACGTGGAGATGTAAACGTTGTTGTTTAACCAATAACATTCGAACGGCAACAGTTGTGCGTTACGTGCACAGTGGTTTACATGAAGGGGAGTATTAGACTAGAGGTCCACGGCAAATCTAATATGTATGTACTCAAAGTTTCTCTGATCCAGCAAGTCTGATTCTGATGATTCTTCTGAAGATATTTTGAATCTCCGCCATGCAGATATTAACATGATGTTTTCTTTGTACGACAAACCAGTGATAATTTATTATTATTTTAAATCTGCACCACCGAGCCTTGTTGTGACTCGATGTGAGTAAAAAAGCCTCAAGTAAGGCAGATAGCAAATTTCCGTTCACTTCTGCGTAGCAATATACAACCTTATTTTGTTAATTTTGTATGTTGAATTTCTAATAGTAGATTGAATTATACAGTATTTCCGTTTAATATTTTTGCGATCTCTGGAAATCCGCATTTGAAACGTTTAGCAATAATCCTTTAAGGGGTGTCGATTGAAAAGGTCAACAACGTTGTGAGGACGGTTTCAATGTTAAACTGGTCTAACTTTAAACACAAACATACGCCACGTAAAAATTTTATTCTAAATTGATTCACATTACTCATAGTGCAATAAAAAAAAACGTATTATTTAATAATAGTACGTGAAAAAAAATAACAGGAGCTCGAGAGTTCAGTTTTATGTCATTATTCTATTGTTGCATCTGCATTTTTCTATCCAATTGTAGAGGCATAGCTACCCACGATCTTTCATATTACGTTGAAGAGCTTTATGGCTTAAGTCTTTTGAGTATAAAATTATAATTATTTGCATCTATCTTGGAATATTGTACTTTTAATGAACAATTCAAGTACTAGAAGATTAAAATACATACAATACATAATATTTAATTACATTCAAGAGACATAAGATTCAGGGCGTATGAATCTTTTATGTACCCTCTGATATATCATTGAATCTCGCCCAAGTGCTGAAATACCTAATTGTTTTGTATTTTTTAATAAATAATTATCTTCCAACTTTAACATAATGGACACCACTCGACAACAAATGTCGAGAAAAGATATAAAAATTATCGAGTAAGTTTCACGACAATAGGTCGGTTAATATTCGAACTTAATGATGTTCACAGTCAAATGTCTAAACACTCTGATCAATGACACATAGCTTCGTTACACGGAGAACTGATAAAAATCATCACTCTTATATAAAAAGATTAAGGCACCTAATTTTTGTTATCGAAAGGAGTTTACGTGCCACCTAATATTTTTGCTTGGACTCTTATGTGATGTAATGGAACCTCGGCAGTAGGTGTTGTAGGCAGGATGTGTTTTATCAAAATTTATCTACGACCTGAAGATACTTCAGGAATGGAACCCTGCGCACTTCTTAATCGGCGTCTGCGTATCGAAACATCAGTCTTGCAGAGGTGAAAAGAGAGGATGCTCAAACCACAATAGACACGCATCACTGATTACAATATAATCAACAGATTTCACAAATCATTTCGTTGTACGAAATTTCGTACCTTACACGTTCCTTAGAAAGATTCCACAATAGAAGTTAACATTAAACAAGAGTGAATTCACTGGTTATCGCATCACCCAGATAGAAATTCGATTTGTCATAACGCCTGCCCTGGCACTTTTCCAATTAGAAAATTAATAATAAATCAGATCAGGAAAAGAAGAAATATAATAGTTTAGGTATAAGAGTTTTAAATTTAAAAAGTAATTTTCGACTTGACGCAATCACATATGACAGATCGATATAATGAAGGACTGATCGACATTGAAAATCCTCAAAAGAGATGCTTTTATATTTCTTTCATTTGTAAATCCACCGATCGAATCGAGCTGCAAAGGAAAAAAAAAAGCCGTTTGTTAATTTTAATCAAAACGATTTATGGGACCAACAAAGTAACACTACAGTATATCATTCAGAAGCTGTCATAAAATTACCAATTTATGAATGAAATTTAAATTTCGTAATAAACATCGATATAGATTTTGATGTGTTATAGCCTAAGAGCATGTTTTATCTGGAAATTTTGATTTTTCTTCCCCCATATACTTATAAATGTCATAATTGAATAGCTGAATGTGCCTTGGAAGTCTGACGAGAGATTATTCTAGTAGCAAATTTTGAGAGACAAGACGACAGAAATAACGCATGTGTTAAAGTATAAAAGACCATCATTCCATTATAAGAATCATAGTCGAAAGAAATATGATGATCATCATCGTGTCAAGTAATAATAGAAGTTGATTTATAATATCACGGTATTGATCAATTTAAATTATTTTTCTGAAGAAGATAGTAATAGAAGTAAATCATAATGTTTTTTATACAATTCCGTTAAGGGGAGGCAAAAAACATCCAACCATGCGCAAACATGCGAGATATATAATAGACGTTTATTTACGTATTATTTTGTCTTTTGAAGTCGAACGTCAGGAGCTTTGAAGTCAAAAAATAACAAAGACAAATTCCATATCAATGGGCAAATTTTCCGCTTATAATTTGGGTGTACGATATTTTTATACACCGACGAACTTTCGATCAGCGGCTTTACCAGCGTGGATTTTTAATTTATTCCTTTCAATTTCTGTTCATCTTGCTGTCAAATCCAATCTCATTCCTTTTTCAAATTCTGGTCTATTACTGTTCCTGTATTCGGTGCCGGTCCCGATTTTCAATTTCTATATCGCTACCCGTCACCGTTCCGATTAGTGCATAGCAGGGGCATATGTTAATATCAAAATAAAATATTTGTATTTAGCTTCCGATATGTGAAAAATTTTCAGAATAGGTCTAAATATTTCAGTTCAAATAGTACAAATACGCGGATGATGTTGAGGTAAATGCTGTTGATAATATTGGTTATCAACTTTAATTTACGATAATAAAAAGAAATAAAATATGGAAAAACTGTTAGAACCGTCATTGTAGACTGAGAGATATAATATTAGTTACTGGTAATTAAGTAGTAAGCATTACAAAATGTAATATTTAATATAAGTAACACTACACCAGAAATTATACAATTCTACTAACTATATACTTGGAATCACAAAACATCTCATAAAGATTATTACTGTATACTAAAACTTACAAAGGTTAATACTGGATCTTATTAACTATATACTTGAAATTACAAAAGGTTTTATAATAACAAAAAAACGTTTATGATGTCATCGTTTCGGCGATTAGTACAAAACTCGCTATTAAAAATTAGTAAAAGGAATTACTAAACTAAATCGTACTGTTGTTGTCGTGGGAATTACTCGTATTTTATTAATTATTAATGTATTTCACTGTTTTCTTCTATCAGTGTACAAATTTAGGGATACTTCGTTTTAAAATCGTTAAAAAAAAAAAGAAATTATTAACTATTCGTTTAATATTTAATTCTCCAAAAGTGTTAGAGCAGATTCTAAGAAGCTGTGCAGAACTAGTCGAGTCCTTCATTGCATCACATTACCTATTTTAGCAATTGATATGTATCGAGAATATTTGTGAGACGTATTGATAGATATTAATTTATTCCGATTATAGGTTCAATTCAAAATACTTTTTAATACATTGTGTAGTTACAAAAAGAAAGTCAAATCAAAGCTTACACTATTCCCGAGTAATATGACCCACATTTTTTTAATACTAGCATTGGCACCCGCTTCGTCCAAATCTGAACCGTAACAGGTAGTACGATTGAAGCGAGACGGGCCCGTGATTAGAATCAACAGCGTGACCGGATTCGGAATCAGGAGCCTTCCTGATCAAAATTGAAAGCGGAAATGAGATTAAAATAAAAGATGACGGAATACAGTCTACGTCCTACGCGCGGGAAGCTAGTGTATTATGAAATTATTCATTCCTAACACGTCATACTATTTATCCGACAAAAGAAAGAATAACATTTCAATGTATTATAAAACACATCTGCCTGACTTTTTATTTGTGCACTTATAGCTCGAGAACTATTGGTACGATATACATAATTTTTTAGTATGGGAATACGTTATCTGACCTGCGGGCCTAGCACGACGCCCTAGAGAATCGTTTCTTTATAAGACTGTTTTTCTCGCGCAACGTATTACAATGAAAGGGATACTCTTATACAAAGACTCTTGTCTAGTGCGTCGTGCTAGGTCGGCAGGTTTAAACACATATTAAGTTATGGTAGGTAACCCAGAGCATTAGCAGCGTCAAATTTAGTACAGCAATAGCTACGCATCGGTGGCAATGGATACAAAATGTAATGTGTGCGTGCGTGCGTGTGTTTGTGTGCGCGCGTTTGCGTGTCGTACCCTATACCTATATGTAGATATGCACAAAATGATGATATATATATATTAATTCGACTAGCTTTAGGTCGTACGGTTCTGTCCGCGTGAACTTATAGTAAATTCATTCATCTTTTCTGATCTCATTTTCAATACAATTTACATCGCGGGACACACGAAGCCACAAATTGTAAACCGTCAGTGCGCTTATGGAGCATAAACAAAACGATGTGCTGAAACAGACGGTTGTCAGTGAGGCAAATGTGAGGGGAGAATGCAAGAACACCGGGGAAAGAAGGGTGTATATTACCGCGGCAATTGCATCGTCACGAAACGAAGAGATGCATTCTTTTTCCTTGCCATGTTCATTTGTACACGTGAAAAAAATAAGTGCACGAATGACAAAATTGTAAACCATTCAGCTTGACGTTATGCATCCTCCAGTACAAGGAGCGCCTGGACGGTCCAGAGTCAGTTCTGTAACCTTTAAACCACTCGTCGATATCGTAATCATATCAAAATGACGTAAGCGGAGGGCGCGCGGCGGCAAATCTCGCCCTTACGTAATTTTGACGACGTAACGATATCGGCTAAGTTTACAGAATTGACTGCGGTTCGTACACATCTATCTACCGTATTCGATGGAATTTTAATAGAACTTATAAAATGGAATATAATAGAACTTCTATTAAATTAACGTTAGTTTTTTTTTACGTACTTTGTAATTAATATTCATTGCTACATATCACATTGAAGCCGTAATAAAATCTCAATGTAAGATACCAATGTAAGAGACGGCACTATAATGGCCACCGCCCACCTGGTTTTACGAAGTACACGAACTACTGTTGGTATTACACCTACTATTAAAATGAATAAAAAATAAAGTCAGGGATAATTTCTTTACATCGTTGTCGAAAACTAGAAAACATAAAACAAAATCGTATATTTTAAAAATTGAACATTTACCTAATGAAATGTAAAAAAAAAAACAAGGCCTATAAAAGCTACCAATTCCTAATGACACGAGTGAATTCGATGCCTTCACACAGAAAAAGAGATTGAATATGGAGGGGAAGACGTAATGAAAAATTAAAATAAATGAACAAAAAAGAAAATAAATAAATACTATACCAAAACATTTCCTAACGAGTGGGCAATTCATCAATAACTTCCAGGGTGTATGCGGCAGCTGTTTCTTGGCAGTGGCAGCGGCGTGCCGGCCGCGAGAAGGCGGGCGCCGGGTGAACATCCCGCGCTGCTCACATTGCGTCCGTACACCCGCACCACTCGCGATCGCGTACCCGCCCCGCGACCCCGCCCCGCACGCGAGACCCACACACACACACCCCCACTACCACGCTGCAAACAAGAAAACACACGCTGTACAGTGGCACACCGACGCCTCACTTCACGAAACAAACGAACCGCCTACATAATGCATGTATTAAATGACAACAGAAAAAATAATATTAACGACTGACTGACGCAAATCACGAATAGCTAGTAATTATGGCTTACAGGATATATCATCAGACTGACTATAGATCAAACAGCCATTTTACACAATTTTTCTATGGGAATGTAAAGTTTGAAAAAAGTATAAACATGATCATTAGTCAAGCAGTAAAAAGGAAAAATAAACAGAATATTTATATTTAATATATTATGCCAAATTAATAAGCTCATAAAAACCTACAACACTTTCATATTATTGAAATGCGACGTTGATACATTTGCTTGTTAAGTAAGAATAATGATTAAAATTCAATTTTAAAACTTAGGTTTTCAACATTGTAAAAAGCGGCAAAATGTATCGAAGAAAAGTATTCTAAATCTTTCTTTGTTTTTCTTATTTTTCTTTTTTAACTGTATTATAGTCTATATTTTCCATACGTTGCACTGTTTTGTCTAGCTGTTTGAGTTTTATTTTTTATTTATTAGTTTTTGCTCTTAAACATAATTCAACATTCGAAGTGATCCATGCTTTACGAATAATAAGTCTACATACAATAATATTATGACTGACATCTTGACATAGTAGTTGTCACATGATATGTTTGACTGCTTCTTATTCTGATCTTATCATGATATATCTGCTTATCATTCATCCTTGGAATGGACCCCTAATGTTCTAAATCATCAAAATTGAGGAGTTTTAGTATTCTCCTTGCGACTTCATCATTGGATCTTCATCCTATGTATGATGAATAGAACTCATTAAAACAATCAGAAACACAAATCGATGGATTTACTCGTATCGACTTCCTATGATTCTATAATGCAATTTTCGACCCTATTATAAAATTCGTTTGACGATATAAATTAATAAATTTATTTACGCTAGATTCGTATATCATTCGATATATGCAAAAATTCGACTTCTACATTTGTTTATGTATATACATGTGTAAACAAATTTTACATATCTATATATATACTAATTACGAGCACACGAAAACAAACAAAATTTTGAAAACTATATAAAAAAAAATTCAAAGGCAACGACCCTAATCGCCAACCGACACTCTTCTATTCTACGGCCACATAACATATTACCCTCAATACTTCCATTGCAATCTAAGAACAGTACAATCAGGGCAGTGAGCCATCAGCTCGTCATAGACCAGCCATGTGGGCCATACTTGTCTCGCGGTCTGCAATCTACGATAGCTTTCACTGGTGCTCTCTAACCAGAACTGAAATAAAAAATCTAATGTAAGTACGAACTTTTTTTTGCAGGTAGACAGTTACACCGTTATTTCGAAAGTAGTTTGCATCTATTCTAACGCCGTCCATGCTGTGTCTGAAGGTTGAAAAGTATTTTTTGTAAACTGAATACGCGATTGTTATATTGTTTTTATTTTAAATGTTATTTGACCGATGTTACGCACAGATCGTAGATTTACAAAAATTGAACTACATTGTGTTTTTATGTTGATAAATGATTATAATTTAAAATTTTGAAATCTATAATATTCAATCTCGGCTATATTGTTTATTTTTATACAACATTCTCTATTCGAACATCAACAACATTTATCTGAAGAATTTGACGTCGCACAAATATTATGATTCATGTCAGTATATTAATTCGATGCGTTTATTTAGCCAAATTTATTATTACTTAAAATAAAAAAATATGGTGTCATAAAAACAATATTTAAAACGTATACCATAAAACAAAACAATACAATCGCATAAACTGTTTGTGTGGGCAGTGGGTAACGGCCTAATCCACTCACCGAAAGGGAAAATCAACTCATAATTATTACTTTTCTACATTAATCTATATATAATTATGTGTTTACCCACTAATCACGCTCGAACCGCTACACGGATTATGACAAAACCTTGCACAGAGTTATGTTACGTCGCAAATCTAAAAAGGAAAATGGTAATCTGAAATGAAGCGTCAACTTACATAAAAAAAAATGCGATCATTGCTAAATTTAAATTAACGCCCAACGCAACGGACGGGAAACCGACTTACTATTCGATATGAAAGAAAATTGACACGCCTAAGAAAATGCAAAGGCGATAGACGACAGACACTTCAGGACACGTCCGCATCGCCCGCTTAGCATGCCGGCCGCCGCATGGGAGGTCGCCGCGCGGTGCGCACGCGCGTACGCGGACAAGGCCGAGTCCATCAAATTTCCTCCTACGGAACCATTTCGCGAGGACGATCCATTGTCACCGCAAGCGTTTCGCGACAATTAAAATATATGATAACCTTTTTTGCGTCGTCGACTTTAGAAGGCATCGTATTTTAATATATTGCGAAAACTTGGCCAAATTTTCGGAATATATTAAAATACAGTGATATTACAATACAAACAGCGACGACCGTCCAATATTTATGTTTATATGACTTTTGGAATTTCGAGTTATTTCGAAATTTTATTTGCTCAAAAGAAGTACATCATATCTGTTGTAAAGCTCCTTTAGGATAGCACATATTGGTGTGGTCTGTGGCTGCTTTAAGGATGCTTTCGTCGCTCTTTGACCATTGCATGACAGCGGCTCGCTCAACGAGGTTGTGTCAGTTGTTTTAACACTCCTTACACCCTGGTGGATGTGACTGTCGGCAATTTCCTGAGGATGTACCTGGTTGGCATGAAACGTACGTAGAATTAACAATTTAACGATTAGCGGACTAAGATAATTATAAAAATAAATAACACTTGCTTAGGTGTTCGATATCTGTCAATCCTTTAGAATCAATATTCAATCCTTTGGATAGAGATTCGTAGTGGAGAGGCAGATTCGAGGGTCAGTGGTGGGTTGCACGCTGCATGTTAATGCATGTTGCAGGCAGGCGTCTACTATGGATTTCCGCGAATTAACACCTCACAAAATACGATAGCACATATGTAATTATAATATAAATGATTCGTTACTGTTGCATATTATATTTTAAGATATGTAATCTGAAACTAGTATGAGTGTTTATGTGGGCAAATTCCAATACATTACAATACAATACAATATATTTAAATACAGCATTGACTTCGTTGAAGGACATATGCGAAACAAAATGTTAATCACTGCTATTAGTGATTTTAATCGGCTTTCTAGTATTTTTTTACAATTTCGTAATCATTCGTACGTTCGTATTTTCAAAATTGTAATTTTATTAGCCTTTGTTTCTATCTTGATATATTTACTTAATTAGTAAACGGACTCAATGGAAAAAATACGTATATATAATAATTTTTAAACTAAATTAAGTGCCATCCAAAATTTGTATGGCAATTCTTTGAAACTGTCACAAAATTAAAACTTTTAAATCAAGGTAATCTAAAAATACAGCCGTTAATGACGTATATTCTGATACTCGCAAGGGAATTAAAACCTATCATGAATCATGAAATTCAGCAAGAAGAAAGCTCTCACAGCAAAACAGGGGAAAAAATCTGAAAATTGTTAATATGTCGTTATATCATATGAAAAAAAAATTTTTACAAAACTTATATTTGCAACCGAATTATGGACCGTGGTATATAAGATTGTGGACCAATACGTGGAATAACACTTGTGATTTCTCACTATGAAAATTTTAGACTATCAAAAATTCTGATATTTAATAAAAAAAAATGGAAAATCTTTTTAGAGAAAAGCTCAAATTTCAAAGTTCCCGGCATCAACATCTCGTCGGTATCGATATCGAAGATGGACCAAAATCATCGAGAATCTTGAGGTATGAAATATCTACACACATCATTTAGTTTATGGCGAAGTCTAGGACGCGAGTCCCATTCGCATTTTACTCCACGGGTTTTCCGGTCTTCGCGTATAACTTCTTATTAACTTCAATAAGAAAATTAAAATCCCGCAAATGTGTTTGGGAAGTTGTATGACGGTTTGATTTATAAAAACTTTTCTTTTTTAATCAAATTGGCGACATTTGTATAAAAAAAAAAAGGTTTTAAGTCATAACAAGCAAATGAACTTGTTATTAGAGTGGTGTTTTTGTGAGGCTGACGTGTATAGGGGACTATTTAAAACTATTTGAAGAATCGTTGTACCGAGTTCAAGTTTACAACATTCCTAAAAATCGATCGTAATATAATTATACAAATAATTCTGGGCGTTATTCAAATTTTGCAATCTATAAGAAGGTTTTATGGAAATAACTCCAAACCCAATCCAATTCTTAATGTGAAGAAAAAGGGTATATTACAACATCGTAAACTTGAAGTTGTGAAAATAGATATCTTTTATTTGTCCAAAATAACTTCATCGAAGAAAAAAACGAATATAACAATTTTTCTGTGATTTTCATATTGATTTAAAGAACTTACAACGTATTGATATAAATAAATACGAAAACGTATCGACTTAAATCGAACTCCCTGAGCTTAGAAAATAAAGGGAACTTTTGAGACGCAGAATCAACAGAATTTATTTTAGTTTTTTTTTTGAGATTCAACCATATTTTTAAGATCAATTTTAACGCTAAGACCAAGACCAATCTAAAGAACATCCTTATTTAAATCGTCTAATTCGGCTCGGCTTTACGTGATAAAATTCACAGATGCATAATACATATAAGTAGTTATTACACCTGGACAGGCGAGTCGAGAAAAACATAAGACTCCACGATCGAATATGGGGTATATCGATGAGTAGCTGTGTATATATATATAACGGCTGGCCAATTCTATCCGACCGATTTCCTCTTAGTTACCTCGAGACGGTCGCGCTGGGACCAAATAAGGGCGTGCATTGGACGTGACTCGGAGAGCTCACGTTAAAGCCTGTTCGACGAGACACGGCACGCGGCATCTTTAACGATACGATACGATATTGCGGAATCTTTTTTAATTTATATAATAATTGATATGAAATATTTTTAATTGAATTTCAAAGCAGAATCAGGTATCAAATACTATATACGTCAATCAATTAATACGGTCCTATTGCAATGTACCTAAGGAATTATTATATGCAATATTTCTTGGCAATGATTTATTATTTAGATATCCAGGTTCGACGGATTTCATAAACGTAAGTTCCCTATTTATAATTCTAATAAACAAATTAAATTAAATATATACGTATAGATAGTACCTTAATCCAGCACGTAAAGTTTATTTTGTTTGATGTCATAGATGTCACACACGACAATCGGATCAACAGAACCGGACACAATTTGCGGTTATACCATTATTCCGTAAACGTATACGAAATGAAAATAAAACAAAATCATAATATGTATAAACGTTCAACCGAGGTCAAAATTAAGGTCTCAATCGTTGCGTTGCATCGCCGAACGGAGTTTAAATTCCGCATGAGTCAGTGCTCGCAGCCGAGCGCTGGACTAAAGTGTTACCTTCGCGGAACTTTCGGAGGGACATACCAGCTTCTTGGTTTCAAGGAAAACGTGAGGTTTATCTGGTCATAAAATGTAGTACCTAATCATTATACTATAGCTCGGACTCGGAATAAAACCTGGTTTTATAACCTTTATTTTATTTGTACATCGAGGACTATAAGTTAAGAACGAAAGAAATTAGGTTTTGTCTTGCTAATCATTTACCAAAAATACAACGAACTCTAGAAACAAGTACAATGAGACGAGTGTAATCGAAAGAATCATGTTTAAATCTAGATATTAGAAATATTCTCAATGAATTACGAGGAAAAGCAATCAATTTACTTTAAGATCGTACATTCTCCTACTGTAAATTTGATTGTAACATAATTAAAAATCCATCGCGTCACAAACGTAAGTTCTGTGGATGACCACTTTTCCATTGGTTGTTGAATATATTCATTCTCTTTACCTCTGCCTCAGATTTTTAAGAGCTTTAGGTTTCGGTTCGGCATGGATGGTATTGGCGAGCTAACACACAATAGGCCTATCAGTAATATTAATCATTTTATAGACAATTTTCACCATAAAGACTTATATCCGACAAAAATCATTAGAGCCAAAGTATCCCAAACTCATTCCTAGAGAGCCCTCGACGACCTGTCCCGATGGTTTTAACTTTTGAGAATCTACATTAATCCAGTTAAATAAGTAGTGACCCAATTTCGTTACAGTAAAAATTAGAAAAATCGAATATTTACTTCCTTATTTGACCCATTCCTTTTACAAATAATTAAATGTTACGCTCGATAAGCATCTTCGCATTTTGACATAATATCAAGCGTATTATCATATTAATTCGATACAAGTCATTATATAGTAGGCCAAAATGCAAGACAGACAGAAATCTGCAATGGTATCTGAATAATAAAATATTGTAAATACAATCACATCGCTTGATGCGAGAAATCCGAGAAGGCGGTTCTATAACAAAGCCGGTAGATCATTCTACATATATTGAATGCAACTTAAATTTTGAATTCAGTGCGTAGTTTTTTCCATGATGCATGGACAAACAAATAAAAAAAAAACAGGCATATATTTAAAAACTTGTTTCTTGACGTGATTATAAATCGATGAACGCCGGCTGCACGCACGAAAAAGCATGACTCATTGTCGCGTTCCGCCTGAGCCGAGCGTGCGAGCGAGAGCGCGGAACGAGCGATCCTTCTTCCACTCCATCGGCCGATGCGTCCGAGTAGAAGGCAGCGGCGGCACACAACCTACACGCGAACTGTTTTGTCAAATGTTTATAAAGTGAAGTGAAAAGTTAATGTGATTTCCGTTGCTTATTACAACAATTGTGGCAAGCGATAGTAATTCAATTCAATTAATAAAAGTATGCAATTTTTCATCAATGTTTTCTTACGACGTATTTCACGTAAAATTATCGCTCGTAAACCGACTTTACAGACAACCAATTTTTTTACGTTCTACTATTTATTCTTCGCATTCTCTAGGTTTTTGTTCAAAAAAATCTATAATGCATAGACACCGAAAGTCAACGATTTTAGTTTTACTTTTCAATTATTTTGGTTTATGCATATACAATTACTTATAAATACGATTAAAAAGCATATATTATCGGAATACCTACACATAAAGAAAAATGTTTTAAAGACTCTTTGGTTTGTTTGTGTTGTGCATGAATGAATATTTATGATGCTTCTTCAAACTTATAAATAATCATAGTTTTTTACTCGTTCAGGTCATGAATTAACATTTGCAAAGAACCTAACACTCGTATTCATGAATGGCACTTTGCGCTCACTAACGATGTGCATAGCGTAAGTAAACGCGTAGTGTCGTTCGTATATACAGACGGAAGAATAGATAAAAGTGATCATATATATTTTTTGACTTGTGAAAATATTTACACGGCCTAATAAACTGTATTATTTCATTCAAACTGTAAGAACATCGAAAATTTTACGGCTTGTGGAGCTAAAATTCACGTAAGGCACGAAATCATTAATCGCCAATTTGACGAAAATGCGGCCCATAAAAGCTCATTTTCGAAGCGAGCCGGGGTTGTTTGTTTCTTGCGAAGTTAACATTATCATAAAAAAAATATAGTAAATAAACAATTAAGTTTTCTGTAATATATCATTTAACGAAAGAAGCCATTTCGCGGTTCAGTCGAGCGTCGGCCGCAGATTGCACTTTCAAATGCTATATGATGCAGCGACCGAGCGCCGTTAGTCGTCTCTTTTAGCCCCGTAAGCTTCTTATGAGAAATGCTTTTACGTATTACTCTCACTTACGACTTTCGCTGAAGTTGTCACGTATATATTACAAAGTATCTATATATTGTATTAAAAAACCCGGCTTTGGCTCTAAAAACATTGATAATTTTACTATGTCTCGACGAAATAACGTATAAACTAAAGTTCATTTCACAAGCTTGTGCTTGTAAGATTAGCATGAAAATTAAAATAAAAACTGACTAAGTGTCGGTCGTGATTCAGTGAAATTGCTATTTCTGAATACATTAATCAGTCCAGAGGAAATAAAAATACTTTTTTTTTTCATAAATAAAAATTTCAAGCTGACTAATCAAAGATTAGTGAGCCGCTATCGACGAAAAATCTAATTGCAACAAATTTTTTTGCCTAGCAATGCGAGAATTATTATGTACCTACATAATATGGGATCTATATTGATACTTTTTTACGTGATACATAAAGATATTTTCCTGGAGTAAACGACAAAGAAGTGTCGTCTCTATCGTGTTTCTGTACATGGCAGCTAATCGGAAAAGACGCATATCTACAACCGATCGAATCGTCGACACGTGTCTGTCGCATATGTTATTGCTTCATAATATTGATATTAGAAAGGATTTCATTGATTTACAAGGTTTTTTGTATTTAATGCTCATAAGCTCATTCATTAGCTACTATTAGATTTTATTTGATAACAAAAGATTACATTAGAATAGTGATGTACGCATTCGATAATAGGTACTAATTTTAAATTTAGTTATTTGAAATGAAAATAAAAGTCGATTTTGTTTATTTACGCGTATTATTTAGAAATGGTCAAGTTATCAGCACATTGCCTTCGAATCGGTAGTGGGTTTAAATCCCGGCCATGGGCCAATTGACCAACACGCATAAGTAAAATTAAACTATTCGCTGCGTCTCTCGGAGAGCACATCGACGACATAAGTCCCGATAGCTACACCACACCGATGGCTAAGGTCATCAATGTCCCCAACTCCTGACGGGGCTGCTTGGCGAACTTAACTTCCAAACAGCTTCGATCCGAAATAAAGAAATTGTTTGGAGAGGATAGCTCTACAATGGTGTCATAAAAACGTGACACTATTCAATTTAAATCAACTTCCGAGCTTAGAAGTGGGAAATCGCGTGAACTTACGTGAACTTAGTTCAACAAGGCTTAAAATTTTCGTTGTTGTTTCAGTTTAAATGAAATATTACAGTTAAATAGGCTGGGTAAATATTTTCACTAGTCAAAAATATAGATGATCATTTTTAACTATTTACCAGCTGTATAATATGAACGACACTATGCGCTTAATTACGGTATGCACTTCCTTTTAAATATTTTCGCATAGTAAATAACAAGCACAGTAAATGCACATCATTAATGAACGCAAAGTGTCATTCATGAATACGAGTATTAGATTCGTTGGGAATGTTAAATCGTGACCTAAACGAGTAAAAAACTATGACTATTAATTAATTTGAAGAAGCATCATAAATGTTTATTTATACACAACACTAATGAATCAAAGACTCTAAAACATTTTCCTTTATGTGTAGGTATTCGGTTAACAATTTTTAAGACAATGTTGCGCTTTAATTGCACAGTCATTTAATGAGAAACGTAAAAACAATCTGCTAATTGGGAAAATTTGGGAAGGGATCATTCGGTGGGAGACGCTGCGGTCAAACCATCGACTTTATAGGACGAACTTTTTTTTTTTGAGTTGTAAATACAACGAAAAAACTAAGCGTTAGTAATAAAATTTAAACAATCAGCCAATCGACATGTTTTACGCGTCCGCCTACTTCATTAGATACCTGAATACCGCTCTCGAGAAATTTCGCAGAGGGAAAAATTGGGCGTCTCGTAGAAACGAAGCCACTCGATTCAGCCTACTAGTGATCTTTAATAAAAATGGTTTCCACTCTATTTACTGAAATGCAGCCGCAGACGTAGTAAAAAGGAACGAAATATTTTTAGACGTACAGTTCCAATGAAATTGAACTGTGCAATATCTACAACATACAGAGTCACAATTATCGGAACGTAATTATAAAATCAAAAAGTAATGTCATTGTGACTGCGACAGATTCTTATCACATCACACACGACTTACACATCCTTTAAATGAGACTGCTGCAGACGTTACATAAATCAAAACTTATCAATTGTATGTATCGAATGAGAGATAGGGCTGCAATAAATAACAAGGATTACATCCCTCTTTCATTTATTTTCAAACCGTCGTTTTCCTTATTGCGCTGTGACTAAATTAATGGGAGTTTTTTTTTTGTTGGTGATTGAAATATATTTGTGCTTCATACATTTCAAAACTGTATTGTGGGCGAGGAGTTCTTTCATCTGAAATGTGACATCACCATACATACTATCGGTCGCGGTCCATTTCTGCCAACAACAGAAATGAACGGATTTCATGTGATTATAAAACGAGTCGTTGATATCGATTATATTGTGCTGATGCCATTGCATTACGAAAGGCTAAAACATTAGTAAGCAGATAAACAGAATCGGAACAGCGAAGACTTGAATCATTAATTCTAAACTTTTCTGTTCACAATTCTTCTACGTTTTTTGTATCAGCAACATGTACGTATTTATTCGCATGAATATATTTTTGTTCTTTGCTACGTCTTTTCTTTCTCATTAATTTACTTTATACTTTCATTACTTCGTTGCATTTAATATTAGATGTGACATTAGTTCTTACCGTTGAGAAAAAAGTGTCATTGGAAACTGTAAAAACACGTATTTAAATTCTTGAAATGGAGCACAGTTATTATTATATAGAGATAAGGCTTTTCCATAGTAAAAATGTTCTAAAACCGCTCCTCGTGTCACACGTACCACTTCGCGATGAAGATGTATTTATTCATGTCTGCGATTAGCTCTCAAACAAATGGATAACGCCGTGTCTAACATATTCTTTTCTGTGGTAGATATTTCCATACCGAGTGCACCTCATTTCAGATTTAAATTGAGGCACAAACCTTCTCCGATTCAAAGAACTGGACGCGTGCCAAGTGGTAGGTACGGTATTATACTAAATAGGGCCATATATAGGCATATCGATGTTTCCTATATGACCATCTGTGTATAACAATTTCGTTAATACGTAGATGAAACTAAGTTACTTAATATGCCAAGACTCACAACTATTGACATTTAACAATTTTTGTGTGATATGAGTAAAGAGGTAAACCTTTTTCAATGATACTTTTGATATTATACACGTGTCGCCCAGCTCCAGAAAAGTAATTTAAAAATTCTATATGTAAATAACTTGAGCCAAGATTTTGTTACAACTTTACTACAGGTACCCACCTAAATCATATGCTTACACATCGAAATTGTTAAGACATTAGTATTTTAATAAAGCTTTTACGTAATCCTTACAAGAATGGCCAAATAATTTATATAGTTTGAGGACTGAACTGGGAACGCCTAGATAAATCTATTTAAATACGACTATAGTGTGTATTTATCTATAGAAAATCATGAACACGAACGTAGGTACAAACTTAATCGATCGAGCAAATAATCAATATTGAAGTTGAAATTTTGCAACACAAAGTGCTTAATATTTTGTTCTTTATATCGTACAAAACAGATGATATTATCAGCCATCTTCATGTCATTATTTGTAAGTACCTGAGCAGCCGAGGTTTCCTCGGCGTCTTTCGACTTCGCCGTGACAATGTAATAAATTACCACGGGAAAAGTAGCTTACGTTCATTTACAGCAATGAAGATTTATATAGAATATAACAAATGCGTAATTGCAAAATTTACCTACATATTGTTTTTATGAAGTGTCTCATATGAAGCTTATGTGACGTACCGCCATTTGTTCTTGAGAAGCGATAACATAAGCGTTAAGTAATTTGTCGAAATAGCACTAACTAAAGCAACATAAAAAAAATAATCGCGTTTCTCCATGGAGAATACTAATATAGATAAACTTGAAAAGCCAAACGTTATCAAAGTACAAATTCTCATTGACATTTTTTTTAAATATGACTGCATTTTATGAATTATCTAAGTTCCTATGAAAATAATTAATTCTATGACGTGCATGCAAAATATATCTAAATAAATAAACTAAAACGAACATACAAGACGCGGACAGAACTGTGAATACAGGATACGTTGCATATTATCTATTAAAGGATACCATAAGGTTATTTATTAATATCGGTCGTAAAAGGATTACACATGAACGATTAAAGAAACGTTAAATAACAGCAGATATGATAAAATTACGACCAGGGGGAGGATTCCGGAGTCATCCGAAAGGACATCTCGGGTGACAAAAATCGAGATCGACGAAAGAATATACATTTTACACACCCACGCACGCGATTACGTGCCGCACGAGGCGATAGAGTGCGCCGGTCCACTGTATTCGTTAGACATTTTCCATAATTCTCGATTTTATCACATCGAATATAATATCAAATGGCACAGAATCGCCCGCCTGAACTGCGACGAGAGCACGCCCGGGTAACATAACCACGGACCCCGAGTACATCAGAAGCTACACAAAAGGTGGTCGTACTGCGCAGTGTTATTTGCGATGCGGCGTTGCGATAAAAGTGTGTAACGTTTCACCGCGAGTATCGATTGAATTAATGAGATGTGGGCGCACGTGTGGTCCGTCCGTGAGTGGACTAGCTAAACGACGTTTTTCATTACGCCCTATGACGGCCAGGAGTAACAATTAAACGATTCTTGGCGCGTGCTAAGCAATAAAATAATATGAAATATCGGCGCGGAATAGTGACTCAACGGGGAGTTGTACAGCGAAATATATTTTATTTTACGATTTCCCACCGACCGCGAACGGACATCCGTATCGTCTGAAGTATAGTTGGTCGAAGCGCGCGAGTGGAGTGTCTATGGTGATTTTGTAGCAGTTTTTAACACCGATAGCTGTTGCCCGCAATTTCGTTATGGTTATAAAACATAAGAACGTTTTAAAAAAAATATGAAAGCTATCCTTCACATCATCTTAGACCGTCGTCACCCATAGAGAATCTATTTTAAACGTCATGTCATAAGATTTTCTTAAAAACCACATAGTGAAATTTTTTCCTTTTCATGAACTTTATTGATTTAAAAAAAATAAGAAAATTATGGGTAGTTGGACACACATTTTTCTGCGATACTCGTACTGTCAAAAAATCTAACGGAAGGTAGGTACCGTTTGTCCAAATCTGTTCAGTTGGTACTTAAAATTAAAGAGAGGGAAAAATTTTAATTAGCTCTCTGTCTGGCTCCTGGGTAGTAGCGTAGCGTGATGAATTGTCCTTAGTTAAGTAATACACTACTACTAATAAAATACAAAAAAAGTTTTGGACAAAACGGTTTATTCGTTTTAGAGCGACGCTTGAACAAACAAACAGACACATACAGACAAATATACAAAATTTTTAAAAGCATTTGTTTTGGTTTTTAAAAGCAATTATTAAAAGCAATTTTGTTTTGGAATCTGCATTATGCACATACTACCTACATATCACTTATTTTTATCAATAAATATTTAATGTACAAATTTGTCTTCCTTATGATATTATATATATATATAAAACAATATAAATAATGTAGTTTACTGTTAATTTCATAGTTATTGCATATATGTCTTAAGAATAGTAGAACATTTTGAATATGCGACAACCATCATTGTTTCTGGTTTTTTGGTATTCCAATAAAGGACCAACCGAATAAAAATGTAATAATGAACACGTCACCATCCGATTCGAAAGTAACACGCGCACACCTCCACCATCACTCACCACCTCAATAACCATTAGTGATCGACATCGAGAATATTGGCAGTGATGATCTCATCTCCACATGTAAGCTCTTCAATGTAACGGCGTTTCCATTATAAACTTCAACTATCACAACAGCGTCTGTAACGGAGAACAACAATGGCACGTTATGTGTTTATTTACCCGCGAACGAAATAACTCGACTACACCGTGACCTTAAAGATGTATTATTTCTTGCACGTGACGATAACCTAGCGAACGCTTCTCTTATCTCGCTCCTAACTTTTAGTTCAGTCGCGTTCACTTCCCCTCCAACCTCGCCGCCGAACCGACCGACCGACTACGCCCGTTTGCCAACAGTGAGACAATGAGCTATTACAATATTTACTAATCGGGCGTACAATAAACGACAGCGTGTATCACGAAAACTGTACATACCGTTTACACAGTTGTCCGCAATTAAGTAACGGCGGCGAGACGGCGGCGGGGCGGCGCGCGGCCGCGGCGGCGATAGCGCCGGCCGCCAGCGGCGCGATACGGCGGCGGGGGCTTGCCGCGATAATAGCGTCACGGGGGTCAAGCGATGTACCTACACATTTTTCACCGATAAAAAAAAAATATGAACCGTTCGCGCCGTTTTGTTGACTGGCCGTTAAGATAGATAATATACGTTGCCGATTTTCGCATCGAAAGCACGTATATATCTGAGTTAACGCTTCCGACCGTATTCGTGCATAATGTAAAATAAAATAAATAAAAAATAAACAAATTACCTCCGGCGTTAAATGCGAGTACTTCGAAAACTTGATACAATAAATTAATCGCCGCCGAAACACATATGAAATTATGAAAATGCACAAATTCAGATCAGACCCGTTCCGGTGATGCCAAGTATAACTATAAAAAGTCGATATTGCATATATAGATATGCTGGAGACAAAATTTTTCTTACTGTCTTAATTATTTAGATTATATTCAATGCTAAAATTGTTACTAATTTGACATGTTAACGCCAAATGTTTTGTTCGCATTTAAAATTACTTTTCGAATAAAATAAAAACTATTGGAAAATAATTTTTAACAACTAAATGCATGTCAATTTGTATTCCCCATTTAGATACAGCATGTAATACCAACTTCGACGCCGTCGGACGTAACCAGATTTTCAATTACAAAAATAACTGCTGTGCTTCAATTAATTCGTAACGTGCGTTGGGCAATAGCTATAATTGAAAGATATAAAAATTTAGTCCTCAAACAATTAATAAAGCACTGGTTACGTCTGGACATTTTCGATGTTTATTCAGACTATAATTTGACTATTGAAACGTATCTTGTGAGCACATCAAAAAAAAAAAGATTATCAATAAATAATAAGGCACAGAAAAATGGCTAGCTCCTTTCGACAGTTACGCGTCACCTCACAACAGCGTACCTAATAGACAACAGGCATCAAAGGCGATTCATGGCGTTAAAGTCGTTACAGAACGTGATCATACGCGCGGCGCACTGAATATTTTGCACGGCTCGTAAATGAAAAAAGTTTATAAAAAATATATTAGTTTTAGCGCTTTCCAGAATATTCTCAATTACACTTTACAACACTTTTTCATTCACTCAAATCATGTTTCAAAACATAAAGACTTACTGATCATCTGCTTTATTATGTGAACACAATAAAAGTTATAGAAAATCATCGTGAATTCGATATGGGGAGATATGATTCGAATTTCTATCTTATTAGCATAACGAAAGTAGTAAGGTGATTTGAATTGATATCGATATTATTTGGACAACGCATCCTCAATGTTGCCAATTTCCATGCCAGTCACTTATACATTAGTATCTGCTATAATAAAAAAAATGTTAGTCCAAAAATTTTAATCGTATATAAAAATAATCATATATATAACTTCCACAACTATTTTACTTCTGTTCCTAACTACAATTATAAAAATAAGAACGTTTTCGTATAATAAGTATTTCTCATAAATGACAGAAGGTCAATAGTGAAAATATATGTTCACAGTAATAGCAGTAGCCGTTCATCAGTTATTCCCACGAGTAACACAATGTTCTTCGCTTTAATTGTGCAGCGTGATGCGATTAAGTGCATTCGAAGCTGACTGAGATCTGAATCGACATCGCATTAAGTCAACACAAATGAACTGCCGAGGCGTGCTTTGCACATGCTGTTTGAAGGCTGCCACAGCCGTTTCTGGCTTTTGATGAATGTCAACCGTCATGAATGAAAAGTAATCACATGGTGTGAGATTCGAACTGCGTTCAACTGGCGGTGTACATGATGGGCTATGATCACCAACTTTTCAGAAGTCCAAATTGTCCTCAGAATTTTTTCGAGCACATTAAACAAAACAAATAGTAGTGTGACACTCGGTATCGACTGTGTTCCTCTCTCCGAGTGGGATTATGCAAACTGAACCTGTCTGGGAAAAAAAAAACTATCATTTTTTTCTTACGCTTGATAATTTCAATTTTGCTGGTTTGCTGACGCCTTCAAATTCACAAGACTGTTTTCTTCTTTTTGAATAACAACAATAAATCTATGTTCTTCCTCCTACTGTAACGGCGTAAGAATTTGACCGTCCGTTGTCATTATTTTTTCTTCACTAATCAAATCTCTGTTCTAAAATGAACTCATCAAAAATAGGAATGAAACAGTTTTTTAACTTTTTAATTTGATGATTGTTCTTTTTGGATTTTGCTCATAGCACTCCTAAATTGTATATCCTCACACAAGCCCTCACAGTAAGTAAAGTACTCTTTTCATTTCATAAGCCCAAGAAAGGTATCTTATTACACACCATCACGTACGCGGAGCACAGCCTACGACTCAGTTTGTCTAGAATACAATTATAATAATATTTAATTTTTGCCTCCCCACCACTGCAGAAGTTGTCAACTGAAGTATAAATAAATCTTTTTTTTCGAAATAACCCAATATACGTATCCAAGTCAAACTTTTAGGCGAGATTCTCGGTGTAGCGAAGGTCGTACGTACAGGGTAGTAAGATTTGAAGTTCGAAATGAAAAAGCAGGGTTTCTCAAGAAATATCATAAAACAAATACTCGAAATGTACCTACACGCACTAGACAAAAATACGAATGAATGACAGAAAGTGATCAACAATGAAATCGGGAGCTGTCAGCTGTCACTGTCAGCATACAGACTAAAATAAAATACGAAATCGATTTTTTCGACGAGAGTCGATAATAGGATTATTATTTATTATACTCTTATTAAAACTTATAACTAATGAATATTTTATTTCTAAATGCTAATAATAATTTTACCTCGTATTTATATTGAAATACTCAATGGGTATAAGTTTTTTTTTTTGTAAACAGATGAACTTGTTTACATTAATCAATTTTATTTTAATCGATAAACTTATTTAATTAAACCCCCAACTTATTTTTGATTAACTTATTTTTCAGATTGTGTTTTGTATTGATTTTTTACATTTTGAAATAGAAAAATATGACCGGTTTTTTAAACCGTGACACAACTTATTACAGTTGGGCTCAGAAATTTCCGTCTACTTTATTGACACTATAAACGTGAATTCAAAATTCCATAATACTAAGAATAAATTCTATTTCATAAGGGAAATTTTAACTTAATTAGACATATCGTTCGTGTGTATATTGTCTTTATTTAATTTCTTAACCTGTATGAAAATCCGACGGGAAAAAAAAACAAACTTTCATTGGATCATTCTTATACGAAAAATTAAAACTGACAGAAACTTAGTACATCTAAATAATACCCGAAATAACTGCATGCCATTAATAATATTTAAAAAAATATTTTAGAGCACGTTTTAATATCACTATCACAGAAGAAACGAACGCAGAATCATTTGTTTATTGCAATTATTGTTTGCCGCAATTTGCTCGACGGCTTTGACTCGACGGCTAGGCGGGCCGCTAAAATATGAACGCGGTGAAAGCTTCTGTGGAGTTCAATCTAAAGCGCGGTTGATGAATATTGTATTTTAAGATCTTGACGCTATTATTCATTGTAGGAATAAAAATTCACAGATCTCACGTTTCCCGTAACCATGAAACAGCATTGAAAATGTCTGTAAATCTAGAACAAAAAGAAATAGGTAAACGAAAAAATATTTCCATTTATACTTACTTATTTATTACCTTATACATTTATGGAAATTCCGTAACTACAAAATATACGTGGTACACTTACCAGTAGTAGAATTTATAAACCTATATGAACTAGAGGTACATTCTTTATTACGTAATTAGAAATAGTTTTGTTTGTTATTTTCAGACATTGGACGACCCCTGCTGGACACAAGCCTTCCCTTTTAGATTTCCACGACGTACGGTCTTGGGCCACCCGCAACCAATGGTGGCCCGCGACCTTCACCAGGTCGTCAGTTCGTCCAGCGGGAGGTCGTCCTATACCGCGACGTCCAGTTCAGAGTCGCCAATCAAAACTACTTCTTCCCCAGCGGATATAGGTTCTACTAACGACGTGGCCCGCCCATTACCATTTCAACTTTCTGATTTTGAAAGCTATGTCGGTTAGTTTCTTTCTTTTGGAGACTTTTTTGTTTCTAATTTTATATCGCAGTGGAACCCCATGCATGACTTTTTCAATCGCACGTTGAGCGACTTTTAGTTAGTTTATAAAACAAACAGTAAAAGACCACTGACGTAAGAGACATATTGAATTTACATAAGAAACGTACGAATCTACCCGCAGTTCCACCCACACGGATTTAAAATAAAGTCCTTAACTTTTTACATCAAACGTTCTTTGCTTTATCATGATCTTAATCAGAGTCAATTCTCGATTCAAATCTTCATCATGTGTTTCCTATCCCGTCTCGTTCTCAAATACAATTTTAGCCCTGCTTTAGATTCGGATCTCCATTCCGTTCTCGATGACGATCCGGATCCCGCCCTCAATTCCGATGGTCTCAATTCCGCATTTATCCGGACGGCAGCACACATCAAAACAATTTCGTTGGCCACACAAACATAATATCGTATACATGTAAAGAATATCAGGTTGTAAAAATAAAAAAAAGTCTATTTTCACACGGGCAAAGTTGTGGGAGAAAACTAATAGAAATATAATAAGATTCTCACTTTTATGATGCAATGGTAATGCGATTCATAATGCTTACCCCCATTCTAAAACGAAATCTAATTTATGGACCGTTGTTGATATACCAGACTTGTCAAACATTTTTCACAAGTCAGCTATTCAATGACACGCACGCTTGAACAAAGTACATATATGTATATACAAAAATATATTTTTATAGATAGCAATATGTACATCTATATTATCACTATTTATTATGTATATAGATGTATAGAAAATATTTATTTATTGTAATCGAACAACATCAAGTTAAATGACCATTTACGAATTCCTTTCTTTAAAATGGCTAAAATAATGGTTTTTTTTTTACAAGTCACCGTGTTTTTAAATTTCGCACAATCCGTATCTTGATTAACGGGAAGGTTTTCTTAACTATTTTGATGGTTTTTTTTTTTCGTAAATACTTTTTTGGAGCGGACGAAATTAATCTTCACTAATTTATCTATACAGTGGTATGCAAATTTTACCATTGTCGCGTTCTAACGAGAGGATACTGGTAAAAATAATTGCTGATAAGAAACGAAAAAATGTTTTAATCCCAAACGCACTCATACTCCTAGCATCGTGAGACGTGCAATTTGTTGATAACTCGACCGCAGCACCGCCCACCTTCCTAAGAAATTGTGAATTCGTTTTCGGCACGAAACCCATATTAGATTTTATTAATAACTTGATTACAGAGGTAATTATCACAGCCATGAAAAAATAAATATATTGTGTAAATGGAACTTCAATTGGTCAAGTCGTTGAAAAGTTACATGAACATGATCGCTAAAAAAACCAAGAACAATATACATAAAGATTTACATACGCACAGATTTACAAGTGTTTTTGAAGCACTAAATATGTAATTTTAGTCATACGATAGCACATAAAAGGTTCATTTTATTAATCCAGACAGAAATCTCTATATAAACAAATCCCAATTTTCAAACAATGCTTTTTTATAATTTACAAATGCTTTTTTTTTTGGTTTATTAAATGTCAATAATATAAATATCAAGTTAGTAAAATCACAATTTCAATATCCATCTGTATATTGTCGTATGAACTGTACGAGATGGTAAAGAAACTAAATGATTCTGCCAAGGAAAAGGTATTGAAGTAACGCAAATACTATTGAGATTATGGAGTATTTGAAAGAAGCAAAATAGAGTGAAACAGATAAACATATTAAATAGTTTATTTAACCTGGGTTCCTTATTTGTATATAAAACGTTTAATTTTTAGATATCAACAGATCTACAATACAATTAGTTTTTAATTTTAAAACTAGAAATAATTTATGATTGATTTTTATTTCTTTTATTCCTTTTGTTATTGAGTTAATGTTCAACGTGCACGAAAGTCGTGTAGAGCACTAGATCTCTGATTATTTTTATTAACACACTTCTGATCTCGTTCTCCAAAATCAATCCAACAAAATAATTTTTCGGCTTTCAAGCTTATACACTTTCGATTAGGCCGCCGTATGTTACTGCCACGTGGTAAACATTTGAGAGTAGATCGGCCCGCGACGAGCGACGTGCGGACGGAGAGACAAAAGGCGGACGTCATAAGCGATACGTTTCGGCGCGGAACATTAATAGCATCGGTGATAAATTTCGCAAATAAAGGGACACTACGGAGCGGCGGGCGGGTAGCGGGCAGCATTAACGATTTCAGAGCAGACAGCGCCGTCACGGGGGCGTTCACCCCGAGGAAATTATCCAGAATTATCCGTCGGGCGGGGCGAGAGTTGCACGTCAAAACATTAATATCGAGTACTTCGGCGTGCGACACGAACGAGAAAATTTGTATTCGCGAGGAATAAGTAATCGATATCGGCGGTTTTTTTTATCGTGAGATTTTCTAATAGCGCTCGGTCGCGCCGCTCGCCGGCGCTGTTTTTGCAGCGCTTAGGAGTACTTCTCGTCCTATCTCCTTTTTTTTCACGTGCGAGTCTTAGAAAGCCGAACTGTCATTAGTTAGATCTGTGCTACTGATGTTCCGAAAAACGATAAAAGAAATTACATACTAAAGAATTTTTCATCATACTTATTACTGTTCAGGAGTCATATTTCCAAAATAATTTAATACACGTGAGCGACGTGATTTAATGACGAAACGGGATCCAACACTTTCATATGCACTTTATTGAAACAAAACAATAACGGTGAGTTCTGTGAAAAGACAAAAATATATAACTTAACCGTAAGATTCGACAAACAACAATGTATGGGTTAATCTGTCAAATTTCACAGTTAACTTTTACGAATTTACGAGATTTTCCTTTGACTCAAACCGCTGTTTATGTTTTTTTTTTTGTTTGAATATATTCATTGAATGTAATACATATTCCAATTTTAAGAATTACAAAGTATATATTTCGAGAAAACTACAGAGAAAGGAGACAATGATTTTAGTCAGCGTATTGAGAAAAAAATATTATATTTCATCTTCCGAAATTCACTCGACAACTATAAAACAAATTTAATTTCGACAACTTTTCAAACCCGTAAAATAACTCCATTTGAATTTTTTTTTTCATCTTCCTTCGTAAATTCACTTTGCGCCTATCAACTATAAATATTCTAACTTTCAGCGTTTTACATTAAATTACAACTGATCAAAAGGACCGTGACAGCCAAGGGCAGGCAGTTGAATACCGAAGTTATTTCAGATGACTTTTTATGTCAGTGTCTAATTTTGGTGGGAAAAAAACTAAAAATTGTGATCTGAATTCAAACTAGAAAAAATAAACATATAAACGAAAATTAAAACGATAAAAAAATAATTACGTTGAGTTATAATAACAAACATAAATTCATTTTCCATTTGTGCAGTGAACGTTTGTTAATTTACTAATGTGAACATGTGTTATTGTGTTAATAGTGATTTTTTTTTGGCAAATTACTACCGAGGAAATTTTGCGATTTGCACTTACTGTTCACCTTAAACATCAAAACTAACGACAGCAAACTATCTTGTACATCTAATTCTTCATTTTTATGGTTTTTAAAATCAAAGCCGTAGAAGTCAGCGATACAACCGATAACTTTTATAGATTTTCTATTTCCAATGTCATTTTTATCTTAAACTGTTTTAATTATTGATACATAATTTGAACACGCTTTTCGACACCTAACCAAACCAACCATGCACCTTATTAAAGACTCAACGCCACTTTTTTTTTTAATATTCGGTGCATTCATCGCTTTTGAGTTTTATTCTTGTTCTATACCGTCGGCGCGTGGTAAACATGGCCCCGCCGGTTTTTTTGCACTGTCACGACTTTGACAGACATATATTTTTTAGTACAATAGCCTAGATTCTTACTTTCTAAACCATTGATTTATTCCCAACGATATTGAAACTAATTTTACACACTGTGACTACTTCTACACTTTTTAAAGAGAACGTTTTAAAAGTTGTAGCATACAAAAATTTTGATAAGTAATGAGCGATTAAATGGTTAAAAATGAAATGAAATTATATGAATAAATCAAGAATCGGATTTTAACATGCCCTCCGTACTTTCCAATGACCTAACGACTTCAATGTGCTGCTTTTTAATCGACAACAAGTACTAAATTTGTATTAAGAGCGCGTGATTAAAGAAAGTAGTAAACACGCGTTAGCCGCGCCTACGGTAGTGTGCACACGCAATCGCGTACACTTGTATTTGCTTGTGTTGAGCGTCGGAACGGGCGGAGGGAAGGAGTTGCGGGACGCGCACGCGAACTGATAATTATTAGTCTGGGGCAATTAAGAGGCGCCAGAGATACGCCATCGCCGAGATAGCGACAGACTCGCGAGAGGATAGAAAAGTCGGCGAAGCGCCTTACACGGACGACGTGCATTTTTTCCTTTCGATATCAAATGAAAACCCGACCGAGCAAGTGTCGGGTCACGCGAAATGCAGGGTTCCGCTGTCATACCTCACAATATGCGGACTTAGAAGGGGGCTCTTTGTTTAGATACCGTGAACCTATTGACTGAGCTCACGGTTTAACGGTTAATTACGTCTAAAAAACGAACCCACATAGGACGGTTGTTAAGAAAGTTACGATTTTATATTTCTAAGTTTTACAAACTTATGTATACTACCTGTTTTACACAACCAACAATGTGATCGTGGAATTCGTATTTTATAAGTTGCACGAGAATTACTTCTTTACTTGTAAAACCTACTTATCTGTGATAGTTTTCTTTTTAATTTCATCGTGTATACTAATGCCGTAATTTTGACTAGCAGTAAGTCTTAATATTTCTCAAACGTATCTCTAAGTCGAAAAATGGTTTTCATAGACTTGTAATGTTTTTAAAAAAACGAGTTATCCAACGATACACCATACTACGGGACAGACGAGAAAAGAAATTCATTCCAACTTTACGTGTAGGGGAAGTACTTTTTTTTCCAGGAAATTTTTTGAGAATTTTTTTTCCAAGAACTAATTCTACCACTTCGTCGGCGTGATTAATAAGTATACCCATACCAAATTACAGCTGTCTAGTCTGAGTCAAGCCGCGGACAGACTGACTGATAGACGAACGAACGGACACGGCAAAACTGTAAGGGTTCCTTGATGACTACGACACCCTTATGCAATCACTCTGTGTACATCATGGCCATCATGTCGATCGTTAACAGATGATTTTCGTGTATTTGACATAGAATGTTGAGATTGGATATTTCAATAGGAATTGTTCTTTTAGTTAGACAGTTTTAATAGTTACATTGATTTGAAAGGCGAAAGTAAAATTAAAAAATAAAACAATTTAACATATATAAAAATTGGATTCGTCTTTGTGAGCTGCAGAATAAATGGAAACTATACAAGGTATTTTCTATACTAGTAATTTGTCTAATATAAATATAAAAACGAAAGGTATACAGAACACCAACGGCGTAGGTTCAATTTGTACTTGGCCAATTCCTGTGCACGTATACTCTGTCCATTTTGATAATACTGGCTACATGTTCGTAAAACTTTATGGATATCGGTTGAGCCGTGAAAACAAAATAAACAAATAAATTACATTCGCATTTACATACACAGCTATCAGTAATGATAACAAAAACGTAGTGTTCGTTCACGGTAGATAAAATATTACGTGATTAATTCAATATCGTCTAATATAATTTACAATACCATTTAATGAAAATGCACTTTAATCCTCTCTAAGAAATATTTTTTATGTAATACTATATTAAATGTCAAACTTACGAAACGTTTTGTTGTCGGTAAGGAAAATGATTCAATTATTGACGTTCACATTCAGATACGAATATTACAGAAAAGCCGTAATAAGTCGTACATGATGTGTATTCGATAAACAATCTAGACTAGACTGACAATACGATACAATACAATACGATTTTCTATATTTTAAACTGACTTTAACATAAAGAAATACATAGACTCGATGTCGATTTGTGTAGATTTATAAAGCTATCGCGGTCCCGTTAGATAAATACAATTCAACAAGTAAATAAATCGTTTTCTCGCATGGAAAATTTACTGAACCGTTTAAAAGACCCGACAATGATGGTTAGTGACGTACCACACTTTCGAGTAAGCGTACTTAGATTAGATTCGGTATCACGTGCTGGTCAAATATTTGACTGCTCGTGACTAACTTGACATGATAAAATAAACTATTGATTCAATTAATAATAATATTTTATATAAACACTAACAATGAGGCAGTCGTCTACTCGACACGAGGAAAACGCGTATTCCAAGTTTGTACTATGAATACGAATAACTTTATTAGAATAAAGTTACATTGTAGTATATTCTTAATACAATAAAATAAACAATTTATACGACTGTATACATTTTTTAATTAAATTAATGAGTTGAGCATATAATAAATATATGTTTATTAAAAAAAAAATATTTCGCAGATTTTAAAAAACAAACATTAATTCATATCACATTATATTGAAGTATATCTGCAATTATCAATCGGTAACAAAAAAAAAATCGGGTTGCTTTTTTTTTATTAATGTTTTATGTGATCAACCGTCCTAGTAATATATTTTAAAAAACTTGTCTCAATATTACTAAAATTAATTTAACATTTTTTTAAAATGACTCGTTTGTAATAAATCAGTATGACTTTTTTCAAAACAAGTTTGTTTAAATTACTGTATCAGCTAAATGTGGAATAATAATTTTACATGGCAGATTAATTGATTGCATTAGTATCAAACGAGTAGGTAGGTAGGTACACAAAATATATTCATTCCGTGATAGATAGATAGTGAGAATGATACAGCGCTACTGGTTTTTTTCGCGTTTAAAAAAATATTTTTTTGGATCAAAGAGGTCATACCAGGTTACTGATTTTTTTATTACTATCTTATATTATTTTTATTATAATTTCCTTTAAATGAAATATTAGTCATTTTAGAGTAATACAACAAAAACAGCGGTGGTTATTTAGAAAACACGTATCTCAAAAGGAGTAAGAATTTTTAACATCTCGATTCGTATGACTAGAAAAATAACTAAAAAAAAAGGAATTGTGTCCGATTCCCTACGAATCGATTGTCAAAACGGACTTGAAGTTGTAAATTGGTTGGATATTTTATTTAGAAAGCGTAGCTGACAAACGAAATGCCAGACTGCGGCCCAAAAACGCATACCATATAATGTTTACTCAATATTCTTTATTTATTTTTTGTAAAATTTAGGCAATATTAATTCATCACTAGTTGGGCTTATTATGCAATAAATAAATAGTATTTAAATAAAATATTTTGATGGCAGCAGTAGTGTTACCATTAATCACATGGAAAAAAAATCGAAAAAGAATCAATAATAAATGGGAGAATAATGGATGATTGTTATCAGCTTTTTTTTTCTTGTTAATGTGGGCACAAACTATTAAAAATGACGAAGAAATTATTACGAATGATATATTCTCTGATTTGTTAAATGTATTATTGAATAACGACCCCTTGGAATTTCTGATAACCGTTCGGATAAACTTCGATATCGATTTAACGACTTTGCATGGGAAATGGCAACACGTCGCACACTAAATCAGAAAAACTGACATTTGACATTAGTTGATAGTGACAGTTCACTGATTGCAAGTTTTATGTGAAGTTGTTTTGTTGTGCACTGTACTTTAATTTGTTTTTTTTTTAAATCAAACGACTTGGCATCGTAAATGGATAATGATACCAACGAATCTTCTGACCAAAGCTTGAATATGGATATCGCTTCTGTTGACGACGACCTCAACGCGAAATTGGAATCGACATCCACCGTATAGTTCGTAGATGAACGACAGGATGTTGTGTTCGTGTGATGACGGTCATCTGGTATCTGGTGTGGGCACGCCATCAAAGTTATATTTCTCCACCAGCTCAGTTTTTTGATGAAGTCTTAGTATTGTATGACGACACACAAGATGAATGACATTTAATTGAATGATGTGTGTAGGTTATTACCTACTTATTATTTTTAAAGCATTTGCATAATTGTTATACCTGTGTTGCAATTACAAACGATATGCAAATATAAAATACGCAAAAAGTGATGTAAAACAAGTGAAATTTTATTGTAAAACCTGTTTTATTTTTAAAATGAGAACTGTTTATAATTTTAAAACACCGACTTTTTTATAATTGATTCCTTAACCTAAGCATTATTGCCATTGCATATTATCGTTTGGACACTATTTTCAATGTGTTCACCCATGGCCGGAGTGACTATGGCGGCTGGGCATTCCCCTTTATTGTCTGAAGGCTAGTACAAAGTATTTTTTATTCAATACTTAGAAAAAAAAAACTGTTTTCTTCTTTTATTTATATTTTTTGGTGAGTACAGTCACTTTCTAAAAAACATTATACTTGACTTCCTATTTCATTTGAAAGACGTATTTGCCTTTCAAATCCCTAGTTTGAAAAGTTTAAATGTCTCATTTTACGGTATCATGAATAACGAAAATGAAAAATAGTGAGTAACGAGTATCATGGAAATACAGGCACGGCGTGCGCCCGCCCGCGCTTTTTTCTCTTAAACTTAGCAGCGACACTGTCGTGCACTTAGCTTATTTTGCATTTTAACGAACTCCTTATAATCAAGGGTCATAAATATTTAATAATTCAAAAAAGATAGACTTCGACCATGATAATTCTTATTACCTATATCCATATATAAGTGAATCTACAATATTAAAAGTGTAACACCTACTAGAATAACAGACGGAACACAATTTCTAAACAATACTCAAACTTTTATCCTTCGGATATTCTATTAAGTTTGATCTTTCGTATTTGTCTATTGTTCACAATACTTTCCATTTTTAGTTGTCTCAAAATTCCAGGAGAAAATTACCGGTAACAGCGTTATCCAATTATTGACTTATTAGTTTTGGTATTATAGCATCTTTTTATATCACGACGATTATCATTATTTATCTTATATGATTTTCAAAATGGCCAATTAATAATTATGATGGAAACAAATTTTATCTTTACTTTATCGTAGTTTATTTATCGAAAGTAAAATAAAAAAAAAACTTTATAACAATAAAGGAATATGTGACATACTTTCATGGATATCAGTTAATTCGACCATCATGCATTCGATACAACGGTAGTGATGTATGGGCACAAATTTTTACCTATTCATCTATCTGGATACCTATGTATTCAAATTGGTAAATAGGTAAAAATTTAATTATAATTTTCACACTAATCAATTCAATGTCGACAAAAAAAATCGATATCGATACAATACAAATTCGAGGATAAACGACTACTAAATACTGGAGGATCAGAAATGGGCGCACAACAGACAAGATATAACACGTTTCATATTACACTATTCCACGCTATTCCATGCGTGCCGCGAAACGTGGTATACACCACGCGTATCGAATAAAAAAGGCCCTCAGGCCTTTTTATGACATCTTAAAAAATTCTACGGCGGCTTAAATATTGTTAGAATTTCTGGCACGTTCTCTTCTACTTACAACGTATTATGTAAAATTCAAAACTGTACATGTTAAGTACGACCAAGGGGACATTTTTCACATAAGATCCGACGAGACGAGAGATCGAAGAACTCCCGCCTGTATCGGCTTTCCGGCAGCGTTTTATTTCGACGTCGAAAATTTTCCCTCGCGAACTGTTTATTTATTTTCTTTAGAGGGTTGTATCAGCTCCGATGTAGGAAAAGCCGCATACAACACGCAAGCGCCAAGACTAACAGTGCACCGCCGCGATCCGGTTCTCGGTATAAATACGGGAACCGTTTGATATTCAACATTGATTAATATAATTATTATATTTTGGATTTATGGAACATTCCTACGGAAAAGACTTTTTTTTTAAACAAGGTTATATCATATGTGTTTCGATCGCGACATGATTGAGTTTTGATAATTATTTTCATAAAATTGTTAGAAATTGTCATTAGAGTCCTTATATAAAATTAACTTTTTTGTTCATGAAATTCAGAACAGTTTCCTCGTTGTATGCAAACGCTCAAAGTTTTAATTATATTTAACGGTACGTTCCCATTCCGTGAAAAAGAACGGAACATGTTTTCAACTATAAATGGAATATCAAATTCAAAATGTACATAATAGAATAGAACAAGGCTTAAAATTTTGCGTCAACGGCAAACGGCAAACAAGGAGAAGACTTCAATTGCACCCATCAATATATATTAATGTCAAATTACGTTACAATAATTTGAACTTGTAATAAATTTGATGTAAGGTTGAGAACTTAACCACACGCACGGACGAAGCATTCAACGCATAGGTTGCGATAAATGGAACCAAAATAGTGTGGAAAGTTGAACTGGGCGGTGAATATTGTTACGTTCCATTAAACGGAGAATACAGTATAGAGTGGGATATGCGCTAACAACCGTTGTATTGTGCATGTTAAAATAAGAAAATCTATTCGTGAGAATTTATAAGTATATTAATAGAAATTACAAGTCTAATGCTTGTCTAATTTCCTTTGAATTAACGGCAATATATTGTATTGCTCTCACGAGTGTCGATGGGCGCATATATAACAATAGCCGAAAATTAAAGATAACGGCCGATAGAAGAGATAAGAAAAATAATAAAATTAGAATAAAATAAAACACAATGCAAGCCTAGCGAACATAGTATCGTTGAATAGATATTTAAAGATTTTGTTAGTTTTCCTTGGACACACATATTTTAAAGAGGTATTACGATGCGTCTAGGATATCTCTGACATTAAACATGAACTAGAAATTCAAAGTTTTATAGCGGAGCTATAAAAATAAATTCAATAGTTGCTTAAGATACATGACTTAGCTCCTATTTTGAAAACAACTCTGAAATGAAATACTATAGATAGAAGTAATGATAAGTCATAAATGAGCTTAAAGTAAAGGTACGTCAGAGCCTCCCTTCCGAGCTCGGCTTGGGAGGGGCATCACCGTGACCCCAGATAATGAAATGTTTAGCAATCTGCAGTATATTATTCGTAATTTTATCGCTCGTTCGGTACCAGTGCGTCATCCTAAGTAATTGTGTGTTACAGTACATATAGTACTGTCGTCTGGAATAAATGGATTTATGGGACGAGAAACCGGTTAGATGCGAGTCCTACTCGTGCGAAATAAAACAAGGTTCTACCACTGCGACGCACGCGCACGCAACAGCTACACGAATGAACCGGCTCGAACGGCCGCTCCGCTGCTGCGCACGGATAAGCTGCGACACACGAATGAACTATACACGCTATAACGTCCCTGACACACGCTGTACTGTTCGGATACGTCACCCACATACACGCTAAACACGAATGCACATCACGCAACTGTACTATAATGGGCGCAGCAGTGGACCTACCACTTTATAACGACATCGCGCATGCGTGTTCTCTTGATCTCTCTTAAAATAGGTATGTTAATACGATCAAATAAAAGCTAAATACCTACACATACGCTGTATGGCTATACTTCTCTGTGCATTTACGCTTTCCCTTGTTTGTAACGAAACAATACTACAAGATTTCAGAATGTTCTACGAAAAATGAAATTTTGTTTAAACATACACACTTTTTAAAACGTGAGAAATTATATATCGCTGCTTTAGTATTAGTGATATAACTCAAAATTGCCAAATTCTTACATTTAATAAAAAATATAAGTCTAATTTATAAGTAATAAGTGATACCTTAAGGTTCGTAAAAATAATTAACTGTTCGTCCACAAACTAGCTACATTCAAATTTTAAAAACGCTAATTGCTAAACGGTTTTTAGCGTTTTCCTTAAAAATGCATTTTTTATATTAGGTCACTTTATGATTAAAGCAGTGATATATATACACAAGTTCCATTTTGAATTTCTTGTTCCTTTCTCGTCATTTAATACTATTATGATGACCCTTTAAAAATCAATATAATTTTTGCATTCAACTTAGTTATTTGGAAACCTAAATCAAACATCTTAATCTTTAGACAAGTTTGAACAGTCTACATGAAACACCTAGTTTCTGAATAGTCTCTAAAAATGCTATATAAAAGATCGACATAGGGACAGACAACGAAGCAGTCCAATTTTAATCTAGTGCAAATATAAAAAGAAATTATATTTACTTTAAGAATAATTACATAACTGTATTATTAAAGTCCCACAGCTATTTCAAATTATTTTTTTTAACACTACAATTTATAAGCTACGATTCTGTATTAATTATTGGAATCATAAATAAAGTTAAGTATGTCTATTTTATCAAATTAACATATAGATATATACATACAGCAAATTTATGTGCTACGAGCTGAGATATATTATATTTTTTATTATCCTTAATATTTATACAACTGCCAGGAATTCTTAAAAAAATGATAGTGCAAAAGGAGTTTGGGTGAAGTTGGCGTCTTTTTTACTTTAGCGGCCAGTCATGGAAGCTGTATATTTTTAAAGAACAATTTTAAGAAAACAAATGTTATTACAGAGCATATATAGCTAAATCATATTGCAGCCGAGATTTTAGGCTTATTGTTTTCTTTTTAGAAAAAATCTACGATTTAATTGATTTAAGTAAAATTCTAGATCTTATAGCAAATATTAAGCAGGAAAAAAACACTGATATATGAATAGTGAAGTTCCAGGATTAGACGACTTTCCTTTTGGCCTGAAAATGATGAGATTATTTACACGCTCGAGATATAACATTTCATACAAGCGTGTAGTTAACTAGTTATTGTGGCGAGCACATCAAGAACGGATCTTATCGAAATGTGTAAAAAACCCGACTTAAACGAATTTCGGGACCGTAACCTAGACACCGTTAATCCATGGCTTTTGAAAGGCAGAATACAATCTCGTCACACGTCAAGAGGAATATACTATTCTGAGAAGGAGAGCATCAAGTGCCAGAATACTGGGACACTACTGTTCTTTCATTGTAAGAAAAAAAAAACGAAAATAGACTTGTCACATTACGTCGATAATACAATTTTAAGGCCGGGACATACATCAAGAACCTCTTGCACATCCGGCAGAGTTCTTTGACACAATATTACGACAAGATATTAATGAGGAATCAGAAAATAGTGATTAGCTATTGAGTGTAGCCAATACGTGATAAATACGCAAGTATTTTTAATAGCTTTCTGTATTTTTTGTAGCCACCAACACTTCTTTTTGCAGCTGGATAAATGTATTTTTTATGGAGGCTCTGGAGACAAAGGCTCTCAATAGTCTCAATCATTCTGGAGACAAAAACCAATTTAACGACATCTCACATGTCAAAACAATGATATTATTAATAAAAGTATGTTCGTTGGTTTTTCTCCTTCCTGCGTGTTTTTTTTTTCAGATAGATGTTTATGGACTGCAAAAATAATGAACGCTACGTTTTATCCCGAAAAAAATACACGGTTTTTATGAGTAATATTGAGATATAAATATCTGTTCCGACGCTACATACGACAAAACCTACTAATTTGATATGTTTCTTAAATGAAACGTCTGAATGATCATAACGTCTAAAGATCATATTACGAAATACTAATGAAAACATCAAACAAGAATAACATATTGCATATATATAAAAAAATAACAGCGTTAAAATAGTGGGAACAGATTGCACGATTAATTTATCAATAGAATTATTATAGACACTCTGTGATAATTGGTCTAAATATAGTACTTAACAAATGTAAAAAATTCACACCCTAATGGCTCTCGACCAGAGTGCACGCTGTACGCGCTATCCGTGGTCACCACTAGAACGAAATGTTCAACAGCGCGTAGCGTAGCCGAACTTCGTAATGAAATTATTATTTTTTATGGAGTACGTAAAATTAAAAACCCATTTTCATGGACGACATTTCCGATGTCGAACTTATGCTCAGCAAATGAAACGCACTATAACTAAACTCATAGACAAGGAACAAATATAACAGTGCTAAAAAGTGGACAGTGCAACGATGGTGTGGTAGATTTATCGAGGAGGCCGTCTTCGTATCGGGAGATGTCTGGCAGGTTCGAATCTTAACCATGGAGGAATTGACTAATATGACTTTCTAAATTAAATTAATGCGCTCACGATCACTGTCATCGGCGACCCTCATTCAGGCTGACCTAGCGTCGATGGCTCGAGGTCTCTCGGCCCCTTAATCCCGGCTAATATTATAAATGCGACAACTCGTTCATACATGTTTCTTTACCATATTACGGTTATTTTATTGCGTAGACTTTCTCCGGCCCGAAAGGCTGGACAACGGCATTGGTCACTTTTTACTTTGCAAAAATGCACGGTTCATGAGAGACAGCAATTGTGACAAACTCCGTAATTTGTTAACCGATATGAAATAATATTTCGGTTGTGTTTGAATTGAAATAATAAAAGTCAAGATAGGTACTTTTTGCGATCGGATTTGAGAGCACCAAGATCAGGGTCAAAATCGGGATAGAGACAGGGCGTGACATCAAATTCGACATCGGGTCTGGGATCGAAATAGGAGGTAGAACTGGGGTTGGTATTGAGAAAGAGACCGAGAAAATTAAATCGAAGACACCGTTACCGGACCGGGATTGGGATCATGATTGAAAGAAAGATCGATAAAAAAAGCGAGGGACTTCGTTCCACGCCTAACGAATGAAACTAACGCTAGCTAACTAACGTCTACTACTGGACGATGGTTATAACAAAGAACCTGATTGAATGTACCTCGTCAGAGGGATAATAAAAAGACTTGGCATAACAATTAAAAACTGTTACCATAGTTCATGAATAGGTAGGTATTTACGGCCGGCTCGTCCGCGCTTCGCGGTGACCAACGACCGTCACACCAAAAGAACATTTAAGACCCGCTGTCCACACAGGCGCCGCTGCACAGACGCGTATTGTCATTGTGCGCTTGCTTACCGCTAACGTGAAAACTACGCAGCGACGCGAGCGTAGCGCTGTCGCTCCGTGGACACGGTTTCGTGATTTTGTACATATGCAGCAAGCAAGCGCACAATGACAATACGCGTCTATGCAGCGGCGCCTGTATGGACAGCGGGTATTACTTTCCGACCTATTGTTATCGTATGTATACATACCTACATTTTTGACAAATCACGTAATGAACTAGCTTTTCGCTCGAGATTCGTCCGCAGACATGGATTATATTACTTGGTCTTTTTTTATATTAATCGATAATGCTATCGAATCTAGTCCCGCTCTCAACTCTATTCCCGGTCACGCTCTTAATTCTAGTTTGTTCCCTGTCCCTCTTTTAATATAGATTTTGCTACTAGTCACAGTTTGGATTTCGACGTATTAAAATGAAATATCTGTACCTATATATATAAATCGATGTACGTGTGTATGCTTCTTATAGATTTCAAAACGGCTCGACCGAATTTAATGAAATTTTTAAGAAATCTTCAGATCAGCCCAGCGGGTGATCTTGTGAAGTTTGATATCCATCGGATTAACAGATTTCTTCTTGTTTTCCGAAATTTTGTGAACATTTTCCCTATAAAACATTTTTTTTTCTTGGATGTAGCAAGACAATGTACTTATAGATATTTGCTAAAAGTTTGTCACATGACCGCCCCCATCCATCCACCAGAAGTCACCTGACCAAAGATAAATTAGTGCTACCCGTCCGAAGCTTGGGCGGATCGCTAGAAGTTATATTACTCGGAAATAGCATTCTATAAGTGTAAAAATGTTTAGAAAAGTGTAGTAATCCAAATATGCGGACGAATCTTAATAGCCTGTTTTATTCAGGAATATTGTACATTTTTAATAGTAAATGAATTTTTGGGATCGGTGCAGTAGTTCAGTTAAATTGTGCAAATACGCAGACGAAGTCGGAGACAGACTTTTTTTTTTCATAAACTATACAAACCCTCAGGCCACATTGTCAAAAATGGGTCTTTGCAAAATAAATTTAAATGTTAAGAAAACAAGCACGTGTGGAGAAAATGCATCTTTTTTTATCTAATAGCAAGGTCAAGATAATGGTCACGGTCACAATCTACCTACCCTCTTGAAGGAATAATACGACATGCAGGTTAACAGGGTTTTTAAAAACAATACAACGGAGGTAGTCAATGTTTTATATTTATACAGGTGTCATGAATAGCGTGTTATTGGTAATAAGAAATACATGAAATTTAAATCGACGTTATTTAGATGTAGAATGCGTTGCTCTGATAGCAGTAAGGGTTTTGGTAATGTAAAAGATTTTTCTTAGATAGGTAGGTACAAATTATTGATAACACTTTTTAAATACACAATACAGTATCGGTTGTCTTTCTTGGTTACGAAGCTCAAAAGTTTACACCAATGTAAATTAACTATTAGCACACCGACTATTATGAGACAGCTACTTTAATTTTTGTATTCAAAGGATCAATTAAGTGCGAGCGAAGAAAATAACAGTTCGACAGCGCGATACTTTATGTTATCCATACACTAGCATGTACCTACGCACTACAAGTATTTAGTTACATATCGATGCACGGTAGGTTACAAGAACACGTGTGCACAAATAGGTACATGCGGCGACGAATGCCCACGCGCGATGCTACGACGGAGTTTTGCGATCGGCGGCCGACGGGCCGACGGGCGCCCGTCTTATTCGACCTAAGCGGGGCATCCTACCGTACCTATCACCGAGAGTCGGACGGCCGCTCACCTATCGCCCGACAACGGTAGCCGACAATTGCCGGTAAGTGATAATTGATAAATGACCCTCGGAGGAACCTACCCGGGTGGACGTTCAACAGGTAGCCGTATTCGTGGGCCAAAGTCGACGGTTCGACGACAATCCGACGCGAACGCGGATGGCCGCACGGACCGTCGGTGTCGAGTCGCAACGCGCCGAGGTCATACTTACAGATAACGTTTCCCGGATCGCCGACCGAGGAGATGCCACCGCCGACCGGCGCGGTCGCCGGGAGCGGTGCAGCCGCGGCTGTACACGCGCGGCCGTTAACCCGCCGTTCGTGGCTTGCGTTTTGAAAAGTTTGCGGCGAAACGTCTACGGCGTATTCAAAAATAGCCCGAGGGAAGAGGACACGCGCACCGTTCTCACTGCCGAGAGGGCCCCGCGGCGTCGCGGCCGCTGCACACTCGCGGCGGACGTCACTCGATCGCGCTCAAAAGTTTCCAGCTCACAAAGTTATCGACTCACGCCAAGGGCTCTACGCGACTGCGACGCGGCAACCCCGCGACGTTCTGAACTCGACTGGCGGCGGCGCCAGTAGCGGTGTGCCAGTACTCGGCCGCCCCGCGCCGCGCCCCGCGACCGCGCGCACACACCGGCCGCCTGCACACGTGCTCAACCAGATAAACACGCCACCGCGTACACAAACATACGAGGCGCACTGCAACAGCCCGTGCTGCACATCAGAAACGAGATTATAATACCGCGACCGCGGCCCGTCGACGTGCGACCCGCCGGTCGTCTCCGTCACGGGCGGCCGTTCCGGGCACTAAATAATAACGAGGCCTCCGCTCCACTCCACCAGATGTTACGCCTCTGGCAATGAATGGGACTAATTAACATCCATTGAAGGCGTAACGACATAACTAATGAATTGACCACATCGTGGAACTCTGCGTTCGGCATTACGCCCTACAAACTAGAACCTAACAATCTAAGAAGCAGAAATGAGAACTCTAAGGGATTATACGTGATTACTGTCCCGTTTGCGTCGACTAAGATAGTTTGCATAGACATTATTATGTTAGTATAAAGACCTCTCGGTGCGATATGATGATCCCGTACAAATTGTTATAAAAATTGCAAATAACATGATAATAGTTGATAACATGCACTCGGCCCTCTGAAATTAAAACACAAGCGCACGAACTGTATTATAAAATGTTATTGTTATTAAATTTATTTCCACGGCAACGGAAAAGCAACAACATCAACGATATCGTCTCACGACCCACGATTCTTATTAGTTTTAAGAGGAGAGATCTAAGTATAAAGTCATTAAAAGAAGCAGGCATTTCAAGGTTATTTCGTACTCAAGAAAAAAATCACACGAAGATCATAAAATTGATAAAGCTCGTAGCCCGTTTCGAAATTAAAAGATCCACTAGTAAAACTATGAACCGAGATCAAAAAATTAATTGGAGAGTAACCCCTTAGTCTTATTAGTTTACTTATTTCCTCGTTAAATTAAAAGAATAAAAAAACATTAACAAATAGATATAAGTTTTCATAAAATACGTACTTTCTTAAAATTGTGTGACGATAATAACACAGGAGAATAGCTCGAAGACTGACTCCTTCAATAATGAAGTATAATTCTGTACCTGAAAAACAAAAAAAAAATCGCTTTAAATCAAAGAATGTGCTTTAAAGAAATTGGCAGAGAATAAATTCGAGTATTTTATACCATTTCTAAGGCATAAACGAGCATGTAAGTCACCAGAGTAGGTGATCACCGCCGCCCATGGACACTCGCAATCCCGAAGAAGTCGCCAGTATTTTGTCGGCCTTTTGTAAAGAATTATAATATCTGAAAAGCCACCGTAACTCACACTCACAGCACAAAATACAACAACGCAAGCTGCTACTTTAAGTATGTATTATGTCAGACGAGAGTGTGGTATCTCGCCGGTGGAGGCGATCCATTTTCGCGCTGCAGCATGTTGAAAATGTACGAATTAGTAATATGGTCCTTATTTTTACATTTCGATTTAATAAGATAATGTTATCATTTTTATTTTAAATTGATTGTTAGCTATCATGAGTCGTAGGTTTTAATGAAACAAGAAGACTTAGAAATTCAGAAATTGTAGAGGATATACATATAACAATTAGTGATAATAATTAATTATAATTAGATATTGTCATTAATTGTTATGTACATTTTTTATTAATTAAATTATAAATTTGAAAATACTTCATTGATGTATATTGTTTTAAATACTTCTTCATATTAGAGTACACACAAAATATTTCAACTTGATCACGTCTATAAATCTCTATTATTGTGTTTATTGTTCTAACTGATAAAAAGCTGCATACGCTTATTACTTTTGTCATAAAAAAAGGAACAATATGTGCTCAAATACAACATCTACGGTTTAAAAAAAAACGTTAATTGCGGTCAGGTTATACTGAAGGAGTTACAAAAGTTAAAATACAAGTCAAACAAGTCTATATGATAGATTATCTTTTAGGGCCTATATTGTCATGTGTTATAAAGTCATTATCTATTTTGACCGTATCCACAGATCAAGGGAACGGGATTGTGGCGTAAAGACAGTGTTAAGTCGCATTATCGGACAAACATAAATCTGTCTATAAGTTATTTTTACAGATAGATATGTGTTAAAGTTTTAAGCGTCAAAGTCGTAGAAGGACGTTTACTTGTGTGGTCACGCAAGCATCATCTATAACGCAGGCACAAGTGTACCGATCTTCGTGAAATAAGTAGTTGTACAGATACATTACGACTCCGACATCGTATACACGACAAGCGTCATGAACTTTAACGTCAAAATACCTGCCGTCATCCGTGAAAATAGGTCCACATAATATGTATTTTATGCAGCATCACGTTAAGACCATGCGCCATATTCCCGTCATAGGCTTGGAATAAATAAGATTAAATTCACGACACGTTTAGCATTAGCCGTTAAAAGTTTCATATACATCTTGGTTGTAATGTTATAACATTTTATTATAATTGGCACTACGAGATATTCGAATAGATACATGACAAGTTCAGCATGACATACTAATTATGTACGTTCAACGGTTGAAAGGTATACAATCATACGAGGGTCACTCCAAAATTATTGAGATATAGCAAAACTATATAAGCAAGACAGACACACCAGATTTACATACGTTAACATTAGTTTCCTTTAACGTCTATACACTTTGTAAACGAATTTTTCACAAACGGAAAGAATCAAACCATTCGTTTAAAGAAGCAGACAAAATATTAAGTAATAGCGCAGGCGATCCCTTCTTCTGATGTAAAACGGCGACCACGTAAATTATATTAAAATGAAAAAGCAGTAAAAGCCGTACATTGCGAGATCCGATGAGTAAGGCGGATGCTTTAAGACTACAATGTTATTTTCCTTCAATACGTGCAGCATTAAGCCTTTAACTCTACAGCCTGCAGAAGTTCTGGCGAGCAGTGTTGTGTGCGCAAGGGCGCGTGACAGTGTTCTGTCCTTTTCATTTAATACCTTCGACCGAGCCTGTAATTCAAAAAGCACGGCATACATAACTTTTTCATTGCACGTACTTTTTTACGATGGTTGGCGTTGGATCGTCTTTATGAAACCATGTCCTACTTTTCTGACCTGTAAGCAAATCACAAAATGGTCTATATTTCATGACCTGTAATAATTTTAGATATTATACGGTGACCGCCTTTATTCAATAACTTTAATGTCTGTTGTGTAAGATGATGTTTAACGCAACGAGAAACAGTATTTTTCATTGTAATTCACTTTGCAAGATATGTGGAATACACCACTGTGAATCTTATCCCAAGAGTATCTTGAATCATATAGTAGGTGCATCGACTGTCATCTTTTATTCGTCCACGGACACGGGCGACATTATCTGAAGCGACTATAGGGCCTCCCGTAGTTTTTCATCGTGAAGTAAGTTGCGAAATTCCCTAAACCACCAGCTGTAACTGTTGCACAAATTGCTTTTCGAATAGAGCAACCTTAAAATCATAGCATTTGGTCAGAGATTTTTTTTTTCGTATTTTATATACAAATTCAAGATAATTTTTCATTATATTTTACTTACATCTAATTATAATATACATATGCCATTTTGTTCAGCAATTTGTTACCATTTTGTAGATAGAGATATAATCCCAATGCTGTAGAAATTTTGGGATTCTTGATCGCAAAAATGCGACAAGTAGTTTTGACAGTCTTCCCTGGATGTTAACCTAACACTACCTGACGAATTCTGAAGATACCCAAATAATTGAAAATCTGAGGATGCAAGGTCAGGGCTATATAATGGATGCATTAACACTTCCCGACCTAACTCTTTCGATATTTACTGAGTGGCTAAAAATGTGTGTGGTCTGGCGTTATTATAGTAAAAAACCACACCCTTTCTGTTAATCAATTCCGGCCGCTTTTTTTCTTCTTCTGGCTGGAGTTTCATCAGCTATTGGCAGTAGAGATTTTACCCGGCGGTAAAAGCTCATAATAAATAACAATGCGTTTGTAATGAAGTAGACTTACACGCATGCGCAATCATAACCACAGAAAACTAGTATTTGATAGTATCTCAATAATTCCAAAGTGGTACTCTTGGTTACAGCATATGTATTCGGAATCGGATTGAAACCCATTACTCGTCGGTCTTGTCTAACGTTCAAAAGAGATTGACTCTTTTTGGCATAGTTTTTAGGGTTCAGTACCTCTAAAGGAAAAATGAACCCTTTTAAGGTCACTTCATTGTCCATTTGTCCGTCAGACTATCTGTATGTTAAGACTCTTTTTGTTAGAGGCGCACATCTGGAGTCCTTGGAGCTATAAAATAATCAAAGTCAAAGTCAACAAAAAAAAAATGCAGCCGAAATACGACCAATAATACATTATATTTTGTAACTTGCAAATAAATCATAACCACACAAAAGTTCCGAAAGTTCCGAAACATTTGCTTTTTTAATCCAAAATTTTCAATTACATTACAATATCAGAATTTTTGGTAATCTTTCATTTTCATAGCGAGAAGTTAAAATATATGGTTACACATATTTAACTAAATTACAGTTCATATCCCAATTGTAAGTTTGTAATTATAGTACGATAAAATATTGTTTTTTTTTTTTCATAAAATATAAAGTTAAATTAACGATTGTTAGATTGTTTCCTTTGCTGTGAAACCTTCTTGCCAAATTTCTTGATTTTAGGTAAACGAAAATTATCCTATAGGTGTGGATTTATTGGCGAAAGTCAAAATATGCAGCAAAAACGATCGCATTTTTAACTGACTTCATTCGTTTGTGTTGAATTGGAAGCTTGAGTATTTAACATTAATATCAATTCGGTAGCTTCAAGCATTCTTGAGAAAAAGGGTCTTCGTCATACAGACTGACAAATATAAACGAAGTGATACTAATAGGGTTTTTTTTAAGGTTTGAAATCTTAATATGAGGGCGCCATCTAAAATTGCAACAGATAAATATGCACTGAGATGAATATGAAACAGAAGCTGTACCTACATTTTTAATATAAGTAGGTATAGTGTCAGTTGATATGAATATGCATCAATATTCTTTCTACTACACATCACAGTTATTATGCTCATTAGTAGTTAAATTAAATCGCAGTTATCTTAATTAAGGTGTGAAATGATGTATTCAAGTATGAGGTATAACAGTGCGTACGCTGAAACGTTATGCTGTTTTGGAAGTTAATTTGTTGTATATATTTAAAGTGTTTCCAAAAAAAATTACAGTCTGGAACATCATATACTAAACCCAATTTTAAAAAATTGGCATCTAAAGCACTAATATTTCACAGAGTTCAACATGCGTAGGGTTTCATCAAATAACAAAGCTAAAAACAGGAAGAGGGTCATACGTTTTAAGATTTCTATCAATTTTAATAATTAATGGCTGTATGTTTTCGTGACTCTCAAACTTAAATATCTATAGTTAGATTTTAAATATTTTTAAGTGCATGTACCTAAAAAAAAACAATATCAAACGGGAAAACAAGAAAAAACTATTTATTACGATTGTTTAAACAATAATACAAGGACGGATTTCGATGAAGTTTAAAGTATTCGATATAAGTGAGGTGTTCATTGGTTTAACAGAAAATACCCTCAAATCAATTTGACCGATCAATACGAATTTTACTACTCCTATCTTAAGCGATAAGCCTTTCCGCCTGCCACTAGGTTGATTTCAATCGTACCGTCCGTTCAAAGTTTCAACATAAATACACACAAAGATAAACATATTATATTCTGATACCCCTATGAAAATAATCAGAATAGGATGCTAGGATCGCAAGAAAGACGGCGTTTAATGAAAGCTTATTTTCTAAAATCTATGTAAAAACACCAAAATCTATTTCTACGAAAACTGTTACGAAAATTATTTAAAACTACACAATTATTATTTTCTTTTATAGCATTTTCGAGGGACAAATGAACATGCAAGCCGCCTGAGAGTAGGTGGTCACCGTCGCCCATGGATACTCTCTACTCAAGAAAAGACGCTAGTGCATTGTCGGCTTCTTGGGTAGAATTGGAAATCTGATAGAAAAGGAAAGTGTCTGATGGAGGAGAAAAAGCGTGTTAACGGGGGAGTGGGGTGATGGGGAGAAAATGGACCATCGACTTTCACTCATTCGACGAAAACAGTGGAAACTGCTACTTGACGTCTGGATTCTGTAAGAATGCGGTCTCACCGGTCCAGCTGGACCATTTTCGTGCTGCAGCCGAGTTGGATGGTTTTATTTTTACACTTTCAAAAACGCGATCGCGTGAATACCGTCTAAAAATTTAAATTAAAAACTGATATTGCATGGATCGTCTTCATTTTGTAGAAAATAAAACAATATATCCCCATAAAAAAAAAAAAATGAATGGACAATGGAAATAGATGGCAATCTATAGTGACTGATATCTACATCCAAAAACGATGAATAGGAAAAGTAATCTATCGTAGTTCGTATGGGTAGGTACGACTGCAAATATTTATCATATTCGATTGGATGACTTTTTACATTCTCGTCTTCCCATTTTTTTCAGTTTACTTTTACGCAGTCGGGGTTTTTAATTTTCTCAACTTTTTTTTATGAAAACTGACATGATTTCATCAGTCCCACGCATAATGATCTTTTGAAATGATTCGAAGTCAGTCTAGTTTTTTAACTAAAATATCTAATTTTAAATACAATATTACATTTGTTTTTATCTAAAATTTTATATAGTTAACCAACATCCGCTTCAGCTTCGCACTGGATGCAGTAATTATTTATAGCCAAATGACTTCTGGTAATTGATGAGAGCGGTCCCGTGAGGAAGTTTTAGTAGATATCTATAAGTACAATGCGTTGTACTTATAAATGAAAAGAATGTTTAATTTTTAGGGAAAATATTATACAAAATTGCCATTCACTCTGGTAGATCCATGCTATGGTCAACTTGGCTGCAACACGTAAATGGACCGGTTCGACTGGTGCAATTATATTCTCATAAAATACAGGATTGAAATAGCAGTTTCCGTTGATCAATCAGTGAATGAGAGTTCCAGTGGCCCACTTCTCTCCATCACTCCACAATCTTCATCACCCTACAACCTTCCTTCATCAGCATTTCACCTCTCATGCAATCCACTCCTTCTTCTATCAGATATCCTATTGCGAATGTATATACCGACCCAAGAGGTCGGCAACATGCTATTAACACCTCCGAAGTCGCGAGTGTCCATAAGCAGCAGAGACCACCTATAGTCTGGTGGCTCGCACACTCGTTTGCCCCTCAATAATACCATAAAAAAATAAAACATGATCCAATAGCTACCTAATTCACAGGATCACCCGATTGGCTAATTTGAAGATTTCCTGAAAAAAATATTGAAATTGATCCAGCTATTTTGAAGCCTATAGAGATCAAACCCTACCTATACATGTCGACCTATATACATATATATAGATAAAATTTCTGTAAAATTATATATAGATGTACATTTTTAGCTTTGATATCAAATAATCTACGTACTTACGTTGTCGTTCTACAATAATTCATGCACAACAAAGAACAACATATCAGCTGAATTGAATTATATAATTGAGCCATGATTATAATCTTGCTTGTATAACTTTGTAGAACTTCCTCTTCTAACAAGTTAAGCAATCACGGTAGGCATATGAACTCAGAGAAACTATAAATTCAATTGTAAACTACATACATGTACAAGCTCTATTTTGAAATATGTATACTATATACATATCAAATTTCAATGTATTAAAGCTTTAATATATACACAATTAAATCGGTAATATAAAACTGAATTTAATGTTAAATATGTATAGTCAGTTTTCTAGAGAAATTGTCACATGAATTAATATAAAGACAAGTTTGATAACTTTTTTTTTTATTTTAACCACATACATAAAACAAAGAACCTGAAACAACAAGTTACTATAATCTGAAATTTTGCATACGTATTTTTCAGACTACCGAAAATAATACATAATAAGAAATTGTATAGTAATTAAAAAAAAAGAAAGTAAATAAAAGCAATCTGACTGTAACGGTGATTTCTGTAACGCCGCGTAAGCCCACATTTCGGATTTCTTCCATAATCGCCTCGGAGTACGGATTTCTTGCAAAATAATGGATAGCGTTCGATATTCAGACTTGTTTATTGCAACACGAACTTCACAAGTGGTGGCCGGTATACAACGGCGAAAGATGTACCAATTCCGCTGCAATTTATAGATAGCGCATTCGCCTGCACATACGAGTTGCATATATTACATTCGAGGGGATGTGGCCATGCACTTCACATATTTCACGTATGAGCGCCACATGCACTCGGTACACCGATTCGCGGTCGTACCGTATAGACCGCCACGGTTCCCCTAGGCCTCTTATTGATCCCCCGTTAAGGCATAATTTAATATGCAACTCATATGCGCATCACAATAATTTCGTATTTATAATTAAATATGCCAAAACACAATAAAAACAAGATAGGAAATATCAATATAAACAAACAAACAAAAACGTTACTTATAGGCAATTTCTAATAACTAATCTCTACCCGGGTAGTAAAAGACAACTGTTTAAATTATTTCATTAAAACACATACACAAAAAAAATTACATCCGTTTACAAAACAAAATAATATACATTGATTTACACATTATCATTAAGAGTGCGGTTGTCCGTAACACTGATTGTTACATCTAACACTGTAAACTTATATTGATGGGCGTAACTCGATAATATGATACCATTATGATTTTCTAATGAGGTAGTGAGGAAGTGGTCACAGGTTCATTTACAGTCGATCAACCTATAGCTTGGAAACTAAAATTTTTAGAAGAAAGTGCACAATATGTCTGATCTGATGGTGCAACTACTAGAATTTTTATTCACAATTGATTACATGTTACGTCTAAAAAATAACGGTAAAGTGCGTGCCGCGTAGTATGCAGAGTTCCGTACTTACCGTCACAGTAAACGGACTTAGAAGGAGGATTTTTTGATAGTATGAATCTATTCATTAAGCTGAAGGTTTGATGGCTAACTTTTAAACCGGACCCATATAGAATGAATGTTAAAAATGTGATGATTTTATATTTCCATAATTTTACATGGTTCATATTCATCTAAGTAAATTTTAATGAAATTTGTACGAAATTTTGCATTTTACTTCGTCTTTTAGATTTTATAAGTTGGCCGATTAATATTGATTAACTTATAAAGCCTATTTAGCTGTGATAGTTGTAGTATTATATTAGTAGGAGAAAAAGTTGTTTCTTATTTTTTGAGTAAAAATTTGCAGTAAATCTCTTTGGTTGTGCTGTTTGTATCTGGCTAGTTTTGATACCATTAAATGTATGACATTAAAAAAAAAATAAAAATAATAAGTAAAAACGGTGTAATGCCTTTTTTCTATTATTTTTTGTCCACCAAAATGAGTGCATCTAATGTAAAAAAAAAAATCGATATATTTTGAAGGCTTATTACAAAAAATGGAAAAATGCGACACAAGCCGCGAAAACTACGTGCAATATTTATGTATTTAATGCAGGGTCAGTAAGAGTAACACAAAACTGGTTCAAGCGTTTTCAGTCTGGTAATTTGGATTCAAAAAGATGAATCTCGCTCTGATTGACCTGTTACGGATAGAATCGATGCCGTTTTGGAAGAAGTAGTGCAAGATGAGCATATTAGTTCTTACGACATAGCTGAAAAGCCGAGGGTAAATCACTAAACAGTTTTGACCTGCTTAAAAAAAAAAGCTAAATATACAAAAAAAAGCTCGACGCTTGGGTCCCGTGTAGTCGTGTACTTATTTGCGATTCTCTATTGAAACCGAATCGTTTTTAAAAAGATTAATCACAGGTAATGAAAAATGGATCACCTGCGACAAGATTATGCGAAAAAGATCATGGTCAAAAGGCAAGCAAGCTCCACAGACTATAACAAAACCCGGATTAACTCGCAATAAGTTGACGCTATATTTATGGTAGGTTTAGAAGGGCATTATTCATTATGAACTTTTCCTGCCAGGAAAACCATCAATTCGGATCTTAATTGCCAACAGCTGATAAAACTCAAGCAAGAATGAGAAAAACACTCGGTATTGATCAACAGAAATGGCCTTGGTTTTCACCATGATAATGTCAGAACCACACACATTTTTAATCACTTAGCAAATATTGAGAGTTTGGTTTGGAAATGTTAATGCATCCACCATATATCCCTGCCCTGCGCCCTTAGATTTTCACCTGTTTCGGTCTATTCAGAATTCTTTTGGTAGTGTAAGGTGAACATCAAGAGAGGACTGTCAAAACTAATTGTCGTTGTTTTTAGATCAAAAGTCCCAAACTTTCTACAGCCGTAGGATTATGTCCCTACGTACAAAATGGCAACAAATTGTTGAACAAAATAGCATATGTAATTGTTTGTATGTAAAATACGAAAAAACAACTCTAACAAAAACGGCACCACTCTAAATAAAGTAGCACTTTAAAGGTTTGGAAAAATGGTATTCAAGGATCCGCAATGTTTTTGAATAAGCTATCCAACGTTATCATAGTACGACTACAATAAGGGATTGACGAGAAAAAAAAACCCATCCCTACTTTACGTATGGATAAGGAAGACATCTTTAAAAAAATTATTGTACCACTTTGCCGGTGTGATTAATACGTATACAGTTTTCAAGCTCTAGGAGTCTTTTAGCTAAGTCGCTGACAGACAGACGGACGGACGGATTGACATGGAAAACCATAAGGATTCCTCGTTAACTACAAAACGCTAAAAATTAGAGAATTTTGTAACATATAGTAAAATTGTGTAGTCACAAGCACTTTCTTATTACTTTAATTTTTTTTCCTTTTGACGAACATAAACAACATGAATTGAATTTAATTTATGGCGCCAATGTATTACTTCCAACAGAACAATACTTCAGAGATAACGCTATATATAACACTGCACACAAAGTAAACACGAACGATCTCAGTCTTCGCCTGTATCGGTTACAATTTTTTTTTTGAAAAATATTTTATATGGAAATGTTAAGTTTGTGATTTTTATATTTATTTAAAATATAGCAAAAAAGAACTGAAAACAGAAATGTAATTCTAAAAGCATAAAAAAATAATACAAACAATATTTTATGGTGCATCATTTCCAGAAAAAGGTATGTTGATGAGCTTTGGCAGTCGGAAAAGAAACTTTTCCTTTTTGGAAATCCATAACTTCCGATGATCTTTGACAATACACAATGACAAATTCTAATAGAATACCTTAAAAATTATTAAATAAAACCGCCTTCGAAAACTATTAAAATATCACAACCACTTGGCAATACTTTTTAAAACTTTATATATGTATTCAGACTTTCAGACACTTTCAAAAAATCAAAACTGTCCCATGGATGCCCAGTCGCGGTGCGATTTTAATTCGCTACAGGTCGAGTTCGCGAGTATATTCCGATTTCTCTCGAGAAATTTTCGCTGTCCGCGGGATTGGGTCGATGTGCCTATTGATATTCTAGTACATATTGTAGTCTGTTATGTGGTAAGAAGTATCGTACGCCGGGCGGAGGCGGATCGGCGGCGGGCGGAGGCGGAACCGCGGCGGGCGCCGGGGTTATCGCACTCTAGGGCATTCCTCGCGTCGCAAACGGAACCAGAGCTTTAGGACAATGTATCTTTTATTTCCCACTGTTTCATTATCTCTCACTTTGCTGCATATAACGGTTAATGTATGAGAACATCGAGATATTTAATATGTAAGCAACAATGTTGATAATTCTACATCAAAATATTATTCCACTGCAATACTAGTTTTAATTGCAAAAAACTGGTTAAGTGCGAGTTGGACTTAAACACGAGGAACTCAGTATCAACACACATTGTATTGCATATACATTTTGTAATGTACATAGCAAAAAAATGTTTCCTTTCATTCGAGTCGGGGTTCTTACCATGAGCCCAATTCATATTTAGACAAGTTTTAGTATTACAGTTCCCAAAATATAGTCCTTTGAAAGTATATAAAACATACAGATGCACATTTTATATATATATATATATCGTACATAATATATACATATTTGTTTTATACGGCTTAATAATAATGCCCATTGGTACAACAGATCTCTAAAAAGACCTAAGTGAAAGAGACGTTATATAACCACAGCTTTGCTACGCCGACCTTCTTTGTAGGAGACTCAATTTATTAAACTATTGCTCTAAGTTTTAAATAAAACTTCGTGTATAAATGAATATGTATCATTTATATATATATATATATATATATATATATATATATATATATATATATATATATATATATATATATATATAAAATATAAATGAATCGCCAAAATTTATGTACGTGCATCACTACAGAACGACTGCACTGAATTGGATAATTCTTTTTAAGGTAAAACTTCTTTAGCCACGACTTGACAGTAACTCAGGTCTTTTAAAAGTAAGAGTTTTCAGACGGAAGTGACATTCTTTTCATTACCTACCTAATATATATACTTATTTGTATGTATTAGTAACAATGCGGATATACAATTATTGCTGTATAGTTAGACATTTTCGGACAGAAGTGACATTCTTTTCATTACCTACCTAATATATATACTTATTTGTATGTATTAGTAACAATGCGGATATACAATTATTGCTGTATAGTTAGACATTTTCGGACAGAAGTGACATTCTTTTCATTACCTACCTAATATATATACTTATTTGTATGTATTAGTAACAATGCGGATATACAATTATTGCTGTATAGTTAGACATTTTCGGACAGAAGTGACATTCTTTTCATTACCTACCTAATATATATACTTATTTGTATGTATTAGTAACAATGCGGATATACAATTATTGCTGTATAGTTAGACATTTTCGGACAGAAGTGACATTCTTTTCATTACCTACCTAATATATATACTTATTTGTATGTATTAGTAACAATGCGGATATACAATTATTGCTGTATAGTTAGACATTTTCGGACAGAAGTGACATTCTTTTCATTACCTACCTAATATATATACTTATTTGTATGTATTAGTAACAATGCGGATATACAATTATTGCTGTATAGTTAGACATTTTCGGACAGAAGTGACATTCTTTTCATTACCTACCTAATATATATACTTATTTGTATGTATTAGTAACAATGCGGATATACAATTATTGCTGTATAGTTAGACATTTTCGGACAGAAGTGACATTCTTTCATTACCTACCTAATATATATACTTATTTGTATGTATTAGTAACAATGCGGATATACAATTATTGCTGTATAGTTAGACATTTTCGGACAGAAGTGACATTCTTTTCATTACCTACCTAATATATATACTTATTTGTATGTATTAGTAACAATGCGGATATACAATTATTGCTGTATAGTTAGACATTTTCGGACAGAAGTGACATTCTTTTCATTACCTACCTAATATATATACTTATTTGTATGTATTAGTAACAATGCGGATATACAATTATTGCTGTATAGTTAGACATTTTCGGACAGAAGTGACATTATTTTCATTACCTACCTAATATATATACTTATTTGTATGTATTAGTAACAATGCGGATATACAATTATTGCTGTATAGTTAGACATTTTCGGACAGAAGTGACATTCTTTTCATTACCTACCTAATATATATACTTATTTGTATGTATTAGTAACAATGCGGATATACAATTATTGCTGTATAGTTAGACATTTTCGGACAGAAGTGACATTCTTTTCATTACCTACCTAATATATATACTTATTTGTATGTATTAGTAACAATGCGGATATACAATTATTGCTGTATAGTTAGACATTTTCGGACAGAAGTGACATTCTTTTCATTACCTACCTAATATATATACTTATTTGTATGTATTAGTAACAATGCGGATATACAATTATTGCTGTATAGTTAGACATTTTCGGACAGAAGTGACATTCTTTTCATTACCTACCTAATATATATACTTATTTGTATGTATTAGTAACAATGCGGATATACAATTATTGCTGTATAGTTAGACATTTTCGGACAGAAGTGACATTCTTTTCATTACCTACCTAATATATATACTTATTTGTATGTATTAGTAACAATGCGGATATACAATTATTGCTGTATAGTTAGACATTTTCGGACAGAAGTGACATTCTTTTCATTACCTACCTAATATATATACTTATTTGTATGTATTAGTAACAATGCGGATATACAATTATTGCTGTATAGTTAGACATTTTCGGACAGAAGTGACATTCTTTTCATTACCTACCTAATATATATACTTATTTGTATGTATTAGTAACAATGCGGATATACAATTATTGCTGTATAGTTAGACATTTTCGGACAGAAGTGACATTCTTTTCATTACCTACCTAATATATATACTTATTTGTATGTATTAGTAACAATGCGGATATACAATTATTGCTGTATAGTTAGACATTTTCGGACAGAAGTGACATTCTTTTCATTACCTACCTAATATATATACTTATTTGTATGTATTAGTAACAATGCGGATATACAATTATTGCTGTATAGTTAGACATTTTCGGACAGAAGTGACATTCTTTTCATTACCTACCTAATATATATACTTATTTGTATGTATTAGTAACAATGCGGATATACAATTATTGCTGTATAGTTAGACATTTTCGGACAGAAGTGACATTCTTTTCATTACCTACCTAATATATATACTTATTTGTATGTATTAGTAACAATGCGGATATACAATTATTGCTGTATAGTTAGACATTTTCGGACAGAAGTGACATTCTTTTCATTACCTACCTAATATATATACTTATTTGTATGTATTAGTAACAATGCGGATATACAATTATTGCTGTATAGTTAGACATTTTCGGACAGAAGTGACATTCTTTTCATTACCTACCTAATATATATACTTATTTGTATGTATTAGTAACAATGCGGATATACAATTATTGCTGTATAGTTAGACATTTTCGGACAGAAGTGACATTCTTTTCATTACCTACCTAATATATATACTTATTTGTATGTATTAGTAACAATGCGGATATACAATTATTGCTGTATAGTTAGACATTTTCGGACAGAAGTGACATTCTTTTCATTACCTACCTAATATATATACTTATTTGTATGTATTAGTAACAATGCGGATATACAATTATTGCTGTATAGTTAGACATTTTCGGACAGAAGTGACATTCTTTTCATTACCTACCTAATATATATACTTATTTGTATGTATTAGTAACAATGCGGATATACAATTATTGCTGTATAGTTAGACATTTTCGGACAGAAGTGACATTCTTTTCATTACCTACCTAATATATATACTTATTTGTATGTATTAGTAACAATGCGGATATACAATTATTGCTGTATAGTTAGACATTTTCGGACAGAAGTGACATTCTTTTCATTACCTACCTAATATATATACTTATTTGTATGTATTAGTAACAATGCGGATATACAATTATTGCTGTATAGTTAGACATTTTCGGACAGAAGTGACATTCTTTTCATTACCTACCTAATATATATACTTATTTGTATGTATTAGTAACAATGCGGATATACAATTATTGCTGTATAGTTAGACATTTTCGGACAGAAGTGACATTCTTTTCATTACCTACCTAATATATATACTTATTTGTATGTATTAGTAACAATGCGGATATACAATTATTGCTGTATAGTTAGACATTTTCGGACAGAAGTGACATTCTTTTCATTACCTACCTAATATATATACTTATTTGTATGTATTAGTAACAATGCGGATATACAATTATTGCTGTATAGTTAGACATTTTCGGACAGAAGTGACATTCTTTTCATTACCTACCTAATATATATACTTATTTGTATGTATTAGTAACAATGCGGATATACAATTATTGCTGTATAGTTAGACATTTTCGGACAGAAGTGACATTCTTTTCATTACCTACCTAATATATATACTTATTTGTATGTATTAGTAACAATGCGGATATACAATTATTGCTGTATAGTTAGACATTTTCGGACAGAAGTGACATTCTTTTCATTACCTACCTAATATATATACTTATTTGTATGTATTAGTAACAATGCGGATATACAATTATTGCTGTATAGTTAGACATTTTCGGACAGAAGTGACATTCTTTTCATTACCTACCTAATATATATACTTATTTGTATGTATTAGTAACAATGCGGATATACAATTATTGCTGTATAGTTAGACATTTTCGGACAGAAGTGACATTCTTTTCATTACCTACCTAATATATATACTTATTTGTATGTATTAGTAACAATGCGGATATACAATTATTGCTGTATAGTTAGACATTTTCGGACAGAAGTGACATTCTTTTCATTACCTACCTAATATATATACTTATTTGTATGTATTAGTAACAATGCGGATATACAATTATTGCTGTATAGTTAGACATTTTCGGACAGAAGTGACATTCTTTTCATTACCTACCTAATATATATACTTATTTGTATGTATTAGTAACAATGCGGATATACAATTATTGCTGTATAGTTAGACATTTTCGGACAGAAGTGACATTCTTTTCATTACCTACCTATATATATACTTATTTGTATGTATTAGTAACAATGCGGATATACAATTATTGCTGTATAGTTAGACATTTTCGGACAGAAGTGACATTCTTTCATTACCTACCTAATATATATACTTATTTGTATGTATTAGTAACAATGCGGATATACAATTATTGCTGTATAGTTAGACATTTTCGGACAGAAGTGACATTCTTTTCATTACCTACCTAATATATATACTTATTTGTATGTATTAGTAACAATGCGGATATACAATTATTGCTGTATAGTTAGACATTTTCGGACAGAAGTGACATTCTTTTCATTACCTACCTAATATATATACTTATTTGTATGTATTAGTAACAATGCGGATACAATTATTGCTGTATAGTTAGACATTTTCGGACAGAAGTGACATTCTTTTCATTACCCACCTAATATATATACTTATTTGTATGTATTAGTAACAATGCGGATATACAATTATTGCTGTATAGTTAGACATTTTCGGACAGAAGTGACATTCTTTTCATTACCTACCTAATATATATACTTATTTGTATGTATTAGTAACAATGCGGATATACAATTATTGCTGTATAGTTAGACATTTTCGGACAGAAGTGACATTCTTTCATTACCTACCTAATATATATACTTATTTGTATGTATTAGTAACAATGCGGATATACAATTATTGCTGTATAGTTAGACATTTTCGGACAGAAGTGACATTCTTTCATTACCCACCTAATATATATACTTATTTGTATGTATTAGTAACAATGCGGATATACAATTATTGCTGTATAGTTAGACATTTCGGACAGAAACATTCTTTTCATTACCCACCTAATATATATACTTATTTGTATGTATTAGTAACAATGCGGATATACAATTATTGCTGTATAGTTAGACATTTTCGGACAGAAGTGACATTCTTTTCATTACCTACCTAATATATATACTTATTTGTATGTATTAGTAACAATGCGGATATACAATTATTGCTGTATAGTTAGACATTTTCGGACAGAAGTGACATTCTTTTCATTACCTACCTAATATATATACTTATTTGTATGTATTAGTAACAATGCGGATATACAATTATTGCTGTATAGTTAGACATTTTCGGACAGAAGTGACATTCTTTTCATTACCTACCTAATATATATACTTATTTGTATGTATTAGTAACAATGCGGATATACAATTATTGCTGTATAGTTAGACATTTTCGGACAGAAGTGACATTCTTTTCATTACCTACCTAATATATATATACTTATTTGTATGTATTAGTAACAATGCGGATATACAATTATTGCTGTATAGTTAGACATTTTCGGACAGAAGTGACATTCTTTCATTACCTACCTAATATATATACTTATTTGTATGTATTAGTAACAATGCGGATATACAATTATTGCTGTATAGTTAGACATTTTCGGACAGAAGTGACATTCTTTTCATTACCTACCTAATATATATACTTATTTGTATGTATTAGTAACAATGCGGATATACAATTATTGCTGTATAGTTAGACATTTTCGGACAGAAGTGACATTCTTTTCATTACCTACCTATATATATACTTATTTGTATGTATTAGTAACAATGCGGATATACAATTATTGCTGTATAGTTAGACATTTTCGGACAGAAGTGACATTATTTTCATTACCTACCTAATATATATACTTATTTGTATGTATTAGTAACAATGCGGATATACAATTATTGCTGTATAGTTAGACATTTTCGGACAGAAGTGACATTATTTTCATTACTACCTATATATATACTTATTTGTATGTATTAGTAACAATGCGGATATACAATTATTGCTGTATAGTTAGACATTTTCGGACAGAAGTGACATTATTTTCATTACCTACCTAATATATATACTTATTTGTATGTATTAGTAACAATGCGGATATACAATTATTGCTGTATAGTTAGACATTTTCGGACAGAAGTGACATTCTTTTCATTACCTACCTAATATATATACTTATTTGTATGTATTAGTAACAATGCGGATATACAATTATTGCTGTATAGTTAGACATTTTCGGACAGAAGTGACATTCTTTTCATTACCTACCTAATATATATACTTATTTGTATGTATTAGTAACAATGCGGATATACAATTATTGCTGTATAGTTAGACATTTTCGGACAGAAGTGACATTCTTTTCATTACCTACCTAATATATATACTTATTTGTATGTATTAGTAACAATGCGGATATACAATTATTGCTGTATAGTTAGACATTTTCGGACAGAAGTGACATTCTTTTCATTACCTACCTAATATATATACTTATTTGTATGTATTAGTAACAATGCGGATATACAATTATTGCTGTATAGTTAGACATTTTCGGACAGAAGTGACATTCTTTTCATTACCAACCTTGTATATACGCTTGTATATAGTTAGACATTATTTACATGAATAACGTGGAACTGGTCCAAAATATTATAACCTTACATTTTGTTGCGACTTAATCCTTGTGATTACAGTTATTTTAATTGACAATTATTATGTGAAAATTTTATAAAAAGGTAAATGTAATAAAAAAATACTTTTGGAACATCATAAAACAAGTGTTGTTAAAAATTTATATGACTAACTCGGAGGAAAATTTTACCCTCCATCAGTAAATAAACGCAAAAATCAGCAAACTAATGGATCCGCGACCTAGAAAATGTAAGATTTTTAGTACCAAAATTAAAAATCTAATCAATAAAATTTATTATTTTATCATACCAAAATTAAAAAGCTGATCAATAAAATTTATAATTTCATTATTAAAATCAATATTTTATTATAATTAATAAAACATTTTTCCCAAATTTCTTACTATATGTAGGCAAAACACTATGGCAATTAATGCATCAAATAGTGGCACAGATTTTTCAATTACACGTAAGTGCTGCGTTATTAACTGGAATAGCTAATCAACATTGAATTTAATATGTAACTCTATGTACGTATATAAGTACAATTTATATTTATAAAAATATTTTAATAGGTCCAAAGGCTCTCACAAGTACAGAAAGGTCAAAATTGCATTATCATGGAAAATAAATTGTTGTCGACATATTTATTTTATGAATAATCTTTTTGGTGATATTTATCATAAAAGTCAAAGAAGTTTTACTTCGTTACTCAAGTTTTTTGTTGTATTCGTTATTGTCAGGACAAAGTTTGTATGAAAGAAAATAAGCATTTGAATCTGTCTCTTTGTCCAGGTTATTTTCGGAACGGCTGAACAGATCATGATGCGACTTTCACTGGAAGGTAGAAGTGCTTACTGGGTTACATTTAGGGTACTTTTAGTCGTGATAATGTTTAGGGTTCCAGAGCGAATAAAAAACCCTTAAAAATGGAATAATCTAATAGAAACGAAGCAATAAAATTGAAGCAAGAAAGCAACCGGAATCGCGATCAGGAGCAAAACCTGAATCGGGATTAGATCGAAACGAAATCAAGGATGGGGAGCGGGATCGGAATTATTACGGACACAGCGTCATCATTTCTTACAAAAGAGGGGTTGAAAATGAGTGTAAAGAGGGGATCAAAATTTAAAGTGTGGAGGGAATGTTTAATGTTTTGTGTATTATGTCCACTAGAGTTTGTCTTCGGTTTCGCCCATGTACTTGTAATATTTGGACCGAATCACTACACCGATTCTAAAAATTTAATTACTCATGGAAAGCTATACTATCCTCATAATATGGGCTAAATTATATTTTGAAACTAACTCTCCACCTTCATTTAAATCGGAACTGTCATTAGTAGCGGGATGGGTATTAAAAGCATACGGAAATCTGAATCGAGAATCGGACCAGGATCAGAATCGATAGCGAGAGCGGAACCGAAATTGAGAACGGGATTAGGATCGAAAACGAGTGTAGAGACGGAATCAGAATCAAAAGGGTGATCGGGATCGGAATCGAAAACGAGACCGGGATAGAAGTTGATACCGATCAATACAAAAGAACAAAAAAATCATTCTACGTCCATGTTGTTGCAACTGCGAGCATAACGATACGGGCAAGTTACCTACAAGAAAATGCAAAAAACGTTTGCTGGGTCAGCTAGTTTATCATAAAATTTGACGAAAAAAACGTTATACAGACAAATCTACAGATTTATATACTAATGTAGATAAACCCTACACCATTTATATATAGAAAAAATACGATTTCATGTTTCACACCAACTCGTCGGGGGCTACTTGCGAAAAAAAATGACAGAATCGAAGGTACTTAGCACTCGAGATATGATGATGGGTACGTGGCATAGGGTACTCGGGACGCGCGCGGGTCGCGGTGAAGCAGGCTCGCGCCTAATAATCTGCACTCAGTCGAAATTCTATTCGACAACATTCCGTCGAAAGCGGTGAGTCGATACATACATACATACGTCTATCGCGCACTCGAAGGGAAAGCGTCCCTTTTATGGAGTTACGTGCCCATTTACTTGTACGTTTCTAGAAATTGAATAAGCCTGTCTTAAATTTATTTGGTCCGCGAACCTCTTAAGAATGAGGACGATAAATTTTATTTACAGCTAGGCTCTCGGCCGTGACCTCGGCCGCCCGATGTTGCGATTTCGCGAGATATCATCATCCATCAGGAAAATTATTAAATATACGAGATTAGAACGGTAACGAAATGGATTACGTTTTTGAACAACTCGCGACATGCTTTCTCTTTTATTAATACAAAATATAACTATATAACGATATACAAGAACACCTACATCGATTTAAAAAACAGTTGTTTAAATAAAAAGAACTTGATTCCATACAATATATGATTTTTCACAAAAATTCTGAAGTATTGTAAGCATATTTGTTGCTACATTTTAAACTCAGACAAATGTGCTAGTATCAATTTGATGTTACATGTACTTACAGATTTTAAACAAGGCAATTGTGTAATTGATTTTAAATAACTTGATAGCACATTTGTAAAAGTTGTGATTTACATACTTCTAAATTTTATTCATATAATAGATGTGCGTATATAAACTGAGATGCAAAAGGTAGTAAGTAGCATCATATCCGAGGCTCATAAATCGGCCGAGCAGCCGAAGCTACAGAAAAATTCTTTGAATATCCAGAAAGCATTGTTTATAAAAAAATGTAAGTGCAATCTTTTTAGAAACTAGATTTTATAAAATAATGACCAAAAAAATCTAACTAAAACGAATAAATAAATCAAAGGATGTTCTTACAGCAAGAACACCGTACACGAAAAACCGAGATAGTTTGCATAAGTGCAATGTAACAAGAGTTACGTTAAAATTATCTAAAATGTATAATACTCGTATTTACATATTAAAATTCTAAATTGACCATGGATGCGTGATATCGTTGAGATTCATCATATCTCATGTGACTAAGTAAAACTGGACGAATTGACTTAACGAAAAGCGTAATCCATATTATTAGGTACGTCGCAAAATAAATACATTTTACGTACCTGCGTGTAAACTACGTATCGGATAAAATATAGAGAGCAGAGACTACTGATTTCTTTAGACATTTTTCGTCAATACGAAGATATAGAATCACATGATCTGAAAATCACTTCTGCGATAAAAATATTTTCTCTTTAGTGTTGTTTCAGCAAGAACACATACATTGAGAGATTTGGTAAACAAAAGTTAAATGTCAGTAAAGAATTTTTCATAGGCTTCAACAATTATCATCTGATCAAAGTTGAAAGTACCGGTTGCCGCCCCTTGTTGTTCCACATGCAGTCTTCATAACCCTCCCGAGTCTTTCATAGCACGTCTCAATTATTTGAAATATTAATTTAATTTTTTTTTTCCAACAGCCATATATTCTTTTGAGTATCTGGACGATACCATAATTCATTCAAATTTTTAAATTGATATTTGTTACTATAGAAACACTGTCTTTAGCGGCAGTACATCTACACCGTAATGGATGTGCGGGGCCCTATTTTCAGCGTGTTAAATTAAAATTATTAACAATAGAGGTAGAGTTCCGGAAGCTGGAATTTTTTTTAAGAAATTACCTCCTCTTTGAGGATCTTCTTTCAGAATATCGTAAATATTGACAGTTTTTGAGTTATCAACAAAAAACTAAACACCTTTCTTTATCTTATTTTGTTAATAACAATTGCAATTTTTTACGTACAGTAAAATCCTCACACTGCATTTTTCTAGAGATCATTCCGAATCCAATGAGCTATTGCTCATATGTTTAGGTGCTTTATCTGTATTTTTCATGTTTTTGAACTTGTTGACCGGACTAATAGACACGTTTTGTAATTTTTACGTAATTGCGTGAGAAGGAAAACCATTTTCATTTTCATTATATATATATAAATATATTTTTTATATATTATATATATATATAGTCATCTGCTTCGCCGAGCGTAAACTAATGTACAGCAATAATTGTTTTTTTTTTATGATTCAGATACGCCCGTGGTTTCACTCATACGTTCATAATCTCTTCGTTTTTAATATAAGCCGTTTTCACTATTGATTCTGTCCCCGATCACGGTTCTGTTATCGAGACACGACCGGCCCTGTTATTAGTAACAGATTACCGTTTCTATTGGTATTTATATATTTTTTATATTAAAGGTAATCTTATTATGTAATATAACATAATCTTGTTATATTAATATTAAATCCTATTTGAGAAAATAATCTACCTCTATGCCAAATTTGATTACAATCTTTCCAGCCGTCAGCGTATGAAAAACATCCATTCAAACATACTTTTACATCAGATTATATTCCCATGCAAATTTAGCCAAATCCATATACTTTAGTTTCTGTAATTTCATCGAAGATGCATTCATTGCATTCGAAAAAAGTATGAGAAAGCGAATTCACTTGATTTTTTTTTTTTGCGTGATGTTTTCATATCTTCAATTAGTTATTCTACTATTCGGGGTCTACATCCCACAAATCAAATGTGTGCAGCCGTTCTTGAGTTACAATTGGTGAAACTAACACGACTTTGTTACTACGTAGTTTCTAATATACTCCGCAACACTTTGACCATTGTTACGAGCTCTTTCGTCACATAGCTCACAAAATGTAGACTAGTTATATTTTTGGATATTTCTACTGTTGCCCAATGATTAAATAAGAAATGCTCAGACTGTAACGTGTAAGGTTTTAGAAGTATTATAATCTGCTTTGTAGTGTTGTAGTTCCAAAATTGTATTAGGATATTGTTATTATGTATGCTAAAACATATATAACATTAATATATTATGTATATATTAGGGTCCGACTAATATTAGTATCAAAGTTCGCTTCTCTTTTAATATATTTTGCTTTTACGAAGACGAAACAAAGACTGTTAAATCTCATCGTCTTTAATATATTACATATAAGGATATGTCACAACAAAATTATATAACATGTATTTATTGTATATATAAAGTTAAGTAATACATTAAAGTTATTTTATAATGTTTAGAAACAATGTTAACATGATTTCGCAGGAAAAAATAGACTACCATTCTATAATTGTGAAATTTCGAATTCGAATTGTCTCTTTTGCCCAAATGGTGCAATTTTAAGAAGCAAACAAGTGTGTGAGTTACCAAAGAGCAAAAAATGACCGCCGCCCATGAACACCTGGAACCCCAGAGATATTACTATTTCTTAAGGTTCCGTTTTTATCTAAAAAATAGCAAAAACAGACCCGTTAATGTCCGTCCGTCCATCCGTCCGTAAGTCACAGGCATTTCACTCAGAAGCTCCATAATATATAATGATGAAATATGGAATATAGGTGACTTATATAAGCCACTACTTATTTCTTCAGTTAAATAACAAAAATAAATATTAATGAGAGGCAACTTCGAAAATAGCAGAAATTGTGTCACGCTACCTTTTCCTTTTAAACCGTATGTCCAAAAAATATGAAAAAAAATTTACGAAGGTAATGGTTAATAAATACTTTCAACGAAAATTACTTTGAATATGATCGGATATATCGTTTTTTGTGTTATTGTCGAAAATGCCGATATATCTATTTGTTTTTCTACTTGTGAGGCGATTAAAGTACTAGAACTATTCTATGTGGGAAACATGAAAAAAGTGTAACAATGTAATTTTTTCATCCGTAGTGCATTTCTTTGTAGTAAGTCTACGGAACCCTATGCTGAACATTGTCATTGTCAGATACAGCCCTTGGCGGGTTTTTATATTTGCTGCAAACAAAATACGATATGTATATAAGAGATTTGGAATATCAAAACCACTTCGAAAAGAGAAAACTAAAAATCGATAAACATTCATTTCAAGGTGAATTTGCGATAATAATTCAAGGCAGCACAGCGAGAATTTATATATTTTTCAGCTGTCTGCTCCTTACGCGCGTCTCGCAACCACATACACTAACATAACATAACATCGCACATAAAACACATCGGTACGTGAAGAAAGAAGAGTGATGGATAGCGCTACAAATTGCTTTCTGTACAGTTAGTCCGCGGATGAACGCGAAAAGCAATATCAACAAGATGAATGTACACAAATTATTACCATTCCTTACTGCTGAAATAAATAAATGGGCCCGAACAGACGTCGGTAATTGTTTTGTTTTTTGCTCACAGCATTTGTACAAACAAGAGGAAATAATCATGGAAGAAAATTTGGTGCTAATCAGATCAATTAATTACACGGAATTTTGAACTAATGGCTACATTGCAAACGGTTTTACTGAACTAGTGTATTTATACATATATCCCCCTATATATTTCATAAATATTTTTTATTATATTAAACATTTTAATGTATACAGCAAATGTTTATTTTTAATAAACACGCCAAGAATATCCATAACTAGTAAAGCTTGCATTTATTTTCATACACTTCAGCTATTGAATGTACACTGCTGGACGTAGGCCATCCCTCTAGATGTCCACGACGTAGGTCCAGATCATCATCAGTGCTTTTAATGGAAAGTCGGTAGATATTTAGTTTATAACGTCAAAATATAAATATTTACCTTTCAGAAGATTTTCTAGCGCTAGTGTCTAGTGCCACCCTTCTATACTTTTATGCTACATAAAATAAATACCATCTGTGTATACTATATTTAGAAAATATTTACTTTTTGAGAGAATTTAGCTTAACTTATGATTAAATTTGTTTCAATACACTCTATTAGTTATGATTCAAAATTATCGAGTGTTGTGTTTTATTATTAAATAATATGTAGGGCTTGTACCAAATTGTGGAAAGGTTATTTCTAATTTTATTTAAAACCTAAAATTTTGTTCCGATATTTTACATCATGTTCTAATCAACAAAATACATAATGGATTTGAATATTACAAAATGGAATTTTGGATGGTAATATGATTTTTATTTCAACATTCTTCTCAGCAACCGATGGAGACAGAAATTTCAATTCGATATCGCAACACACCTATTTGCATGTGCACAGAGACGTACTCCGCATATTTTACAGTACTTGAAACTTTGAAATAGATTTACATGTGATGTGGCAAACATGGTTGCACCGCGAGAATGGACCGGCTCGACCGGTAAGACACCACGCTCTGTCAGAATGCCGACGTGAGGTAGCAGTTTACGCTGTTGCCTTTCGTCCAGTGATTGAGAGTTCCACTATCCGCCGCTCTCCCTTCATCGCATACCCTATTCTTATCTAAACGGTCAACAACACACTAGTGATTCCTATGGACTTGCGAGTGTCCATGGCCTGCGGAAACCACTTACTCTCTGATGCCTCGCACGCTTGTTTGCCTTTTAAGAATGGAAAAAATTTGGTTGCCTGTAAAGTCGGTATACGGGCGAAAGTTTTACGTGACAACGACTTTGAATGGTAAAATCATTTTAATGTGAATATTCATTCGTATAGTAGGAAGAAGGATGAAATAATAGTAACAATTTAAAACATTTATTTATACAAAGAATTATATTTAAAACATTAATTTATACAAAGAATCTCGCACTGAATTTCATATTAACAAAATTTTATTTTTACCTTTACACATACATACGTATTTATATACAAATATACATACAATAACTTGCAATACATTTGCAAGCTATGCACTAATTCTCTAGTGCTGCGCGGCAGACCGATCATAGTTGAGTGGGAGAGAGACGCAAGGCATTCGGCGGGCCTCTCTCTCGTTCGGTGACTCATCGTTACGTTACCGAGCGTTACACTTTTTCAAAGTGACTCCCAGCCGCAACCTAATTTAAGACGTTGTCACGTCAAAAAAATTGTACCTAACCGATTAGCAAAGTTTTATTCGTTTTATCTATCGAGTAGTGTATTATGCTACAATAATTAGTAAAATGATTTACTAATCGTCGTGCATTAACATAAATTTTATTTAAATAAAAATGTGAATTCATAATAAAGGTTTATGAACAATGTAACACTGCCAGTATTGTGGTATCTCAAGATAGTATGATGGAAATTTTTTTACAGTTTTCTAAAAAAATACCTAACTTAATAAACGATGTAGAATTGTAGATAGAAAATTTTATTGTGCGAGCTTTAAACAACTTCTGGCACAGCAAGCTTTTTAAAATTATATGTTTACATTACATAATTATATATATATATAATAATATATATATATATATATATATATATATATATTGAGTGAGAGAGTTTGGTGCTTATCAGCTGTAATTTCAAGTGAAGAAACTGATTTATTACACTAAACGAAGTAAAGAATTCAACTTTATTATAGGATTTTGTGGGCCACGAACAAATCGCTTTAGATCTTCTATCGAAGTTTATTACCATTGCAGTGGAGAAAAGAGATAGTAATTTATTGGTCTTTCGTTTTTATTGCTCTTGCATAATATTCGATAATTATAATTGACATCATAAAAAAAATAAAATTGTCACCACGAGAATTAGTTATTTATGTTTTTCTTTTTTAACATTAATGTATTCAAGGCATCGTTACTAAAAAATATATCAAAAATATTTAACAATCAAAAACGATTTATAATGTTGGGATCGTACAATCTATGAATATAAATCATGCAATTCTAGAGCCAAATCTGATACATATCTTATTATAGTTGCTTTCGTTGTTCGTAAGTAGTATGTGGATTCCTTGATGGCACAAGAAAAGTTGAAATATCTAAAATTTAAATAAAATCTATACATAAGTTGCTGCTATACTTAGATTGGAAATTGATATTTACATAAATGAAGACAAAATAAATAACCAAAAAAATGTCAAATCTTGGCGAGTGTCGATGTAATAAATCAAACTTTAATTAGCCTTCAAAATACATTCATAAAAAATTTTGAAGCTGTTAATATAAGACAATGAATTTGAGTGTATCTATTGCACGAGGATACTATTTCCATGAATCTATTCTTCTAATACTAATACGAAAAGATTTATTTCTGAAATTCCAAAATGTAATGTAATTTTAATGGACTTGATTGTTAATCCTTGTCCGGTATCTGGATTTGGTTTTCTCTTTCTTAAAAGTCAGAATTAATTTTTGTAAGAGGCAGAAAGTTTTGTGGCTCCATGTCGTTTATGCACAAGCATACATAAGCTGACAGGACATTTAGTACAGGCTAAAGTAAAAAACTATAAATCGAGCAAATTCTCAAATAGACGATACAGGTAGGTCTAAATATTTATCAATCACAATTGTATCACGACAAAGGATAGATCCCTTAGTAATTTACAATTGTACGAAATCCGATATTTTTTTAATAATTTTTGTTTCATTTCTTTATCCAAGTTTTCGGGTAAAACGGAACGTCCGCTAAATAGTATAGATGTTTTGACCGTAACTGGTAGCATGATTAAGTATCGCCCAGACAAATCAAGTCGAACTGGTGTCGAACAGGCAATTTTTCGTAATAATTGTATAAGACGAAATGTCCTCGACTATGTCGCCAGTGACATCTGTTTGTAATGAAGTAACAGTTGCGCCATTAAACTTGTTCGTAATAGAATATTGTTATTACGAGTTGTTTTACACGAAGGGACTGCGCTGGATTACCACTTATATCCATAACAAAACGTTCGCAGTATTCCGCGCGGGGTGGCCGCAAGTCGCACGAGTGGAAGACGCGTAACCCATTAACCCTGGAACCTAAATTTTGTGGACAAGAAATCGTATGTTGGAACTGTAATTGATATTTTGAGTGTTCAAATCGAGAGTTTTCGTGATGATTCTCGGCTAACGTCCAGGAATGTTGTATTATCTTGTTGCTTACAGCTAATTTTTAAATTAATAAAAATATTAAATATTATTAATTTCTTTAAATTATGCATATGTATGTATAAGTACGCAATGAACTCACGAGAGGTTCTTAGTCCATTCGTCGTTTATGCTTTAATAATTAATAACAATTTTTGTCTTCTTCGTTTGTTAGATTAATCTTAAAATAGTGAACTATCTAGAAGATGTTGTATCGGTATTGCATTGCATAACAAAAGAACGACTCGATTGAGCATGAGAGCTGATAGGTTCAATATGGGGAGATTAGTTGTATTTTTTATCCAGAATATTTCTAAAATGTTTGTAGTTATGTTATAGAAAAAAAATGTTATGTAAACGAGGTCTTCATGCAAGAAAATTCAATGTTTTCAATCTTATATATTGTTAGTTATTAATACTCTTATACATATCACCTTTTTTAGAGTGTTTACGAAAGGGCGAAACAGATATTTTATTTTTACATTTTGAAATATTTTCATGTCAATCGTCTCAATCTTGGTTTCCTTATTGAAAAGTGAGTGGGGTATGAATTTCTTCTCTGAAAGTGACCCCTTGAGTTAATATTACAGCAAAAAAATCATTATACACCACTTCAGCAGACGCTAACCCTGGACGCCGCCGTACTCGCAGGGACTTTCACACGACTAAACTTCCCTGGAAAATCTTGAAAACTTGCCAGGTCTTCCCCCTCCGCACACACGAATCGAGAAGACAATATAAGTTTTAGAAGTGGTGAAGTTCTTATTTGGGTACGAATATTGAAGTCCACCCATTCTTCAGTTCGCCTAGTATTATATTATTTTAAAATAACAAAATGCGTTATGTTCGAATGCGCTATTACTCATCGGTGAGTACTTGCCTATCGTTACTTTTAATAATAATATTAATATCGACGAATCTATAATTGATTTTCTGAAGACTGTATTTAGAATAAAATTTACTCAAGCAGAATTACCCTTGGCATCCTCCGATAGTTTTTTATATTTTTTCAGATCGGTACCCGAATCAGTAACTTATCTTCGAGAGAATTACTAAAAAACCAGACAAATGCAAATCAGACTTGCATGGAGAATGTTCTGTAGTATAAAATTAAACAATAAATTTGGTATAAATTGTCTTTTTACAACTATTTTACGTTTCTCGTGGGAATTCACAAACCTAGGGTCCCCGTTTAGGTTTTCCTATAAATTGAATGAGGCCCTATATTTAGAAAATTTTCTCCCAAGTTTTATCTGAGTAGTTTTGGAAATAAGGAATAATGCTCGATTTTCATGTATGTACTATTAAACTAAGCATTTTGAAATAGTAAAAAAGCATTCGCATTTTTCATGTTAAACTCGTTTCTTCGACGCGTCATATGATGCACTAGACCAATCAATTTTTTTTTAATTTCTCCAAAATTAATCCTCATTATCAAAATTTGTTTTTTTTTAAGTCACATATTAGTGAATGGGTTCCTTCCTAGCTCTATGAATATACCAATTTGCAATTTTTTTCAATCAGCAGATTTGGAAAAAATGGGCAATAATTGACAGACAGATAGAAAGATACGTCAGTTATCCTATAAGAGTCCTGTTTTTTCATCGTACATAAAGAACCCTAACAATTAGCTATTTACATTATGAACTGCATATTGCGTGGAAACGTAATTTGTGGTTAGTATAGAAAACTAAAACATCGTCATGGATATATCAAAAACAATCTATCCTTTTCAAATTATCAAAGTATGTTATTAAATTTTTCTTAGATTTTTTATACGTAATAAGATATTACCAATTTTTCAAGCAATTTAATAAATAAAAGCTGTTTGAAGTGGTGTATTCTTGTTATAAATTATCTAAAAAGGATTAATATTGTTATATAGCAGTTATAACTAGTATCACACGCAATACTTATATTTACTTGTGTTGCAAGAAAATAAGAGCGATACGTGTATACGAGTGATTATGACCAGTGTAAAAAACAAAAACTCAATAAGCAGATACGTCTCAATGTCGCATCTAAATCTTACAACTGCCAAAGGTATTACCAAGAAGGAGCACCGGATAGAACTGTCAAGTGTTAGGAAAGGGAATTCATTACGCCTTTAGGTGCGCCCTAAGCCGCTAGAGGGCGGCGCGGCCGAGACGCCCCCTAGCGACCCAGATGCAAATCACCAAGACGCGTGCGGTCCCTGAGGGCATCCTAAATTACGCAGAGATTCTGTGTGTTGGTTTAATGCAAAACGTGATTTTCACCTATTCAGTAGTATGAGTCGAAATCCGCAGAACACATTAATGAAATAAAAGGATCTATCTCATCAAAAACGGTGTAAGTAGGAGAATGTGGGTAAATCACCTCTAACGTTTTAATTTTCAGATCGATTCGATTCTAAATGTGTCTTATTTTATATATATATAATTCTTCTGTACGTATGTTAGTAATTTAACTCCTCTTAAGCAGCTGGAATCGATTATGATGACTTTTTTTATGTTCTGATTATTTTTTTTTGATATATCAGAACATATAATTCCAAATTCTACCCGGTTTAATATTTAATATTTTTAATATTAGGTGAGAAATTCATTACTAATTGACATTCTGAAATAAGTCGTGTTTTTGATGTTTAAATTTCTGTTTGCTGTGTTTCGATAGATACGAGTATAATCTAAACGCACGCGCGCGCGCACGCACGCACGCACGCACGCACACACACACGCGCATATATATATATATATATATATATTGTGTTAGTTAACCATTTATAACTCATAAACTAAAAAACACGCTTTTAAAGCACATCAAACTAAAAAGTGAAAAATAATACTTAATATGAGCTGAAAAAAATAATGAACAATGATGAAAAATACTAGTATTATTGTGGAAAAAGCGTGGGTTGCTCTTTATACGAAAAATTTGGCACAAAGCGCCCAAATTTTTAATAATACAACAATAGTTTAATTAATAATAAGCATTACTGTTACTAAATTCTATTACAAAACAGTAAAAGAATTTAGTAACAGTAATAAGCCACTTGCTCTCACGCAGACGATACGTGACGAAATTATTCTATCCTGACGATCCTGATCAGGATAATGAGATAAACTTATCAAATTATTGTATTGTCACCGATTCTTGAGAAGTGTGCAAAGTTTGAATTAAATCTGATCGTTCAAAGTTCAAATTATAAGCAAAAAGCTGCAGTAATATCTCTTTGGTTGTGCTGCGTTTATCTGGCAAATTTTGATACCATTAAATAGATGACATTTCAAAAAAAAATTAAAAAGTATGAACGATTCCCGCCATTTTTCTGTTTTTCTATCCACCAAAATTAGTGAATCTAACGTAGAAATTAGGTACATTACAAAGCTTTACTACAAAAATGCGGCATAAGGCACGAAAACACTGTGACGTTTATATGACCTAATGTAGTGTCGGTAAGAGTAGTAAAAAACTGGTTTAAGCGTTTTCAGTCCGATAATTTTAATATCAAATATGAACCTCGCTGTGGATATCGTTTTGGAAAAAGTAGAACAAGATCAGCATATTAGTTCTTACGATATAGCTGAAGAGCTGGGTGTTAACCATGAAACAATTTTGACCCATTTGAAAAAAGCTGGATATACAAAAAAACTTAATACTTGAGACCCACACGAGCTCACTGAAAGAAATTTAATAAAATGTGTACTTATTTGCAATTCTCTAATGAAACATAATGAAACCGAACCGTCTTTGAAAAAATTGATCACTGGTGATGAACAATGACAAGAACGTGCGAAAAAGATCATAGTCAAAAGGCAAGTAAGCTCTACAGTCTATAACGAAACCCGGATTAACTCGCAATATGTATATGCTATGTTTATGGTGGGATTGGAAGGGCAATATACATTATGAGTTTTCACCGCCCGTAAAAACCATCAATTTGGATGTCTACTGCCAACAGCTGATGAGACTCAAGCAAAAAGTAAAGAAAAAACGGTCAAATGATCAACGGAAAGGGTGTGTGGTTTTTCACCATGATAACGCCAGACCTCACACATCTTTAGCCACTCAACAAATATTAAGAGAATGTGGTTGGGAAGTGTTAGTGCATCCACCATATAGCCCTGATTCGGTCTCTTTAAAATTCTTTAGGTAGTGTTAGGTTAACATCAAGAGAGAACTGTCAAAACTACTTGTCGCAGTTTTTTGATCAGGATCGTAAAGTTTCTAGAGCAATGGGATTATGTCACTACCTACGAAATGGCAAAAAGTTGTTCAACAAAATGGCATTATATATATTATAATTAAATGTATATAAATGTATATAAAATATACAATGAAAAATTATCTTTAATTTGTATATACAATACGAAAAAACTTTTTCGCCGATCTTACATATATATAACAAGGGTATAACTATAATATTTTCATCACACTACTTATAACATCTGTTTTTCAAAGATTGTTTACAGACATAACGCGGAGCTCGCATCTCCACCGCATTGATTCTACTTTCATTTTTCCTCTGTCATATCCAGTTTTCGCTGCCACACATACGGGTGTTACAAACCGCCACAACAACAATGACGGAGAGCATGGCGGTCTGAAAGAGAATGTAGTGAATAAAGTAGAAAATTTAATTGCAGCAGTTTTGCCATCTGGAAAAGGTTAATAAGAGTAAACTACCAAAAGAAAACCATAAAACGAAAGATGGAAAGGACGGAAAGGGTCGGCATAATGAATCCTATGCAGACCAAATTGGTGGTATATTAAAAAAACCGGCCAAGTGCGAGTCGGACTCGCGCACCGAGGGTTCCGTACAAAGTAGGTATATGAGTAAAAGTTTACCCATCACAATCGAGTCATAATTATGGTATTTTTATAGCAAAATGAAATCCATAACATTACAATTTGGAAAGCTGGAGGAGTGTAAATTTAAAACAAAGGTCTCTTTATCGTTTCAGCAATCCTTTATTTTATTTTAACACATCTTATTTATTATATAATATAACTGAAATACCTACACTAGCCTTGCAGCAGTCTTACAAAAGTTCTTTTATCAAAGTTATTTATTTACAAAGTTTTTTAATCACTATTTAGAAATCTGGTTCAAAAATACTAATTAAGAATTAAATTGGAACCAGATCTGTAAATGGTGACTGAACAAGCGTCTACCTATTGCCGTTAACAATATTGAGCGAAAACGAGCAAAAAAATCACGTTTTTTTTTTTGTATGGAAGCCCCCTTAAATATTTATTGTATTCTGTTTTTTTAGTATTTGTTGTTATAGCGGCAACAGAAATACATCATCTGTAAAAATTTCAACTATCTGACTATCACGATACAGCCTGGTTACGGACGGACAGACGACGGACGGACGCACGGACAGCGGAGTCTTAGTAATAGAGATCCGTTTCTTACCCTTTGGGTACAGAACCCTAAAAAGGCCAAAGTACATGACGATTGACGTAAAGCGAGACAAATCACGAACTTCCGAGAAACGATTGATGGAAGTCGCAAGCATGGTTGAAGTAAGAGAGATATGCAAAGGTCGTACCATGTGTAAATCTGTAGTTTATGCTCACTGTTCCGGGAAATAAACTCGCGCCAGTTTATGATACTAATAAAAAATACTAGTAACAAATTATTGTTTGATAAAAGTGTCACAGAAATACACGTATCGCATTTGTACTCTCTATTTCTTTCAGACTCCAGAGAACATTTCAATTTCACTTATTTACAATCTAAACGGATCTTAAAATCGAATGTCCAGTCTAAGATTATAGAATTTGTCGAATATGGGTAATATTAGAACAGGAGTCACAAAAGAAAATTTTAAAAATTCTCTCTTCTCCAGTGAAATGCCGCGACGGCTATAATTTGAATATTAATGAATATACATACGAAAAGAGAAAAGACGTTCAATGCATCATAAATAATTAGTAGTTTTCGAATCGTCGAAGACTATTTAAACCCCGTTTAAATGACGCTTTCCTGTAACAAGCAACAACAACAATAAATAACACTTGCTTAGGTATTCGATATCTGTCAATCGTCTGGAATCAATATTCAATCCTTTGGATAGATTCGTAGTGGAGAGGCAGATCGAGGGTCACCGCTGGGTTGTATGATGCATGTTGCAGGCAAGCGTATACTACGCATTTCCGCAAATTAACACCTCACACAATACAACCAGTTTAAACGGACTGTGGATTTAATTGAATATAATTGACATTCGTAATAATACAAAATGTGGATAACTGCTTTTCTCTGTTGCTGACTAGACCTGAATTAATTAGGAAGATTAATTCACATCTAAACAATAACAGAGAAACGCCAATACCGTCAATAAAATCTGTAACCGAATGATACCAGTGATTTTCTCTGCACTTGTAAAACGATTGAGTAATAAATACAGGATTTCATTTTTATACATATATGCGGGATTTTCAGCGTATCACAAAAAGTAAAAGAAAATAAACAAAGAAATCGAAACGTCGCGTCGTGCACATTCAAATGTAAAGTGGTTACCTCAGGCGGCGCCGCAGCATTTGGAACTTTCCGAGCAGCGGCATAAGCTTTCATTCAAAATGATAGTTCAAAAGACGAGATCGGGTTGAGGACGGGTGAAATTTTCCACTCGACGTTCATTCATGAGAGTGTTTTTCGGCGGGATCTGTTCGGTAACGGTGCCGCGAGAGGCCATGTGGACCTGCTCGGGTTAGCGACCCCTGACGGCGCACCATGCAAACAAACATCTAATCAATACAGCGTCATCATAAATGAATGTAGATCGCACTGCTGCCGATCGATTAATCTAATAATAAATCAAGGCGCTCGCCAATTTCAGCCGCTACGGCAAAATTCCCTGGAGGAAAATCGAGTTGCCGATATTTGTCAAGAGTGACAATTTTGGCATTCACTATTTATAACCCGACTTCAATTTATGGTAATTCATTATTTCTGAATATCTATGAAATAAGATCAGAAATTAATGATACATTATAAAACAAACAGTTCTAAAACACTACAACTGTCTTTGTACATATTTTTTGCACTATATTTGCACATTATATTTTTTTGTTCAGTGACGACAACGTGAAGGCGATTCATTTTTTTTTATATATATCCAATTGGGTATAAAATTAAACTTATATTTTAGCCTTTAACGCTCAACCGAACGCGCGTCAAAGTTTGTACAGAGCTCAATGTTTAGATTGGACTCGTAAGAGATCCGGAGGGAAAGACGTCACTTGCTGGAATTATACCGGGACAAACACAAACAGCGGCCCGCCCGCGGGCGCGGGCACGCGCCGGCCGAGTGCCCGCGCCCGCGCCGCCCAGTCCCGATCTGTTCGCTGAAAACCGTCCACTTAGCGCGCTATGGAGAACAGTGAGTCACTTCATTCATGATCAGTGAATATTTTTATTTTAGGGGACTAAAATGAAATGAGTAGGAAAATTTTAGAACAGAGATAAGATTCTAAATTATTGTTTTATGTATAACTAATCAAGGACTAAGCAGTGTAAAAATATTTGTCTTAATTCATTTTTACGTTTCGGGTTCTTGCAATTTTTGACGTGACAACGTCTTAAATTAGGTTGCGGCTGGGAGTCACTTATGAAAAAGTGTAACGCTCGGTAACGTTACGATGAGTCACCGAACGAGAGAGAGGCCCGCCGAATGCCTTGCGTCTCTCTCCCACTCAACTATGATCGGTCTGCCGCGCGCAGCACTAGAGAATTAGTGCATAGCTTGCAAATGTATTGCAAGTTATTGTATGTATATTTGTATATAAATACGTATGTATGTGTAGGTAAAATAAAATTTTGTTAATATGAAATTCAGTGCGAGATTCTTTGTATAAATTAATGTTTTAAATATAATTCTTTGTATAAATAAATGTTTTAAATTGTTACTATTATTTCATCCTTCTTCCTACTATACGAATGAATATTCACATTAAAATGATTTTACCATTCAAAGTCGTTGTCACGTAAAACTTTCGCCCGTATACCGACTTTACAGGCAACCAATTTTTTTTTTGTTATTGATTGTAATTACTAAGACATCTGATCTCTAATTTACATTACAAAAATACTGTTTTTCAATTACATAAAATTCATAGAGCGAGTGACACGAAAAAAGAACCCTAAATTCGTAAACATTAATCGTAAAATTTGATAGATTGTCCATACGTCATGTGTCAAACCTTCATTTAATTTATAGTGCAAATAGCATTTTTATCTTTTTGAGTATCTCGTCAAATAACAAAATTGAAAAGGCATATTTAATACGGTTATCAATAAAATTGTTCTATATCTATATCCTGTAACGTAAAAAAAACAGTAAATAGAGAAGGAAAGTTTGGACATTGATTTTTTTGGATTACCTATACTAATTGAAAAAATCGGATCACTTTCATGTCTGTTTGTCTATCTGTCCGTCTATCAGTCCCTGTTTTTGCGCATATGCTGGACAAAAATATTGGCGGTTTGGAAATGTCTATATCTCAACGCTACATGTTCGTGATTTGGTGTAAATAAACATATTCTGATATTTGAAGCCAATTAGAAAATTAACAAGGAAAACGTTCAAGTACATCATATGACATATTAAAATGAACGGGTCTGTTGTAAAAAATTGCTAAAAATATATTTTGGTGATTAATTTTAAAAGGGCGTTATAGCATTGGTCCCACATAAAATAAAAAAAGGTAATTGTCTAAATAAGTACGTATTAAGTCAATTCTCATTTTTATATATTTGAGCAGATAAAATTATAATCTGTATGTTCTAGCGAATGTAGTCACGGACAGTCATCCTCAGTGTTAGCTTAATTTATTATTAGAAAGACAGGCCCTTCAGGCAACTCGAATTCTTGCTTACCAAATTTCGCGTGAAAAGCTACAATTAAAATAGGCATTACATCTTCTCAGGCTGTATAGCTGTAATACTTCACAATTGAATATAATGTTAAATGAGTAGAGGAGAAGGTCGTAATATGGCCCCCCATTTAGTTTTTCAAAAATAATAAAAAAAATTGACGATATTTTTAGAGTCAGTTCATATCAAAAGATATCTTACTTAATTGGGTAATAGGAATTATGTTTCAAATAAAAACAAAGGTAACAGTTTTCACACATTTTAATATTTTTGAAATTATTCTAAAAGTAAACAAAAAGGAAACGTGTGGTAAATATGGCCCCCTGGGGGCCATATTAAATATATGAAAATTAGCGACAGAAGTCGCAGACATAATAATCGCCTTCTGCTCCAGCACAATCATTATGTGCCCACATATCACAGCTTTGACACTTTATCCATATTTCCCCTCTAGTGTCATTAGAAAATTGGGCATTACAAAAAATACACTCTGTGTCGCTAGTGTTGGGATATTGAGGTAAAGGAACATCGTCTCCAGAGGAAGAATCATTGCCATCAAATTGTTGGTCATCATCATCTTCACTGTCTGTGAACTCATTTCTTTGAGTGCCACGTTGTGTTGCAGTTCGACCACTGCCGCGTCCTCTGGCGTGTCCTCTGGCGCGTCCTCTGGCGCGTCCTCTGCCATGTCCGCGACCACGCCCTCGACCACCCCTTAAACCACGTCTTCGTTTTACGTCCTCAGATCTTTGTATTTGATCCTCAAGTTGTCTTTTATAAGGCGACGACGTGATGACTGACGCAGTTCCAGCCTTCCTTCCTCGATTAGACGTCATTTTTTTAGTAGAAGGAGCAGGAAGTATGTCCGCTGGCAAGATAGCTCTAGATCTAATTGATGACGGCCCCGGCTGAGAGTCTGACGGATTTGGCTGACTTGACGGTGCCGGTGTTTCATGTGCTAAAGTACTCGCAATGACTGACAATGAATCAACTAACGGAGACACCGACACTTGTTCCAATGGTGGCAGTGGATGATTGGCAGATGGTGATAGATTCGGCTGACTTGGCGTCACATGTGCTGCCTTTGTCTGAATACTTCGATCGTCTGATGCTCGATCAATTGTTGCAGAGACTGGCGCTTGATTTATAATTGTTCGCAGTGGTTGAGTGACGGGTGCTGATAGATTAGGCTGACTTGGCGACACAGGTGCTTCGTGTGCCAAAATACCCGCAGAGGCTGACGTTGGATCAACCAAAGGAGATACTGACACTTGTCCCAATGGTGGCAGTGAAAGATTCGCCTGACTTGTGTGTGCTTCATTTGACAAAATACTGGGAGAACCTGGCGAATCATTAACTGTTGGAGATACTGGCGCTTGATCCATTGGTGTCAGTGGATTATTGGTAGATGGTGACCGACATGACAGCTCTTCAGCCAGAAAATCTGCATCGCTAAACACATGTCGATTAAACGGAAAGATTCCTGTGATTCTGAATCCGTTGACTGCCAATTCTCTCCAGTTGTGCATTTCAAATAAGCCTTCCCCAACAGCTCTGCGATGTCATATGGCTTGAGAATTCTGTTTGAATGTAACATGAACTGCCGAATCTCGTTACTGTAATGGGTTTTTAGTGCACCCATGAATGTCTGGTCCAGTGGCTGCAGTTTGTGGGTTGTGTGAGGAGGCAGGCATATGATCGTTACGTGTCTTTCACGAGCAAGCGTTAAGATTTCAATATTACGAGTGTGAGTGTAATGGCCATCAAGGACGAGAAGAACTGGAGACTGTTCTGTTGGATTTGTCTTTTCCAAGAAGTGCTTAAACCATTCTGTAAACAGATGTGCTTGTATCCAACCAGACGGGTGGACTTTTCCTATCGCACCAGGAGGAGCTCCTTTCATCAACTGATCAGAATAATTTTTTCTTGGAAATATGAGCATGGGCGGTATGTAGGATCCTCCAGCACTCATGCAACAAACCAATGTCACTAATGATCCTCGCTCTGCTGCTGTCAAGGCCCCGATTTGCCGCTTACCCTTTTTACCAATCACAGCAGGTATTTTCGACTGCACTATGGTGAGCCCCGTTTCATCCACATTAAAAATTCGATCTGCAGGGTAATGTTTTTTTGAGTATTCAGCTTCCAGTATGTCGAAAAATTCATTAACGGCCGCGCGATTAAAGCCTTGCACTCGGGCATATGAAGTGCCCGTTGGTTTTCTGATAGACAATTCATTTTTATGTCTGTTTAAAAAGTGATCTAACCATGCTCGACCAGCTACTTCTTTTATGAATGGGTTTGGAATTTCATTCCTCGTCGCTAATTGGTAAGCCATCCGTCTAACATCCATAGTAAGCCGTAATATTTGCTTTCCATGAACAACAAATATTCCACAAGTTCTTTTTCTATTTCAGGTGGTAGAACACACTTTCTGCCTAATGGTCTGTGCACTACTGAATCTAAAGACTCCCCTGTACATTTTGCCAGTCTTCTTAACGTCGTTCTAGGAACAGAAAACATCTTGACAGCCTTCTTGTAGCCCATAGCCTTAGTTTGCACTGCTTGAACAGCCAGTTTCATTTTTTCGGGATCCCATTGTTGTCTCTTTCTTTTTGGTTTCGGAGAAATATTAATTCGCGGCATCTGAAACCAACAAAATACGTTTATATATGCACATTGTGATATTTTTTATTAAAATGTCACCATTCATACATTTAATATGGCCCCGGGGGCCATAGTACCAGCAATATTAGGGGGCCATATTAAAAGCAAGCGCTTATTATAAACAATGAACGACAATCTCAAAAACAATACAAATATTTAGATTTTACCTTCGAAATATTAAAGATGGGTTACTATCCTCTCTCCTCAATGCAAACAGAGCACACAAAACACGGTTTTAGCTAACGTTTATTAGATTTATTGCAGGAGAAAATTCTTTTGAAACAACGTGTGACAAACACCTTTAACAAATGTCAAACTACGAGCACAGCAGCGCTCTCGGTTGGCTTGAAATTTGCGGTAGCATGTATTCGTCTTCATAAATGTAGTAATTCATAGATGGCGCTTCCCGATGTTGAGATACGATGGGGGGCCATATAACCAACGGGGGCCATATTACGACCTTCTCCTCTACGAAAGAGTACTAGAGATTATTGCAGTTAAAAAATGAATTACGAGCTTTTTTCTTTATTAATTATTAATTCTTTAATTAAAATACAATATAAGATTTATAAAGGGCAAACGAACATGCGAGTCATCGGGAAGTAGATGGCCACCGCCGCCCATGGACATCCGTAACCTCGGGGAGCCACTTTTGCGTTGCCGGCTCGCCCATTGAAAAATATCGCTTCGCACACAATTTAAATAAAATGTAATTTTTACCAATCTTTATTTGGACATTAACGTTCGTTAGAATGTATGGCCGATAGAAAGAAAATATGATTATGCATTTATTCAATGTCAGCGCCTTACGAAGCATTTAGCGAATATCGATGATTTTCTACGTTTTATAAAAATAGTATATTTATCGAAGTTTTAGTAATTTATGTCCGATATGAGCTTAATTTTACAGTATTTCTGAAGCCGTCTACAGGACAGAAATTTTTCAAGAAATAAACCTATAGGTAGAAATTGTGCAATTGCAATATAATGATCGAAATTGTTTAGAAATTAGAGTTAAACATTTTGAATTCCTTTTGAGCTTAAACACGTCAAGTACAATAGATAACTTTAAATTTATTTCACAGAGGATTAGGTCACTATCCGTAAAAAGGGCCAAAGTTATAGGACTCCAAACCGCTGATCTCGCACTAAACGCGTGAGTTTCGATTATGTTGGGGAAGTACGTAAGACTCGAACCAATTGAATATTTGTGGTCTCTACCACATGACCTACCACGCAAACTCAATGGTTTTAGATACTGTTTTAGTGACCGACCCTGATCGATATATTTAGCTATGTAAATAAATAATCGTTAAATTTAACAAGTTTTTATTATAAACTGCAGCATATCTGATGTTGTTTATAACTATACAATATATATATATATATCTAGCTCAACAATCGCAACACTCATATCAATATACTGACCAAAACGTTTAGTATCAAAGCTATAAGAGTGGAAACAATGCACGCAAATAGTTGGATGTAAAAGTACTACTTCATCACGTCATGATTGACATTTATCAACTGCAGATACATGCTAATGGTGTTATAAATCGTGATATCTTGTTGAATTATAATTTAAAAAAATGCAATGAAGATACTAATAAATCAAATTTCGTATATTTTTCAGTATTTTTTTTTTAATAAGACAGCACTCTTGTACACCCAGCCTTGAATTAAACATTTTCTTTCTTTCATAAATCTATTTTCATTCATTCTTCCCAGATGGTTGACCATCTCAACTTTTCCAGTCTACTTAGTATATTGCACAAAGCACACTATACCTATATTTATTTCTTTTTGAGGGACATTTTACACGTACTGCATAAGGATCGCCATCTTCATGGTGTTGTTTTTACTTTTATTTATTTATGTCGCACCAAACTTTCAATAACGCATTAAAGAAAGGAAACATGACACCATTATTGAACTACATCAGGGAAGACTATATTTATTTTATTTATTTAATTTTAATGAAAGTATAATTCTATTGCTGACATATACTATAAGTCTACTGCTGTATTATAAAATACAGATAATATTAACTCAGAATTAAAATTTGTTTATTCTCAAGAACGGATAAAAAAGAGACAAACAAAAAAATATTTAAGATGTAGTAATGACCAAACAACTCATAGTGACACCTTCTAGCGGCGAGCCATATTTTAATTCATTTGACAGGATTAGGGGCGCCGACGCTGTCAGTTTGAAAAGAAACGATACGCGTATCATAGTAAATTTTAACAAATATATATAGTTTTCGCATTTACTTTTCTTTCTGTATCAGCTATAACATTATGAAACATGGTTTACTACATTAAATTGTCTGAGAAAATGTATAAAACAAATAAAAATCCATTGACATTATCCAAAAAGTATTAAACTTTTCCGAATTCTTATATAAGTACTAGACAACATTATATACCATCTAATATTATTTTACACGAATTTGCATTTAAACATTGCTAAAACATTTCTCTAAACGTTGTCAACAGCAAACGCGTTGTAATCATTTCACTCTACTGTTCAGTTCGGCTGTTCACTCTTTTCAAGGTACTAAAATCGATTTGATAAGTTCGAACTTATCAAATCGATTTGGCAACTTCCGACATTTCCATTTGAAAACCATCTATTTTTCTATTTCATGGGCAATCAAACAAAACTAATATGATGCTTTGTTGTAGGTGAAAGAAATAATGAATCTATTTCTTCAGAAAATATTAGAAACATGGAAGTATCATTTTCATTTATCTACATAAAAGTATTGTAATAGTAAGTAACTTTATTCCTTATAACAGTATTCCAGTTATATTTTTTTATTTATACTAAACGATTTTAATTTTTTTTCTCGAAAATCCCCGAAAAATCGCCCTCGAACATTCAATTTAGAAAATTAAAACAAAATGTTCAAAACCTATTTAACATTTAGAAAATCAATACAAAATTCACGACAACAAAAAATAACTTTACTCCTCATAAAAGGGGTCTTGACAACTTCCATAATTCGCTGATTTTCCACTAATGACAATTCTTTGAATTGAACGAATTGAATAAATTGAATTGTAATGAAATAGAAAAAAATGTTACTAACAAAATATTTAGCTGCATGCTCACGTCTCTAAAATATTATACAAAACATCGCCTTAAAAAGCACGCCATATGTATCGATTTATTTTCAGTCGCGAGGATGATGGAACTTTTTTGCGCACAAAGAAGATGATTGATATCTCTTTGCTCAAACTTGGGAACATTAAGTTAGCTATTGTGCAAGAGATATAAAACTTTACCCAGCAAGCGAAAGATACGGACAGCCACCGAGCTCTGCGCTAATAACAGTTAAGATAATGTCTATGGGAAGATCTGAAAATAAATTCGAAGACATTTTTAACTCAACAAATAATGGTTTCGTCCATTATTTTTTGAGTCGCTTATACAATTATTTAACGATACTCTTTGCTACGTTAGTCACGGGTACTGAATACAGAGTTAACGTATCTGCCTCTGAACTAATATTTATTATGGAATTTTGATGTTTAAATATTTAGAGGAAGTTTACACTAATGTAAAATCTCATATCGAGTACCTAAAGCCCGAATATCTATATAAAGATACAACGTGAAAGAAACCCTAGAAGCATGGTAAAAACTTCTAAAATTTGCCACTTACATGTTACAAATAAGTAGAGGAAAATCACGCGTATCGATGTTTCGGATACAGAACCCTAACAGCCACCACAAACATATTATGATGAATGACGTTAGGCAACCTATAGAAAAAGACATCAGGAAGGGGATTAAAAGGGGATGTTATACAGCTTTTAATCACTTACTGCTAAGACGTAACCTGCCACAATCTTTTTATCTCAGGGTCTTGGGGAGCAGAGAGGCTCGGCCCTTAAGCCTTCCACGCTAGCCTGGTGCGGATTGAAGGTTACTAACAACCGTCATCGTAAATACGATGACAAGATCCATGTCCGATCGCTTAACTTGCTTTCGAAGGCACAGAGAGTGTGGTTTATGTTGACTAATTTAAAAATCCATTGGTCAGTTCGGCCGTAGTCAGGATCGAACTCGGTACTTTCTGGTCCGAAGCGATGCTCTTAATCACTGAACTATGATCTCCTCTCCCATTACGGTTTTAATATGAACAATATCACCAGTTATAAAAAAAAATGTGGCGTTTCAACAGCCTTTGTAAATACTATAAGCATTATGATAAATTGTACATCGTTTAATTATGGATTATAGATGTTTCTTTGAACAGGAATTCAAAGGATACTTTTCTTATTGGCCCTTGATTAAGTCAGAAACCAATATCAACTGTTTCGAAAGCAACGCATTGAACAAGTAAACCACCCCTGTGGCTCAAAAGCGAAGGCTCAGCCGTCAAATTACAACGAAATTTGAATCGGAAAGGTGTGATTACGCATGAACAACTCCAGTGAACAACACATTCTAGCGCATATGTGCTTAAGTTATGGTATTAATAGTCTAGATAACAAGTTGAAACTTGTGAAAAATAGAGATACTGGTCCAAAAATACGTGCGATAGCTCATTCGATCCGCAATAACATCTAGAAAAATGTCTCGAAAGCATTTATTGGCACATAAAAAATTTCAAAAGTTATAAACCATTAAAGATGAAAAAAAAAGACATTTTGTTTTTCGCTGACATCTCATAAACTATTAATATACAAGAAATTTGAAAAAAATATCATTAAAAAGGAAGTAATTCTATATAAAAATGTCTAAAACCTGGAACCCTATCTCTATTATTTATAATTTTAATTTAAGACTAAAAATGAGCCTCCGCAAGGCATTTTAAGATAGCGCGCGTGGCGTCAAAATCGACTATGTTACACTAAATAATTTATTTAAAGTATTAAGTATTAATTTAAAATTTTAATAAATTATGGTGTATTTAAGACATTTCAAAGAGTTTATCCCCGTTGAAAATCCAACTTAAAGTCAATTCATTAATTGTACATTAAAAAAAAATGTTTATTTAATTAAAATATTTTTTTTCAATTCGTGGAGCTCTTTTTTACACGCGCTTAACAAGGTTAGGCCATATCAATTTAAAAAATTTATACACCTTGTTTATAATAATTATTCAACTTGAACAATGTTACTTTGAATTGACAGTTTTTGTTACGTAGACTACAAAGTTATGGAAGGAAATTTCATGAGTATCGCTTTCACATAAACAAGACATCGGAATCTTGACGAAAAAGGTGTCAGTATACCTACTTGCACTCTTCCGGCGGTGTGCTTCAAACTCTTATGTGAAATAATTAACTGCTAATTATAAAAGTTAAAATTAAATACTTTAAAATACGTTAATTTCACAATTGGCATTTGACCAACATAGTTGAAGAAATATTGATATTTGTAACATTAAATGAATATCACAAATGCCAATTTTTCTAAGATTCCCGATATTTTGACATGTTTAGTTTTTAACTTTAACAGTTAGCAGTTAACTATTGCAAATCAGAGTTTGAAAGACACCGCTGATACACTTTTTAAAAGAACGACAACCCTTTGGTAACTCCTACGGTGTTGAAGACATTCACGAATGTCGATGATCAGTTATGTAGCAAACAAGAAAAATCTTACATATTTGAAACAGAATTTTAGAAATTACGAATCGCTGTATTCATAGTTTAGTCCCTATACTATTCGACATCTTTTTTTTAACTTCCCGCAACACTGAGAAAAATGATAGCTACGATGGCAAAACTTTGCCACTAGCGAGCCGTCTATAGCACAGAGCCTCTAGCGCAAGGCTTTGATTGTAAATTTTTGTTTTGTCAATGTACCGGTAGTTGAAGACTATGCTAAGTGGCAGTATTGAGTTATCATATAGACTAAGCAAATGATTTTAATTTCGCTTTCGTAAAATTGTCACATTCTTCCTTGTACAGTATCAATAGATTGTATCTCTGTAACCATGACAAAGTTTTTTTAGTATAAGATCAAATGTACATTGTCTCTGAATTTACTCTCTCTAGTTCTGATAGCAAATGTACTTTGTGCCTATAGCAATACCTCAGAATAGTTACGTTGCCAATCTTAACCCTTATATTTTCTTGACGGTATACAATGAAGGTATTGATTGATATTCCCCCCAGGCTGTACGTATTGTTTTAGGACCACTAGAGAAATGCAAGTTTATTAGTTTGTGAGAAATATCAATACCTTAATAATACATCATCAAGAAAATGTAATTTTTTTGACAATCATGGTAAACTTTATAAAAATACACGCCAAAATAATAAAAGTTCGGAGAATTATATTATAGGCGTAAGTGCATAACTAAGGTACTTGTTTACAAAAAATTTTGCGATTTCATAATAGTAAAGACAAATTACGTATATCACTAGAACACTGACAGAAAGAAAATGAATCATTGGACTAAAACCTAATTAAGAAAAGACTATAGGTATTTTTGACACATTTATTGAACTTTCACATAAAAGAAAAAAAAGATCGAGATAAGTAATAACTGAAGGGTAAAAAGGCTATTTATAATTTTTGCCTGGTATCTAATATATATTACCTTACCTTGTAATTAAAGTAAAGAAAATGAATTAATTATTTAGAATTTCACTGATGTATATATTTACAGTTGTAACTTGTACATGAAAAATTAATAGCTTGTCTGAAATTGAAAAGTAATCAACAAATAGTAACAAATTTTGTAAATTTAACATCCAATTTTTTAATGTCTAAGTACTCAATAATTAATTACTAATGCTATACAATATTAATGACTAATAATGGATATTAAACATAGATCATATTAAAATGAAAGAAATTGTTTATTTTATAAAGTATAAAAAATTTTGAGACATATAAAGAAATCAGAAATGATATTAAAAATATGCAATAAAACAAATATATGATAATATCTGTAATAAAAAATGAAAATGATATTATAAATGCTCGAATTCAGAAAATAAAACACACCTACAGACATCTAATATTGATACATGAATATAAACATATTCTAGTAAACTGCATACAAATTGCATTTTAAGAAGGGTATATTTTCGTAAGCTCGAAATATTGACCGAGTTTGCATGATAATTTATTTTTGGAAATTCATTCGCTAGATGCGCTTAGACTTAAGAGATATATTTATCTCATCAGCGAGAACGGTGCAGACAAAAAGTTAATAGTGGTAGTAGCAATCCTTCTAGTGATGCTGTATTTGACACAGAAAGTGTTAAGTTCACCTGAAAAAACGTGAAGAGCCAAGATTTATTTTTTATTTAAAGTAAGAAACCTTGTTAACTTGCGTTTATATTAACTTTTCTCGATATAAAAAACAAACACAAAATTTGAAATATATAACATAGCATATCTTTTAAACACTGGAGCTTTAAAAACGTCACAATACACCTATAGTCGTTGCTGCGACAAAATCGGTAACATTCTTATTTAACAATTAAACACGTTGAATAAGAAATAAAAAGGAACGCGTTCGAACACAACAAATGTCCACGGGCAAATGAGAGCACGGTCGCGCCTGCGCCGAGCCTGCCACCCTCACACTGTAATTTTCAGCAAATTACTTTGTCATGTCAATTTTCATTTTGTTTGTCATAACATTGTTATAAAAACAAATCATACAATGATACGAAGTGACGTCGTCGCTTCATCAAATCGTTTTAAACATTGTCACAAGTTATTTCCTGTGGCTTTTAGTACAATAAAACATTTGACAATAAAAGGTTTGTTGCAGGCAGAAAACTCGCTCTACTATTAACGTTTTTACTAGTAACACTAAAATGTTGACAAAGCGTTTATTGTCACTTTGTTAACCTAATTTTTTTTCTGTGTATGAAAATGGACAGTTTCAAAAATTGGAATGCGTCTATTTTCAATCCGATTTTCGAAAATGATTTTAGGGTCCTAAGGCAGGCATAATTAAGATGTTTTTTCGATGATGTTTATATGTCTATATGTTTTTATGTACGTGTGCGTGCGTGCGCACATGCATGTGTGCACGCATGCGTGCGGGCGTGTACACATGAGTACGTGCAAGTGAATTTAGTCTACTAAACCAATCGACATTAAAATTTAATCAGTTTTCTGTAGAAGAGATACTAAGAGCGAAAAATTTTTCAAAAAATATATTTTTAGAAAAGTTTTTAAATTGTTCTAACGATAAATTCCAAAATCTAAACAGGACATTTCTGAAATAAACAACGTTGATTCAAATAAACTGTATCAAAACCTGTTCATTGTTCAACAGACATTGATGGAGAAAAATTGCCTAAAGTAGATTTTTTTGAAATATGTATTAAAGTACTCTCGATAAATTCCAAAATCTAATCAAATTATTTCTTGAAATGCAGATTGATACATCAAACCGCATCAAAATCCGATGGCTCTCCTCCTAATTTTTCGTTAACGAAAAATTTGCTAAAACTTATAATTTTTATTGGATTGATGTTTGGTACTCGGTCATTTTTTTTCTGCTTTAAAAACTACGTCGAAAAATAGAAAGACGTATTCAAAATATATTTCAGTTGTAAAACAAAAAAATACCGTTTTAAAAAAAAATCTAGTTTGCTGAATTTAAAACGCATTAAAATTATATTGTGGAGCTCAGAGAGCCCAAAAAAGTGCTAAAATCGATTTTTATACAAAAAATTTACCCATCAGTCGATCTTACAAGCTCTTCGAGCTCAAATCATATGATTAATATGAAATGGCCCGCAGGGTCAATCGTCTTTCGAATGTTTGAGCTCGAAAAACTTAAAAACACGTCAATAAATATCATAGTGGGAAGTTTTAGACATAGTCTGCAGGGTTTACAGTTTTTCAAATTTTTTTGATACTTCTATTTCGAAAAAAACTGTGACATGAATATTATAATTAAACTAGATTGGGACAAATGTTTATACACAAATTCAAGATAATTTTACATCATATTTTATTTATATTTAAATTATAATGTATGTATGCCACTTTGTTCAACAATTTGTTGTCATTTTATAGGCAACATAATCCTATTGTTTTAGAATTTTTGGGATTTCTGATCAAAAAAACTACAAGTAGTTTTGACAGTGCTCTCTTGATGTTAACCTAATACAACCTAAAGAACTCTAAAGAAACCGAATCAGGGCTATATGGTGGATGCATTAACACTTTCCAACCAAACTCTTAATATTTGTTGAGTGGTTAAAGATGTGTGTGGTGTGTCGTTATCACGGTGAAAAACCACACCTTTTCTATTGATAAATTTCGGTCATTTTTCTCTCTACTTCTTGCTTGAGTCTCATCAGCTGTTGGCAGTAAAGATCCGAATTTATAGTTTGCCAGCGGTAAAAGCTCATAATGAATAATGCCCTTCCGATCCCACCATATACATAGGTAACAACTTATTGTGATATCTAGGTTTCACTACAGTCTGTGAAATTTGCTTGCCTTTTGGCTATGGCCTTTTTTGCACATTCTTATCGTAGGTAATCCATTTTTCATCACCAGCGATCAATCTTAAAAAAAAGCTCGGTTTCATCAAGTTTCAATAGAGTTAGTTCCTATTGAAACTTGATAGAGTAATAGACAATAGTTTCAAATGAGTACACGATTCATTAGATTTCTTTCAGTAAGCTCGTGTGGAACATAAGTATCGAGTGTTTTTGTATATCCAGCTTTTTTCAAATGAATCAAAACTGTTTTGTGGTTAATCTCCAGCTCTTCAGCTATTTCATAAAAACTAATATGCCCATCTTGCTCTACTTTTTTCCAAAATGGCATCGACTTTATATATAACAGGTTGACTAGAGCGAGGGTCATCTTTGACATTAAAATTACCAGACTGAAAATGCTTGAACCAGTGTTGTACGATTTTTACCAACACTGTATTAGATCCATAACCGTCAAAAATTTTTTTCACGTCTTACGTCGCATTTTTCTCTTTTTGGTAATAAAACTTCAAATATATCAAATTCCTACGTTAGATTCACTCATTTTTGTGGACAGAAAAATAATATAAAATTAGCAGGATACCGTTTTCATTTTTCAATGTCATCTATTTGACGGTATCAAAACTAGCCAGATACAAACAGCACAACCAAAGAGATTTTACTGCAATTTTTTACTTATAAAAGACAAAAAAAAACTTTTTCCCTGACTTAATATATTATTTTGTTGTACATATTAAAGGAACTGAATAAGTCTGTAATAAAAATAATATTCTATTTACATTTCCTACAAATTTAAGTTAACGTTGACAAAACTAATTGCAACGTCGGCGTCGACGGACATTGTTAAATTACGCCTCGCCAGAAAACCCTTGGCGGCAGAGACACTTCGTTAGTGGCTCGATAGATGTCGCCTTGACGTCATGTCACTGTCATAGAATAATCACGTCACTGAGTTTATTGAATCAACCCACATCACTTGTAAACGACGTCGAAGGTACGTTGACTCACTACACGGCCCATTTTCATTTAATTTGAATGGTCGAAATAAATTTATGTACCGAACGAGTGAATTTATTTCAATGTTTTTATTTGTGTGAAGACACCGTTTCATAAAAAAACACATTTTTTTTCTATTATTGCTAATACAGAAAAAACATTTTTTATATAGGATAGCAAGATAGTTAAGTTAGTTAGTTGAACTAATTATTCACATATATATATATATAGATATATATATATATATATATATCTCTCTGAGTCGAATGTAATTATTGCCAGTACGAAACGTAAACACCGCTGGCTAATTACGACCAATTGTCTTGGGGCAGTTTATGAGATCACGCACATCGCATAATGAATTTTCGGGTACCGATGATTAATAGCACTCGATGGAAACTCTAATTTCATTGTCGTTAAATATTCTGCTGTAATAACACACCGACGATAATGTTAAAATAATATCTACAGCGAACAGCGAAGGAAAACCCAAATTTATTTCGGCTTGCTGTCAAATATCTCGGCAAATTTCACAGGATAGCTCCAAGGATAAGTTTTTTTTTTAGTGTACCTTAGTTGGTAAAACCTCTTTTTAGTTTTGATCTGCCCGTCCGTCCTAAATTCAATATATATTATAAACAAAATTATAGACGTAATCAGGTCTGCCGTCATGTGAGGGTCACGCAAAGCTATTCCATGGATTCCAATTAAAGTTTTTTACATTATTAATAGTCCAAGATCCGAAGAGAGATTCTTACCGAATTTACTTCAGATGTTAGACTTAATTATATTGAATGTATATTTTAGAAGGCAAAAATATTTTAATTGGCAACTCTGTAACGGCCTCGAACTGGCAAGTCGCAGGGCCAAAACGTGGGGGGCTTATGTACAAACAGTTAAAATCTGACACAGCGATAGCAACAAAAAACTGCTACGATCGACTGAAAATTTCCTTGTGTGTGAAATATGGTACACACATGAAAAAATAAATGAAAGATTCGTACAATTATTTTACAAAATGTACTCTAAAACAGAGTATTGTGTTCTTTTTCATATAGGTATACTATATAATTTATAACATTACTAGATTAAGCTAAAATAATTTATTAATAGAAATTCTCTCTTAATACAAAGTTCGCAAGAATTAGAACCCTTAAGTGTTCTAAGATGATTTAAAAGATAAAAAAACGTGTTTTTCTGGTCATAAATAAAACAAGCTTTAAATCGTTCTTTTTAGTTATCTAGCACCTTTCAATTAAAAAACAAATATAAAACAAACTTAAATTTCTACAAAGGTGATACAACAACAACTTAGTAAACAATAGTCTTTATATCTTTTTTTTTATTGATTCTAATGAAATCAGATATTCTTTATTAATTTTAAATAAAATTTGCAACCCTACCTGCATTGTACTATCAATTTAGAACTGTTGGTCAGCAATTTTATTTACCTACTGTTCTTTTTACAAGTAAAAATGCTAACAAACCTACATTACTTACTTTATATCTCTAAGATTTTTATACGGAGTAGATACTTACAAAATATTGAACTAATAATATTATAACTACGTTGTGTATATAGGCTGATGGTAAAACTTACTTGTGATGGTAAAGGCAATATAATGGTTTTATTTAGGAAACAAAATATTAGACCTCAGTATCCACTTTGGTCCGTTTAGAAAGCCAGGTGCCGTCCGATATCATCATGATAAGGTTCGAACTCTTGTTTCTTTCGGCAGCACGCCCATACAAGACTATCAAAGTCAGATGTACATACTCGTAGGTAAGTAGTATATAATAAATTAATTAAGATTTTGGTTTTCTTTTACCTGGTATTAAAAGCTTCTTTTGCATTTTCTTCAATACTTGAATTTTTATCCTTCTCGGATTCTATTTTTTTTTTCGTATTATCTTTTTTAAATTAATGTCATCAATACTTTTAAAAGATGTACAAACACAGAACTAAAATACATTTTGTGAGACGTAATGAAATCGCTAATATGTATAAATTATAGGTACTGCTTAATCTTAAAAAAAAAAAAAAGAGAAATACGTATAATCGTAACTTTGTTACTTTAGATTCAATTATATAACTTCTCGTTGAAGAGAAGCGAAATACGCGAAAAACCAGGAATAAAAAAGAAGATTTATTTCATTATAGAAATAATACGTTTAAGGTTTGTATTATAATTCCAGTGGCACAGCCAACGTAATCTACTTAAGAATCTTCTTTTAAACCCTCGATAGCGGCTTAAATAGACTTTTGGGCCTAATAAAGTATTTTTACGTGACATTTCGCCGCGTCCACGTTCATTCACAGAAAAGAGTTCGGAAACTACGAAGGTGGGAGATACAAATTGAAGTTACCTAGACGCTCACCAAACTTCCCTTCTCCTTCGCTTCCCGGCGCAGAAGTTCCCGGAGAATTATAGCGGTAAATTTCATTGTTTTAATATTCCTTTGCGTTCCGGCAATAGCACTGTATTTACCTGTAATCGCATTCGGGCGCGTACTACGCTTCACAAGTACGGCTGTGAGATCTAAACGAGTGTTGCTCAGTCTTACATCTCTATATGAGCCTATGAAATTTTACGAACGATTGTATACTCGCAGAAAATGTGTATAAATCGATTTCTCATCGATGGCACAGAATAAGTCTGAAGAAATGCTGTGTCATAAAATGCGCAAATGTACCCATTTTGAGAAACTCAATTTGTGCGCTCCTTTTACACAGTCGTTCAGAATGACGTATGATTGAGCGTGATGATGTTTAGAAAGTTTTTTGTGCTGAGTTCATTAGCGTTCGATATAGTTTTTTTTTCACGAAACCTTGTCATTTGTATCAAAACCTTTAGCGTAAGATTAATAGTAAAACACATAAGATCGTGAAACTGTCGTGTTTTTGGGGTGTGTGTAAAAAGGAAAATTTTATTGGATAATCACAATTTTAGTGTACGTCCGTCTTATGTCCTTTCGAAACGATGTTCTTAATCTCTATAACTTCTTCAGTACAAAATCTGGATTATCATTGTGAAAACCCCTATTAATTACAATTAAACAATAATTTTTCTATGAGCTTACTCGAGCTTTTCATTGTTGTAATTGTACTCCTCGGACTTATTTTTTTCATTCTTAATAAGAAAGCGGCATAGTGTAATTAATTACATTATTAGCATAATGTCCGCTATTTCGTATTGCAAGCGCGCGCAAGGAATTTTACATGCAGAGAAGTCGGCTACTTTCATACTGTAATGAACATAAACACAAGTTGTATAGATGTGTTATATCCAATTTTAAGTTAAAATGTCCGTTTTCAAGGATTCGTTACTAACAAACATAGCGAAATAATAAAAAATAAAATATTATTAGTGCAAATACCCACATCGCTGCAAATACTCCTCACACTGTCCGTCATCAGGTAATGGCGTTAAAAGTACCCTCCTTTTAAATAAAACACTCACCAGTTGACAGCGCCACTTTCAAGGTCTTCGACATCTTCGAATACGTACTCTTTCACGCACGACTGTTCTTTCACGCACGACAGAGTGACTGGGTGAAGGGTGCCAAATGACGATATATTACACAGATCTGAAAGCGGGGACCGGCGCAATGCATTCTCAAGTGTATACAACGGTGACGCAGGCTGTATATAGTCATAAAGAATCAGATGTCAGAAAGTCAGTCAGTCAGAAACAAGTTATTGTAATGTTATGCTGACAATCTCTTTATGTAATACGAGACTGTGTATGTAATGATGTATACAGAAGTATTTATGGTCGAGGCTTCTTTTTCGTAGATGGGCATGATTCTTATTTCATGTTTAGGCCACCTTTTCCAAAGTAAGTCATTGCAATTGTGGTTCCGAGGAATAGGGGTTGAGAATCTTTTAAAAAACTACTTAATCTCATCTCTATGGAAAAGGACGAAAAAAAAAAATGTTCATTGCACTTTTTTAAAATTTTTATGTGTTTAATAAAACACATCAATCAACTTAAGAGTGAGTTTATGCAAATAGAACTGAGGTGATAATATTATGAACACAACCGTGCTGAAATAATCACCACGCAGTTTTGAGCGTTAGGAACGCCACCGAGGTGTATGGGAAATGCTTATATTGTTATGTATACAAATAAAAAATATAGTCACTTATATATTATTACATATACACGGCTATATTATTTATATTGTTTCATGGTTTTAGTGTAATCTAATTGTAATAATAAATATCTACAAGCAATTAAAAAAGGAAGAAATTAACCCGTTTGCGGAAAGACGCATGATCGAATCCACATTTAGAATTAATTTCTTATCAGAAAACTATAAAATGAATAATATACATAATAAATGTGTACAAATGTTAAAACACATATTATTTTATATAAATATAAGACTTACGATAAAGAAAAGATATAGACGTAGTTTGAGATACAATTTTCTTTGAAAATATAACCGTGATGTTTGTAAGACAACAGGTCCGAAGATCGACGATGACTGTCTTGAGAAACTTACAACAGCAAATACTACTACAAATCGTAAACAAATTACAGTAAAATTTGTATTATTGCTTGTATGTAGCATTTGAGTATCATTACACAAAAAAAAAATACATAAACACACCGGAAGCCATAATTGAGTAAAAATCTATTTCATTTCTAGCTTTTACATGCGTCCAAGTGGACTACAAAATAAGACTTAATCTCTGGTTCTATTGATTGGTGACAGGTAATTTAGATTTAATTTGAACTCTAAAGCTACCGAACTGTAAAAACATCATTTAAATTCGTTTAAAAGGTTTTGATGACATAACAGAGACGAACATCAACTTTAAAAACAATAGTTTTGAGCTCAGTTCCCTTTAAATAGTAGAATACAAATAATTTTTGGAAAATATATCTAATGTACCGACATGATCTCATCACAATATATATATTGTGTCGATGATAAATCCATTTAGCTTTTCTATAGTAGATAATTCAATTGTTATTGTTAGCTGGTAAAATTTTACCACTTTACGTACAAGAGTCGATATTATTTATAAAGTATTTATGTAACTGAGAAAAATAGCCCAACACATTGATAATCGTTTTCGTTCAGGTACATTATGCCAGCAGTTATGAGAGATACGAGTGTTCAGCTTTGGACCTTCGACAATTGGGATATTTAATTTATTATTATTATATTAAAATCCATGCTGAATCTGTGTAAGTTAAAATAGACTTCAAAATTTATTTTCTTTAAAAACATAAACGAGGTATACACACACGGGAGCATGAATGTAACATTTATGTAGAGGACATATTGGCAGGTCGACGAAAAAGATATTCATAACCTGTGTTATATTCCAAATGCATTTTACGTCAACATTTATATACCTACGACGAAAATGTGTAATACCACCGGTATCAGTGCTTGAACAAAACGGAACAAAAAACAAACAGAAGGTGTATACTCAACTTTGCACAAAACTCATTAACACGAAAACACATTGCAGAACCACTGAAAAACTTTTCACTTTATAGTAAGACATTTTTTATCACACTGATCGCTAGGACATAACTCCAAATTGCATTTTCATATTTGCAGGCCATAGTACTAGGAAATATCAATCGCTTATCATTTTCATTTTCAATGGTGAATAAAGTCATAAACATAGATTCTAAAAAAATAACATCAATCGAATTTAGCAGATTCGGTAAACAAATCACGCCCAGCGCTTAACGTAAACAAGTGAGGTCATATCCTGTTACTTTTTGACAGGGGAGCAACTCTGGTTTTTTTTTTTGTGTTGTAAAAGCTCAAAATGAACATCGGTGCTTCCTAGCAAATTTGAATTTCTCACATAAAATGATAATTTAATAACAGCTTCTGAATGAAGAGATATCGTAGTGTGTTCTAATGGTTCCATGATACGTTTTGATTAAAAGTAAAACAACTTTTCTGTATTTATAAATCAATTCAGCAGATGCATCATAAAAAAAAGAAGAAATTTAAAAGCATCTGTTTTGAATATCAAATTGTCAATGTCATTCAATCCTTTATTAGATTGATTTGTCGTCTGTCATTTGTATCAAATCGAAGATCACTTTTTCAAACCGTGTACTATATAATTGTATATTCAAAGTGGGTATTCTTTTTCTGATCGGAAAGGCGTCAGGACAGGCATTGTGGAAACCGATTTTTTCTTTCGAGGAAATATTATAACCAGTCAGTATTTTCCTGTCTAATATAAGTTTTTATTGTGGAATCCTCTTAAGCAACGGGTAAGATACGATGTTTTGTTCAGAGAAGTGATTCGTGAAACCTCTTATCCCGGTTATAATCGGTGGCACGTGTCTATGGTGCTTCTAAGATCCTTTTTCTACCCCCCGCAAGAGTGTATGTTTGATATCTGGATGCGCAGACGCCGGTTAGGAAGTGCACAGCGTTCCATTCCTGAGGCATCCTTAGCCCGTAATATTTTACTAAGACACATCTGCCTGCGCTGCCTGCTACCGAGGTTTCGTCACAGATGAGAGTCAAAGAACAAATACAGATGGGAAGTGAACCTAATTCAATGTCCGAAATCAAATATCTTAATCTCTTTGTATAGTAGTGATCATCTTTATCAGGTTTCCATGCAAGGAGGCTGTATCCAATTTATTTGAACATTTGATTATGAACATCATTAAGTTTGATTATATAATTTTTTTCGGCACTTGTTGTCGGGTAGCGCCCATTAATTACATTGTAATTACGTGTACAATATTTACCATAAGTCTTTAATTACGATAAAACAGTTAGATATTTTAGACCTAAGCTGAAATCATATTTTATGTCAGAGGTCACATAAAAAAGAACCATATCCCCTAAACTTCATATCTCTTTGAATACAATTATATATTCTGTATTTGTGCCTTTCGTTTAATTGATAAACTCGCTTTTGGAAAATACAGCGATACATTTTTTTATACAAATTCAAAACAAAATTTTTGTGTTAAATAACAATAAGCACAGAGAGTTGTAACAGTTAAACAAACAGAATTTTCCCCGTAAATATTATCTTTTCCAATATTAGCATGGCGTGTGCACCGATCCACGTCTTTCACAAATTTCACAAATTCTCCAGAGTATTTTGCCGGGCTCTTCATTATTTGCAGAAAACACGATGACACAAAATATCCTGCTGGCACTCGTCTTCTCGTATAAATTACGCAACCGACCACGTTACAGTCACAAAATAAATTATTCACGCACGTGAAGCGCGTTTAGACACAAAAGAAGAAATTAAACTCATACAAGGCCTCCATTGAATAAACAATGTTATATAACTGAAGGCAGACAATTACTGAGAAATGCCTTTGGAGATTGAACTGTCGTAGCGGTGAGCGATGTTTCGCCTAACGGCTCAATAATTTAGACGCGGCTCGCACAGAAAACAGCCGGTGTAGATTTGTAGATTTTTAATTAAGATAGGCAATTAGAATGACGAGTTTGTATTTCTTATTTGGTAAATTAAAAAAAAAATGATAGTATTATATTGATAGAGATATATAGACTACCGAGTCTGGATTTGCTAAAAAACAAGTATATGTCAATATTGAAAATCGACTAATACACATTGTAAGGAGCATCATGTACCTATTAAAAACAATAATTATTCTGTATTACAAGGGAATTGTGGAGCTAAGTTTCAAAAGCGTATCTTTTTATTTTCTAATTTCTTTCAACACAAATAAAAAATCTGTTTACTTTATGCATGTGTATAAATGCATATATGCATATGCGTTTATACACATGGGCGACTCCAACTAGATACACCGTGAATTTTATTTTAAATGATAATTAGGATGTACTATGTGTTTAAGCAAACAAAACATGAGGTCCCATCAATATATCCCACCAACGCACATTTATTGTAAATCAACGATTCAAAACAACTGATTTTGAAAGCGTTTAAAGAATACATGCTTGTTTCATGACATACTTACTTGCACACATAATAAAAATATTAGTAATTCAAAGTATGTAGCCTCATATGCAACTACGCTTGGTACGAACGAGGATCTATTGCTATCGCTAAAAACCGAAAGGCTGGATATTATAACATCACGGCAATGTTCCTGATATGGGTTAACCAGTAATAATGGTACCCTTGATGCACATCCACGTTTCGCATTTATTTGAACTCAACATGACAGATTGCGAATTTATTGCGTTGTTGTGTAATATTGAAACATAGTCTATATATAAATCGCGATTCATTGTATAAATGTGTAAATTTAAATAAAAAAAAAACACTTTACAGAACACTGAACAGTATGGATTTAACATTGGAAACATGCCAATTTTCTAATACCTACTCGATTTATCCCTTATCACACTCGAACGGAGGTAAATTGTTATCAGGTGTCTTGTGTTCAATGATCCATTCGTACGATAAATTACTAAATATTTTAATATGACAGGAAAACGGAAATTATCTGAATAAATACGTACTAGTAATAACCCCCAGAAGACGAAATAGCTTTTAAGCGCCGCCTCAGATACGACTTGTAAAACATCACACAAATAATGATGTCTTTATTTCCTTATTAAAGATTAAAAACTTCATTTTCAAGTAGCAACGAATATTTTTTTATATGAAGTTGAAGGCATTTAATGAATTATTTGTGTTAGCGGCCACACCACCACCCACTTAGGACTCCACTGAAAACCAGCATTACGATATCTTAAGGATAGTGCATGTCTGTGCATTATGGATTCTGACGCTAAGTGAAGCCCATTTTGAGCAGTAACACATTATACATTTTAAAATAATAACTTGTGTAATCAGATGAAAAAAAAATATTTTGGTCGATTAAATGATTTCTTCCTTTCGGGCGTATACCATAATACATCGGGATGTCAAGTCCCAGGACGGCTGTATATTTTCTCAGGTAAAGTATTTTTGAAAAAGGTCAAGATTATTTCTTAAGTAACTTTCAACGAAGATTCCGATAGTGACTTTCATATTTTATCATATCAAGGTCAATTAGTTTTATTTAATGAAAACCACATTTTTATACCGACAATAGATATAGCAAGATATTAAATGTACAAAATGGAGTTTACAGTGATCTTAAAAAGTCAAATAAAGATAAATTGTGAAAAAATTATAAAAACAGTTTTGTCTTCAAACTGAAGGATTTATGAATGAACAAATGTTTGACAAAATTTCGAAACCAACAACATTGAAAACCTTGACTTTGAGATTAACTTTGAACATTATTTGAAAATTAAAGTACTTCTTAAATTGATAACCTTACGATCGCCCATATTCTTGCTTTTAGCGTTGCCCAGAAACAACCTTGAGGTGACTGATCAGCAAACATCTCCTTTCTTGTCACTATTGAATTGTTTGCGTGAGGTATGTTCCAAGTTCAAATGACCTTAGAATAATCCTCACAGTAAAAGACTACATGTGACTCAAGTATGTATCTGAATGTAAAATTTTCCGTTCTATCGATTGCCTGAGTGAAAAATAGAGATTTCTATCTAAAAAAACAAATTGACCTTGTAATAACCTTGAAGAACATGTCCAAGGTCAAATTAAAGGTCACGATTGATTTCCTCGTTGAAAGTTACTGAAGAAATTATCTAACTTTTTTCAAAAATATTTGACCTGGGATGATGGCCGCTATTGAACATTTATTACTGTATATTATAATTTAATATAACTGTAATCGAATATATAAAGAAAGAAATTATGCAAGTCTTTCATTTCTTTCCATCCACAATCTTAAATTTAACACTGTCAGAAATCGACCTTCTCGTTTTTGAGACGCAAGCTAAGAAAATTTTTCAGCGCGTTTAATCCAACAATCTCGCAAACGTTTCCTTGAAACATTCAACAGGTACTAGTAGAAGTCGCACGAGTGTTTCGCTATTCAATGCGCTGCGCGAAGATTTCGCTACGACTTTTACCGTTCGAGAAGTCAAATTTTCACTGTTGAACAGTAGCAATTTTTGTCGTGGCACAATATTACGATTCGAAAAAAAAAATAAGACTATTTTACAATATTTATGCTCGATTATCCTATAAAGTTTTCTCCTCTCTTCACAGCTTGTCTTTCGACAAAGGCCTCCTCTAAGGCTTTCCATTCGAAACCGAATGCCGAGAATAGGAATTAGTTTTAAATAATTATTCTCTTACCTCATTATGTTTAACTTTAGATTTAACAATATTGTTATACTAATAAGTGTAATATCAGCAATAAAGGCTTACTTATTTATTATTTTATTTATCCTATAAAGTAGGCTTCGTAATTAATTCCTTTTTTCTGGAATTCAAAAATATTATTTTAATAGGCCTTTAATATGTCTTAGATACAAATATATGCGAGCGCTTGGGAGTAGATTGTTTACTTCCGCGTTTTCTTCCCACGCTCGCCGGTCACTAGCGACCGATCTAACTAACGGCTTCAGTGACTTTTAAATAAATATAGAGAGTACAAGTGTGTAAAATAATGATGAAAAAAAGGAATACACATTGTGATATATCGAAAAGCTTCTTTTCGCTATACAACCTTCTATGGATGGATTCGTGGAATATATTTAAATTTTAATCAACAATCTGGGAGTTCCCTCGTGCGTAGTAACCTAAATGCAATAAGATAATAAATTCTTATCTAGGTTTGTGACGTATCGATAAATAATAATTTTTGAAGTAAGAAAACAAGCATTCGTCTTTAAACTGATTATTCCATTACTAATAAAGGGATCAGGATTAATCAGAAAAGTTTGTATTTGGTGAATGTAAACCAGTTGTGGCAGTCCATATTTTTTTTTAATCTTATAAACTATAGAATATACATTGTAGTGGAAACACAAATATTAGTACTTAGTACAGATAATCCAAATATTTCATTTTTTTTTTCTTTGAATAAATATTCACATAAGGCATCTGTACCTATTGCTTTGAACTTCTTAAAATAAATTAACCATTTTTCGGAAAAAAATATTTTGTGTCCAAAAACCCACAATTACTCGTCAAGTACGTTTAGGTAAAAAAAACCTAACAAAGATTAAACAATGGATTCAGACATTACTTACTCGCGTATTAATTCAATTTAGGTATAGAATATAGTTGAAATCTAATAAATAAAAGAATACGCGCCTAGACATACTTAGTGTAATTACTTTCCCAAACCGTACGATTTCGGTGATTGAGAACACCATTAATATTGTTTTCTACAAGAAGAGCAGTAAGTTTGTCACTCGGTCGTCTCGTACGCTCAACTCGATCGGTGTGCGATCTGTAATCACAACACGGATTGCAGACGAGTACTGCTTTTTTATCACTTTCATTATTACCATTAAGTCCCGATGGTGGAAGAAAAAAATATACAGAAGCGAAAGTAAAAGGAAAACGTTATTTTCGATATTAATTATGATTTGTTAAGTTTAGAAATTACTGTTAATATGTTTCTTTTATTATTATTATAATATGCAGAACTGTATGACCAGTTGGATTGTAGAATAATAATATAATTGTTTTAAAATGGCATTGTTGATGGGTATTTGGATTGATGTCGTTTGCTTATTGGCTGAATTTATATTGTCAAATCTGTAAGCGATAGTCATGATTCTCAGACGTAAGTAATAATTTAATTTTCACTCATACAAAAATTCCTCGGAAATATTATTAACGAACAAAATAACCATTTTTCGAACCGAAACAATATTAAAGGACTCTCTAATGGGAATATTTGTACTGGAAGGGTCGCCTATAGGCGCCCCAAAATATTTTACGTAGACGATATATCGGTAGCGAATTTGAGAAGAGTTAAATTAGCTCGACAAATCGACGAGCTTGCGTGAAACAAAAAAAAAAATGCTAGGATCAATAAAACTGATGACGCATCACTTCTTTTAGCCTTCTACACGGGATACAATATCGGCGTGTTTTCCGACGAGATTTCATGGAACTGTTTCGCATGCAGAGAACGGCATCAAACATTCGTGTTTGTGCTAATGGAAATAGCGATATTAAACAACGATGAAGCTTTGAAGTATTTCTTGGTAAATGACCCAGCTTTGTTAGACAGTAAAAATATCATAAAAGAATGCAATTGTTAGATCTATATAATAAAAGTACGACATTTTCCTTTAATTAATATTCTGGTATACATTTTCATGTTTTCTTTTTAAAATCTGAAAGCAAAAATGTATATATTTCTAGCAACGAAACTCAGTGAAAGCAGTTTCTCACCCTCTGTGAAGGTCTTCTAAAGTGTCAACACCGAATTCATTAGAGTCGTTTCACAGAAGCCAATTAACAAACACTTATATACTAAATAAAATAAGGGTCTATTCGAGATGTTAAAATTACAATTTTTTTTTTCAGTTACAAAACTTAATACTCAAACCTAATTCAACGTTACAATATCATTCTCGTTCCGTTTGTCCATCTGTACATTTTTCTGATTAAAATAATTGAACTTCCTAAATTACTTGCTATTCAACTGAATCATATGATATGTAACCAATCTCATTAAAATCATGCATATCAATTCGAAAAAAACAGACGCCTGTCAACAAAACAACTTTACATATATTAAAAATTTACATATATTAAAAATATACGAATTTTAATATTAGGTGAACGACATCAATCGTAGTAACAATAGGAGTGGGTTTGGGACACGAATCATAACAGCGACCGGCATCGGGACTGAACTTGGATCAGGATTGATTGGAGACGGAAAAATGAAACTGGGACTGGGTTCATGTTCAGGATTTTCTGTCCGTACGGATAGAGCCATGGCCAAAATTAGAATATAAATATATAATTGACATTACTAATTGATAATATTATTATATACATCGAGGCGTTAGTTATTCCCTACATTATTTTTAATGTGCCACCCTTAACTGACAAGTCTCAATAAAATTGTATGATCAGAAAGTTCATTTTCGAAGTTCGAAGCCTAAGGCTCGGAGACGATTCTTGAAATAACATGAGAATTTTTGTATTTTTTAGATACTACTTTATTTCTCTCCAACTGTAGCGGCTTTCCCAAATTAAATATTAATGATTTAATAAAAATAATACATAAGTATTTATATACCTGTAATTTTTTTATGTCATTGTTCAAAAATTACTTGTGGACATAAAAGTACGAGGTACCCGCCGAAACACACCTTGTACTACAACTTGTATGCACAATGACTTGCGTACGTCTCAATTTTCCAGGGTAATACTATGGTCGACGTTATTAATCAAAATAGGGTTTATATAATTTTACGTGTAACTATGGCATTACCATATTGCGATTGCTTAAAAATTTTAATGGCATGTTTGATTGGATAATATTGTATTCATACCATTCGAAGCTGGTGCGTTTAGAAAATATCGAAGGCGAAAAAGTAATATGTTGATGGTGTCAAGACAGATCGGTGGCCGTGAGATGATAACAAGAAAAACTCACTCAAAAATGAGGTCGCAATATGGCAATAACTGCACAAAACAGTGTGTGATGTGTAAATGTAGGACTTGTTTTCTCTTTTTTCTTAACCTTTGTGCTGTGTTGCGATGAGTTCTTCTTGTGAACTTCTAAAATTTTAGATTTAAACCGATAGTTACTTCAGTTTACATATGTATTGTGCTTAATACCTGGTTTCCGACGCACGCGCCACTGCACCGGCGGTGCGGGGCTGCCCGACGAGGCCAGCTTGACGTTTTTACCTGGAAAAGGTAGCTGGAATGACAAAGTATTCTCCGATTTTTTTTCGGGACTATTCGCTACGTGCGAAGTGTATGGTGAGGGAAATACATTCGAGCACAACACACGCTGTGTAACAAATTGGTAAGATTTATCGGAAAATGCAGTACATTTTGAATAAATTTTGTGTGTAACTTTAGTATAATTATAAATATTAACGTAACGAGGAAAAATATATATCAATAAGCCGCTAAATTAAAGTTGAATTGAAATAAAGGTTGAAAAGAAACTTAGAAAACACAGAGACGGTTTGTTCTTTACAGAACCTTCAAGAGACCTTACAGACCTTCAAGGATATTTTCATGAATTTCGCATAACTTTAACCTCTTTAATAACGAATTTAGTTTTTTGCGTAAACTATTTTGCATATTGCGTAAGCCAAAATGATTAAGATTTCGTTAAATTTAAGACAAAATATTAGGTTAAAAGTTATTTCGTATTTTATAAGTATTAAAGTTGCAATAAAATCTCTTCGGTTGTGGTGCTTGTATCTGACTAGTTTTGATGCCATTAAATATATGACATTTAAAAAAAATTAAAAATATAAACGGTGTTCCGCCGTTTTTCCATTGTTTTTCTGTCCCCCAAAATGAATGAATCGAAAGTAGAAATTCGGTATATTTTGAAGTATTGTTACAAAAAAATATTAAAAAAAAAAATTTTTCGTTTTTTAGTGTTAAATATTTACTCAATAAATTACGCAGTTATTTTATTAAGTATTACAATGTGTAGGCCGAGTAAAGGTGCAGCCCGTATGAGGAAAAATAGGAATAAAGAAACAATATTAAAAAATAAGAAACGATGATCAAAAAATCGTAAGAATGCTGTATTCGTTCCCAAGAATCACTTTTGGCTCGAAATAAAAGGCTATCGCAAATGAGAAATTGTAATATATTCGTTCCCAATTATCACAGGAGTCTCTAAGTGAAATAATCAGTCGACTTAATCCTATCCATGAACTTTTTAGTCTGTGAGTCGACTGAGAAGCGCCTGCGCATCGCCTAGATGTAATACGAAACCGCTCAACTAATGACTCCTGAACGACGTCAACATCGACTCGATGTTATTAAGGAAGGCATTAGAACAGAATTTCCTTTTCAACGTACGCTAAAACTGGATGCGGTAAGAGAGCGTAATTATAAAATGTTGAGCATTGAAAATGAAGAATGAGACAAACCGTTTGGCGAAACATCCCAATGGGACCACCTCGGAAATGCGCTCTTTCGAATAAAAATAGAATTTTGGAAATCGGTCCACAATTGACGAAGAAATCGGTGAACATACATAAAAAAATATACAGTCGAACATAAACCTCTTCCTTTTTTGAAGTCGGTTAAAAAAAAAAGAAAAATGCGACACGAGTTGCGAAAACAACTTTTGACGTTTATGGACTTAATGCAGTGTCGGTAAGTGTAGCACAAATCTGATTCAAGCGTTTTTAATCCGGTAATTTTCATGTCAAAGATATACCTCGCTCTGGTCGATCTGTTATAGATAAAGTCGATGCCATCTTGAAAAAAGTAAAGCAAGATCGGTTAGATTATAATACTGTTATAATCCCACCAGAATTTAAAGGACATTATTTATCGCCAGGCAAAACCATTAATTTGGATCTCTACTGCCAACAGATGATGAGACTCAAGCAATAAGTAGAAAACAAACGGGCTGAATTGTTCAACACAGGTTGTGGTTTTCCATCATGATCACGCCAGACCACACAGATCTTTAACCACTCAGGCTATATTGAGAAAGTTTCATTGAGAAGTGTCAATGCATCTATTATATAGCTCTAACCTTGAACCTTCAGATTTTTACCTGTTTCGGTCTCCAGAATTCTTTAGGTAGTGTTATGTTAACATAAGACGTCCCAAAATTTCTACAGCAATGGGATAATGTCACTATCTACAAAATGGCAATAAGTTGTTGAGCAAAAATAAAAATATATATTATAATTAAATGTAAATATAATATGATGAAAAATTATCTTAAATTTATGTATAAAAAAGGAAAAAAAAATCCCGTTCTTATATTTTACAAAGAATATGTCTTTATACGTTTCTTAAAATCAAAAAAGATTTTTATCTATATATGCTTACTTATTTATACTATTACTAACAGGAGTAAAGAAGAATAACTTTCAGAAGTAAAGAAGATCAAGAAAGAAACTTAATGACCAACAATTGACGACGGTGGTTTTATTTTTATGAAAATAATTTAATTGACATAAATTTTATTTCATTATATGAATAAAAAAAGTAGTAAAATTAGATAATCGAATGAAACAGTTTTAATTTAACGTTAAAAAATAGTCTTTTCATTTGGAATCCCCTATTAGAAATCTTTGGAACTACTTTATCAAGAAATATTAAAGTTCTAAAGGTTGCTAACAGGTGGCGCTAATATTGACAACAGATGGCGCTGACATGTATTTGCATAACTGGTTGGTTTTCCCACCAGATGGAACAAAATTAAAATTATACAATGTTAATTCTCACCCGGCCAGCACTTTTGAAAGTCCACCACGTTCTGCAACGAAAAATAAATACTATTATTAGGTAATTGTAGTTATAAATTAAATAAAACAGTTAATTTTCATATACGTTGCTGCCTATCGCGATTTTCCTTTTATTTATTAATAATTAATCATAACAAAGTTACCAAAGAACTATTCGATGCTGTGTGTATGCTGCGTGTGGCTATGTAAGTAAATAATGAATATCGAAGCTCAAGATCGATGATACAAGTGAATCAAATGATAGTGTGGAAAGCACTCAAAATTAAACTGATCTCAATTAAACTGATCTCAGCGCACGCTATGGTCGTAATTTGAAAATTTTAGGAACGACTCTTCAGATAAAAAGATAAAACATTTTCCTAATTGTGTACCTATACAATAATTACATTGTAAGTACCTCATACAATATTATTATTAATATTTTAAAACCAATAGTATTATACATTGTGTTGTAAACTAAAAATAATAGAAAAAGAATCGGATGCACAATGAGAAATAAAAATTAATTATTCTATAATTTCAGTTAAGTGACAATGTATCGTGAATAAAAGCATATTGGTGTTCATAGACAACAGTTTTAAGGATAATAATTTAAACAATGTTTGAAAACTGTCTTTTTTGTGGTTGACAAAAGTTACTATACAAACAGAAAACAAACAATAATGCCCGAACGTTTCAATTCAGTTTAAGGCAACATATTACTTAATTATTTAAAATACTCCATAACACTCAATAATTGAAAATTTATTCAAAATTGCTAGCCCAACAAAAGTAGGTATAAAATTGAATTGTATTATTTGCTCTCATTTCATAAGGGAGTTCTTAGTTTCGCTTACTTATTACAACTGACCCTAGTACTCCACTATTGGAAAGTCGAGCTTTGTAGCCATCATTTGTATATTTGTGTTACGCTCCTGTCTCGTCCATTTAGATATTGTAAAAATTGCATGTATTCATTATAAATACGTGTCATTTTTACATTATCTAAATACATATCATGCTATAATATTTTTAGTATTTAGAAAAACCATTAGTAAAAAGTAAGAAATTACTATTTGTTTAGAAAATTAAATAATTCGCAGGTTGGTGACAACTGTTGTATAATAGCAACTCTGATACAGAGGATGGCAGGTTTATGGTCTTTTTAATTGAATGGAAGTAGTTGGGTAGTCTAAAAAACTTTCTATCAAACGTCATTTGTCATGAAATAGCGAAAACGTATATCACATAGCACATTCACATAATAAATAAGTAAATTATTTTATTGAAAAAAGTTTCAAAAGGAAGACTATACATAGTGTGTCTCCTGAGGTGAAAATGAAAAAGATAATACTTACCGGTTTCGATGGTGTTTAATAAATTTGTACTTCGTGTATTCAAATGATTATAATAGTACTAATACATCACTTGTTTAGGTATTTTTTTTTATCATAGAAAAAATCACAAACGTATAATAATGAAATAAAAATAAATTCGTATTGGGATAATCTTATTGAAAGCAACAACAATACTAAATATTTTTGTTCTTAGATAGCAGAACAAAAACAATATGTATGTTCGGCCATTACTATAATAATACGTATGACACAACAAAAAACTATTCAGTAATAACATATAAATATGAATATTTTCTACTCTTGGTGTATTTATTTTGCCCAATGTAAACTATCATTTCAAATCATTTAGCGGAATATTTATGAGTATGTTCCGGACGTTACATTGCATCATACCGGCATCAAATATTCAACATTGGCACTCAAATTGTGATTGATTTCAGATGCGATAAACGAGTTGAAAGAGCACTCAAAAATACATTAGAAGTGTTTGTAAAGTACAAAACATTTGTTTCAACACGTGTTTTGTTTATTGTATACTTTTATTAGTAAAATATCAGTTTTTAATTCTATTTTTTCATTAATGTCTCCTGTTATACAAATTTTTAAAGATTTTAGATTATCGTACATCAAAGTATTTAAGTACATTATAATAAAACAATCGAACTGACTATAAGTAATTATTGACGCTTCCTATTCTGATTCGAGCTCCGGTCATCCTCATGCATATAAAAGGTCCTAAATCTAAAATAGAGAATTATCGCCCTATCTCAGTACTTAATACAATTGCCAAATCGTTTGAAAAAGTTTCTATAAAAATATTTATCTCCTCAATTCTAAAGGTATTTCTAACACACAACATGGTTTTTGTTTGGGGTCGTTCCACAGTGTGTAATTTGACTTGTTTCGCTGATTATATGTTAAAATAAACGGAAAGGGAAGGACAAGTTGACATTATCTATCCGGAATTCGACAAAGCATTTGATCGTATGATCACGTCGTATTACTTGAAAAATGAAATACATTGGATATACATGGCGACTTGTTGCACTGGGTAATATCATATCTTACAAATAGCTCTATAAAGTCAGAGTAAGATTTTGTATTTGTCCCATACGGTGTCCCTCAGAGCTCCCGTTTTGGTTCTATCTTTTACAGCGTTTATTTTTCGATATTGGTTTGAGCTTTTCCAGTGCTAATTATTTATTTTACACTGATGATAATAAAAACGAAATTCCACAACGTACTCTTGCAAAAGGATTTAGATAGATAACCTATTTAATTACTACACAAATAATTACATAACCTATAACAATATAATAGAGCATTTCATATTCTGTAATAACTTTAATGGCTTTGCAATTGAATGGATGAACATAGTGCGTAATCTGGAAATCTTATTATATTCTAAAATAAATATGCAAGTCTAAACAAATAGATTCCTTAAGAGACAGAGCTTAACGTAATATCAGTTTTATTGTAAGCGCCTGACAACCGTTAAAGCGCATTACGAGTGTCAAAATTGCTTATTACGCTTATGTTAAATATGTATGAACGTTCCATATAGTCATTGTTTTACGCTATAAATATACACCGTTTTAAGCGAATCCAAAGGATTTTGCAAGTATTGCACCTCAATTGTAAATTAAAAAAAAAAACATAAAATTGATTAGAAAATTGTCGTATATTTAACTAAATGGTTTTGAAAAAAAGCCGTGACGTTCTCAACATGCCTGACGTAGTCTATGGTCTTCTATTGTGTGAGGTGTTAAAAATACATAATAGACGTTTGCCTGCAACATGCATTAACATGCAGCATGCAAACCCACCGCTGACCCTCGAATCTGCCCCACCACTACGAAAAATTGAGTATTGATTCGAGAGGATTGACAGATGTCGAACACCTAAGCAAGTGTTAAGTTTATAATTATTTTAGTCCGATAATCGTTATATTGTTAATTTCTGCGTAAGCGTCAATAGTCTATGGCCGCTTGGACTGTGCCGAATATCCCGCAGCTATTTCACTCTTTGTCCTTATAAGACGCACTAGACATACGCCGTTCTTTAGTATCCCATCTCATTTGACAAATTTTGGTAAAAATACACGTTCCTCTAGGATTTTAAAAATATTTTAATACAACATTTTAAAATGTCGGTGTGTTATTTGGCTTTAAGAATATATTTGAAATTAAAAACGATTCAACATATTGGGCGATAATATCAGTTAATATGGTTATATTAAAAGCGAACGTGTTTTTTTTGTTTTTGGAACGAAATTTCTTAACGCGGCTTGGCGGGAGGTGTTAGATAACAGAAATCGTAACGTAAGAAAAAAGCGTTGTGCCTTCTTCATTTGATTTTGTGCAACTGTTTCTCTCTTTCTCTCTCTCTAACAAACACTAGTTATTAACCAAGTGTGATAGCAGCCGTGTGCGACGCGGAGATATTTTTGTTTTTAAATATCTATTTATTATGCTATATGCATTTATAATGAATAATAATGTCATTGAGATAATTTCTTAATGATTATTTTTCAATTTTATTTGGTTCTGGAGAAGGAGTTTTTAATTATAAGTCTTTAATAAACTTATGTAATGTACATATGAAAGTGCCACATATTATAGATTTTAAAAATGATATACTTGTACTGCTTGGCAAACTTAACGAACTTTTTAATAATAAAAAAAAACGAAGGATGGTTGAATGGCTGTTTAATTCTTTTTTTTTATACAATTTATGATTGCTTATTTTATATGTATTATATTCAATTTTAAGTAAATGCATATTTTTTTAAAGATGTTATTTTGTATTTCTCGTTTAATTATTCTCAAAACTTGTTACTTTATTTTACTGTTGCTGTTATTTGATATAATGCAAAATGAAAGGAAATTCGTTCACATCGGGCGGTTCCACGACACCTCTCATTTTTTTTTTGAACATGTATGCTTACATATTTTATACAGAATTACTTAATACTTATTATTTACATGTGATTTTGTCTTTTCTCGACGATTTGTAGTTAAATATTTAACTAACCAGAGGGTCATGTCTGATTGGCTTTGAATTTGTAATTGCCTGTTTTAATTTAGTTTAAGATAGATATGCTGTTGACATCTCGCACAAAGAATTTAAAAAAAAAAATGATAATTTCATTATCAATACATGAAACATATATAATGTAATATTTGCAACTAATTTAGATATGACACACCTTAAGCGAAAGCGACAAAAATATTTTTTAGACACTGTGATATCAACGTAATTGGGTTTCAGCAGTGGTAGATTCCTCGTCAAAAAGTTAATGCACTAATCCGGCGAAGCTCGGTTGGTGGGCTAACGGCAAACGAACTCGGCCAGCTCGGTGGTCTAATCCTTTCTTCTCTTCATAAAAGTTATCTGCTTAATTAAACGCCGAGGAACGCAGGATATACAGACATTTCAGCTTTTGTGGTTGATAGAACTTACATTTAAAATTAGTAGCCTTGGCAATTTTGACCTGGAACCATGGATATTATTATACGTACGAATGTGTCTAAGCTGATTCAAAAAGATCTACTAGTTTCTTTTAATTCCTCTATTCGGTAGTATGCAGGATGGGTAAAATAATAATTCTGTTATAATTTCAGCTCTTAATATTAAGAAGTCCTCAACGGGATTTTTTATGTCCCATTTAAATAGAACAGTAATAGTTCTTTTCCAGCTTTGGAATTTTATAACTCGAAAACACATCCGTGCAAGAATAATTAAAATAGTTTTTATAGTGCATTAAAGGTTCTAAAATAAAAGTTCCATTAATACTTTTCATAGCACCAGTTGTTAAAAAGTTATTCAAAATTCTATTTATAGTAAATTTCAAGATTTTATTACTTTTCCGGTAAAACTGTCTGAACATTTATAAAATATCATATAGCCTTTTGGTAGAGAATTTTTTAATCTTTAAAAATATTTTATTAAATAACTTATAAATCTTACAGTTCTTCTTATAAGTCTTACAGTACTTACAACCAAAACAGTCATAAGAAAACATCAATTATAATAAAAGTTATAATATTTCGACAGAGTTGTTATTTCAAATTTCTGCGAGCATTGAATAAGGGATTTTGAAAAATAATAATCGATTTTTTTAATGAATTAACATTTAACGTTTATAAAGACTTCACACGCTATATTATTTTTTTGTCACAAAAAGGACAGAATAAATATGCTTGAACGTTATTAACAATAACTGTAACGTAATTTACAGTATAGATCACAGATATCTGACTATATCATCGGGTATGAGACGATGATTGTACTAAATAATTAATCGCAAATAATTGTTTATTTAAAAATAAACGGGTGCTACTTCCTTCATTGAATAAATTTTACAATAATGTAAAACACAATTAAGCATGTTAAGTTCTTAAAGTAATGTATAGTTACATAGTAAATAACGAATGTCCTTAAGTAAAACATTATTACAAAGAAAGCATAAAACGGGAAAAACCATCTGGCTAATTCCCACGAGCGCTCTCATTGTTGCGCATGTTGACTTTATAAAAGACCTATATATTTCTGATTGTGAGGAAATTGGTGATATTTCTCCTTTTATTCTTTTGTATACGTTTTTCTTCTATTTTCTAAGCCCACGCCTATTTCGTAGAAGGATGGGTAGAGTGCACAGATCTCAACTTGGTACGATTTTGGCATGCGCGTCTTGCTTCATTCGCATCCATCAAAAGTTTCATGCGAACCCTTCGGTTTCGGGTGCTTAAAGTTTATCCTTCTTTGATATGGCGCTTCGACATTTAGTTTGCATAAGATTTTCCAAAGCGATCCGTATTAACCCTTAAGCTTTAAATATTTGTCTTGTCAGTCTACATTCGTTTATTCTTCCCAGATGGCCGAAGCAGCTCGACATACTTTTTTCTACTCTCTTCACTACATCTTTTAAACCACACTGATATCACTGTTCTTACATCTTTTAATGTCACCACACATACTACGCAGCGATCGTGTCTACTCTGCATTGATTCAAATTTCATATTTCTTCTGCTACGTTCAATTTTCACTATTGTAATGACCATAGGGACCAAGGACATCCATACACGTTTATCGCGAAACACTTACTGTTACTGTAGGCAAGGTCCCATTCGCTTAATTTTCCATATTTACTGTCCTCTCAATATCTCCATAATGTTTATTATTTTTAAAGAAAACATGTAGATAAATATTTTAACTTATTAAACTCTTTCACAATATCCACATATTGTGATAGATACTATTCAGTCATGTTTTCATTGATTGCAAACACCTTCTTAGTGACGTTTATTGTCATACAATCTTACTGATATTATTATAACAGTCTTTAAACAAATGTTTTACGCGTACTAGTTAAAAATACCACTGTAAAAATATAAGACAATCTTGACTATGTTACAGTTTTATCAATTATCTGATATTGATTAAAGCACATCAAACTAAAAAGTAAAAAAAAATTCTTAATATAAGCTGAAAAAAATAATGAATAATGACAAAAAATACTAGTATTATTGTGGAAAAAAGTGGGTTGCTCTATATACGAAAAATATCGCACAAAGTGCCCCACGCTTTTTATTTTTTTTAAACTATATTTATTTTTCACATTTTAGTTCGATTGACTGTTAAATTTTTTTTTACAGTATTGTCTTTCCTCAACAGTTGCTCTATCATCATTTTTCCATGGTTGCTATCGTGAATTTTAGTAATCTTCCAAGTCATTAATATTTACTGATGTGTAAACAGTTTCGAACATTAGTTCAAACATCATCAGCCACTTGCTCTCACGCAGACGATCCTGGCGATCCTGATCAGGATAATGAGATACACTTATCAATTGTATTGTCGCCAATTCTTGATAAGTGTATAAGGTTTGAATTAAATCTGGCCGTTCAAAGTGGGACAAAATCGAGTCCAAAGGAGTCGGTTACAAACAAACGAGCTCACAAACTCACAAACCCACAAACTCACAAACATACAAGTGAAGCGTGTATTATAGTATGTGAACCGGAATTCAGTGACTTTGTCAGTGTCATCATAATAACAATTAAGGGATTAATTTTGTGTAACTTTATTACATTACATATATACAATGCCAAGACGTAAAAAAATATTTACAAAACCTCAAGAGAATTCAAAAAAAAAAGTAGCACATTAAACTGAAACAGAAGAACAACGAGAAAAACGTCTGTCGAATATTCGTAAAGTAGTGAAAAGAATTAGAGAAAATTGAACCGAAGAAGAAAGAACATATATTAACGAAGAAGCGCTATCCCGAATGAGAACTCTCAAAAATGGTCAATCTGCTGATCAACGTGAAGTGGAAAATAGAAGAAGTAAAGAAAGAATTTAGAACTTCAGGCATTCTATTATGATAAAACAATACAGTGAACATCCAAATATTGAACCACCAACACGAACAACTCTAACAGCCTTTCTAGAACTATGCCAGAAAGATCCATGTGTTAAGACTTTACTTTACTCAGAAGTGCCAAGCTATTATACATGGGATACAACAAGTAAACAATTCAGTCCTCGAAAACGTGGAATGAACATGATGGATTGTTCAAGAGTAACACAATAGAACGAGTCTACACAGTGCATTCAAAAAAAAGGTTGAATGTTTCTATCTACGCTTATCACTTCACATTATTCGTAACCCAACGTGTTTTGAAAATCTAAAACTTGTCAATGCTTACATTTGTAAGACATATCGTGAAGTATGTCAAAGATTGGGTTTACTAGAAAACGATAATCTTTGGGAGTTAGTTACGGTTGAAGCAGCCCAAACGGCAACAGCAAATCAAATTCGTGTGCTATACGCAATTGTATTAACGACATGTAATCCTTCTAATCCAAATCGACTCTGGCTAAAATATCGAGAATATATGAACGATGACGTCTTGGCTGAACTATGACAATAAAACTCGGATTTAGAAATTAATTTTAACGAAGAAATTTTTAACAAAGCTTTGATATTGATAGAAGATAAACGTTTTTACAATATTTAACCAAACGTTAATACAACTAGGTGTTCAATCTCCTAAACGAAGTCACTTGGATGCTATGAACAGTGAATTTTTAAAAGAAACAAATTATAATATCGACAAATTGAGGCTTTACATCCAACACAACAAACCTCATTAATTGAGAGTCAAAAACAGACATATGATATAACCATGAATAATAATAATAAAAAAAAAACAGTAAGATGGTATAATATTTTTAGACGCACCTGGCGGCACCAGGAAACATTTTAAATAAATTTAATTCTAGCTGAAATCCGTGCAAATAAAGAAATTGTCGTCACATGCTCACGAATAGATCACCTCGAAATTTGTTAATTTACAGTCCAGACAATAAAACTATAAATGTAGTCTATAAACAGATATTGTAAAACGAAATTTTATAAAAATTAACTAAAATAAAAAGTGTAAATGTATAATATAATATGTAAATAAAACATAAATTTTCCATTCCTAAGGAGTTTCTTATTTTGACTTATAACTGTTTGAATGCGTTAATTATTAAATTAATTTTATATACTCTATATATACTGTATATTTAATGGTCAAATAAGTCTCTCAATATCTAAGATAGAAACCTATAATATGTACGTAAAAAAATGGAACCTTAAATATTTTTTATACCATTAAACATGTATTTTAACCCGAGCAACGCCAGGTTTCGCTGCTAGTTATATATAATTTTATATATCTTATAGTTGCGGAAGTTTTTTCAATCAGAGAAGTGTACTGCCGGATATCTTAACGAAAAAGTTTTGGTACGTAATTCATTTTCTTTAGCCCCACGGGAACCGGAACTTACATTAACTTGATCACGACGAAATAAAGTAAACATTCTTCGATTTAGAAACCATTCCCAAACTTATAGCTATTATTTAAATGTGTATCGACTAAATATTGTCAAAACAATATTTATTATATACATACGCGGAAACAAAACTGACAAAAACTAGAGTTGTGGTTTGCTTACGAGGATTTTGTTCTTATGGAAGCAAACTTAGATAATGTAATAAATTGATAAAGTTGTATTTAGTACGGAGTAACAAAAAAACGGAGCATAAAAAAACCTATAAAAATGTAAAGTAATTCGCCCATTTTCGTACTTACCGAGTATCTGTGTACGACCTCTGTAGTTTATTTTATTACTCTAGCTAATTTGAATCTCGAACTAACTAAACTCCATTCCAATGAGCTAGTGCAATAATTGTGCGTGTGCGTGTGCGTTAGCGTGCGCGTGCGTGTGTGTAGAAGATATATTGTATTATATTGTATATAAAGGATTTTAGATGAAAAACAGGTATTAGAATCTAAATTGCTATTGCAATGGCGCATACGACAATGAGATAAATACCTTTATACTAAAAACCATCCAAAATATTAAAAAAAGGTTACGAAACCAGACGTTTTTTGGAGTATGACACTATATGGAGGTGTTGAATAAAATTAAGCATACAAAGCATAAAAAATGGCTGCAACCATTTGAGAACCGGCGGATGGTGGAGAAGATGAGTTGAATAAAAAAAACTAAGAAATAAATGGAATAAAATGGGAGAAAAATATCAGCTTAATAGGAACGTTGATATATTCCGTCATTTGAAACCGAGGAGAGGATTATCTACAATACGTATGACAGTAGTGTTACATAAGAAGCGGAAGGGATTTTACAATAATATCAACGTCGTCTTTATAATACGGTTGTCCACAATACATTCAACATTTTAGACAATACAGTTGTATATTGCTATAAGTGATTAGCAGCGTAAATACAAGTAGTAGATACATGACAACGCACGTCTTCATAAACGGTTTGCACCAAAATTCGTTTTACTCTCTAACCTATTATATATTTTTTTACCCTAAAAGCTAAGCGACTATAAAATTAACTCATCCAATGTAAATATTCGTATTGCACATTACAGAACCGTGTTGTCAGATAATGAAAATGACGTCAGTTTTACGAGGGAAGGGGGTATTAAATATTAACACTATGATGATTGTAGAAGCTTAAAAGTCGAAAATTGTCAAAAATTAATGGCCTAATATATGGGACGTACCCTTATGACAGGCAATAATTAGATGAAGGAACACGATAGAGCAACTTTTGCGGAGAGGTAATCTTATAATGAATCTAATAGAGGGTATGAAATAAGAAAAGACCAAAAGGAAAACTATTTCGGTGCAAGGAAAGGAAAAATTAAATATACAGACAACAATAGGGAGACGGAGCGATTGAACAATGAAGATTGTTGTGCCGGCAAAAGCAAAGTTTTTTAAATAACAGAAGTATCCAACTAGTCTATCTATTTTAGTTCTATTAATTTTCAAAAGTACTTTCTAAAAAAGCGATACTTTTAAAAAGCTAGTACCTTATCAAGGTAAAATAGCACTTATTCATAATAACAATAACGTTGAAAGAGAATGTTTATATGATATAATAAGCTAAGGGTTATTAATATCATTTAAGATAATGTATTTAGAATAACACTTTTGCATTAAATAATGTTTAATTTCTTAACAACAATTTTTATTATTATGTCAGCAGTTTGCTATTTATAACAATTAAAACAATTTTAATAGTCAATACGTAGATAAGTAGTGTATTGTAGACAGTCGTAAGCATAACTTTATTATGTTTTTTATTATTTAATACTTACAATTCTTTTCGATATAAAGTAAGACATTTGGCACTGCTAGTCATAGATATTCATAAATCAGATAAAATAAATGCATTCATACTGTTGCCATAATGTGTCCAATGTAAAATACCTTCTAATATTAAGATTGCATATTGTATAAATGAAAAAAAAAAAAAAAATTATTGAGTTTGGCTCTGAAATCTTGTCCAATTTTGATATTACAAAAGATTATAAGAAGAACAAGGAAAATATTGCTATTCATTATAGTTCAAGACATATCGTTAGAAAAAAAAATTAAGTGTTTTTTTTGCATTTTTTTATAAATTGCTCAACCGATAGATTCCAATATATATTCAGTTGTTCTCCTTAAAAAACAACGTCGATCGTTACTAAATTCATTAAAATCGGTTTATTTTGCAAGAGATATTATTAAGAAAAAAATTTCAAAAAAATTTTTATAATAGATTTTTTTAAACTGCCAGCTAATTATAAAATAGAACCAGTTGTTTATTTTAAAAAAAACAGCGTCGATCGTCTCCAATTATATTAAAATCGGTTGGTTCGTTCGAAAGACAAGCTTAATGAGCAATTCGAAAAAAATAACTTTTTTTTTCATTTTTGTTTCTGTTTAAAAAACTGCGTAGAATGCCATATATCAGATCAGAATTGAACAACATGTTTCAAAGATGTTATAGTTAAGAAAAAAAATGCGATTTCTTAATACATACAGATTTTTCAATTGCAAAAGCTCAAAACGTAATAAACTATATTTTCGAGCTCGGAGAGATTGAAAAAGCATTAAAATCAATCTTTTGAGTATGAGGAATTCAACAATTACTGCTCTTTCATTTTGAACAATTTGAGCTTGAAACTAGGAAGAAGTTTCAGGGATGGCTTGAAGGGTCAACCTGTTTCAAAATTTTGGGTTCGAAAATTCATAGAGAATATTTATAACTCAAGGAGCTCAAAACACATCGATAAATATCATAGCGGAAAGTTTCAGGGATGGCCTGTAGGATCAACCGATTTACAGATTTTTTTTGATAATCAATAGATAACAGATATTTTCTATATTAGAAAGTCTGAGTGAGTTTATAATCTAGCAAAACACAAAAAACTACATAAATAATATAGGATAACAGGCGCTGTCGTTGCAAGAGTTGACTATAGTTGATCTGTAAGTTTGGCATTTTCAGTTTTAAAGTTATAGAAGACAACTCCTACGTAACATGTGGCATGCGCCTAATTTATAGGCGACTATTTTTTTTTTTCAAATTGACAAAGATGATTCGCATTTTTCGATCTGTACTGGTAATTGACGCGTATTCATGTTATACTATTGGTTTTCTGAATATGTATCCAAATTGCATGATAGTGGTAGCCAATAATTTATTGGATTAACAAAAAAAAGACTATTAAAGCAATAAATACAAATAAACCTATTTTTTTTCTGTCAACATTTTCTAGCGCACCTAGTATGACGTCCTAGACAAGTCTTTCTATAGGACTATCCCTTGCACTCAATATGTTGCCGTGAGTAGGACAGCCTCATCTCTAGGGCGTCATGCTACGCCCGCATGCGAAATACTGGAGTATTTCGCATGCGGGCACAGCATGACGCTACGAGCTCACTGAAAGAAATCTAGTGAATCATGTACTCATTTGCGATTCTCTATTGAAACGTAATGAAACCGAATTGTTTTGGAAAAGATTGATCAGAAATGATAAAGAATGGATTACCTACGACAATAACGTGCGAAAATGATCAATGATCAAAAAGCAAAGAAGCTTAACAGACTATAGCGAAACCCGGATTATCTCGCAATAAGTTAATGCTACGTACATGGTGCTACGCATTGTTCATTATGAGCTATTACCGCCGGGCAAAACTATCAATTCGGATCTCTACTGCCAACAGCTGATGAGGCTCAAGCAAGAAGTAGAGAAAAATTGGTCGGAACGATCAACGGAAAGGGTGTGGTTTTTCACCATGATAACGCCAGGCCACACACATTTTTTGGACACTCAGCAAATATTGAGAGAGTTTGGTTGGGAAGTGTTAATGAATCCACCATAGAGCCCTGAACTTGCACCTTCGGATTTTTACCTATTTCGGTCTCTTCAGAATTCTTTAGATAGTGTTAGGTTAACATTAAAAGAGGACTGTTAAAACAAACTACTAGTCGCTGTTTTTTTTGATCAGAAGTTTCGAAATTTCTACAACAATAGAATTATATCACTATCTACAAAATGGTAACAATTTATTGAACAAAATGGGATATACACATTATAATTAAATGTAAATAAAATATGATGAAAAAATATGTTGAATTTGTATACAAAATATGAAAAAAAATTTCCCCGAACTTATACTTTACAGTCACACCACCTACCGAAAAGAGCAAAGCGTCTACCGCGGTAACTAGTACGATTTGTTCTAAGGTATTATTATTATTACTACACTAATTCAAAACCGGAATTGATAACGGGACCAGGATGAAATTTAGAATTGAGGTTTTTATAAGATTTCATGAAGGACAAAAGTTAGTTTCTCCATAAAGGTCAGAACCCAAAAAGTCATTTATTATTTCTAAGATTATAACGATGTAAGCATTTTTTCTTAAATAATTTATATTTCCTCAAATCTCTTTTCGTAGACCACTAAAAAAATATCTCAATGCGTCCAGGGCGTATAGTTTGTTATACATGTCCTTCAGTCTTGTTAATTGTTGAATTTGAAATATTTCCTAAACATTAAATTTGCATTAAATTTAATAAAGAAGTCATTATAACAGACGACAAATGTTACAAAGCTATAAACTCCGATCAAGTGCAACAGCCGTGTCCCCACAAACCACAAAAGTTAAACCGGGTGTTTTTACTCTACAAATAACGTTGTGCTGGCGAGATAACAGAACATGGCACACTAGAATAAGATTATTCCATACAATGTAAGGCAATGTTTATTTTAATGGTGATTCGCGTTGAATTTTTCAAAAATTTTAATAATATTCTCAAAAATTTTAACGAACAATGATTATTTTCCATGTAACTAGAGAATAATATAACTATTTGAGAATATAAAATATATAAGTGCCTCCCTGCTGCTGTCGTATGACATTCGAGCGTTGGACAGAAGGAATGGCATACTAAAAGATGAATTTCTGATACTTTTCTTACATTCACGCTTAATGGTTAATATATCAAACATTTATTTGTTAATTTTTTGAGACCAAAAACTTGATTTCTTTTACAGCTTGCTTGTTTTATTTCAAACCCACACGTGAATTATGAAAGAAGTGTTTTTTGAGAAATTCTTTAATTTACTGAAATAATACTGATCTAAACACATTTCGTCGTAAGATTTACTCGCCACTGGAATTACTAGCATTCGATGAGTCAACGCTTACATTTGAAGCTGACATGACCGGTATTAAACATTAGAAACGAAAAAAGAAAATGACTAAACAAAAATGCTCGTGTGCTACCTCGTGCACTAATCAAGGTTATGGTTAGGGGCCCGTCACACGATGCTCTCCGGCGTAAATCTTATCACTGCCCCGTGACGCCAATCCCATAAAATCCGACCTAATTCCATAATCCATTCGTAGCCGGAGTGCGATGTACACACGCACATCACAGATTGGAGCGTCATTTTGCCACATGCATAAATGCTAACGCGAAAATAAAATAATTTTGTTCTGATGGGGAACACCTCTCGGAAATGACTGACGAAAAAAAAAGAGAGGATTGGAAAAACGGAACATTCGTCGAATATCTACATTTTTGAACTCCACGCCACAAAATGAATAAACACGCTGTACCATTGTACTTGTTTTACGTAGACAACAACCATCCCGTGAAAAGCTCTGTTACTGTTTAAAATATTTATGATTTTACGAGATGTATTACAAAATAAGGCAAAGATACCTACCCATACTAATAATATAATACTTTTATAGATATTTCAATACCTATTATATTATTTATTATAAAGCTAGTTACATTTCAGAACTTTTTATAAGTACTGAAACATAACAAATTTAAGTTAAATTTGAACTTTCTGCATGTAGGTTATATCTCACTGGAATATTCTTAAAATTAACGATGAAGTGTAAATCAGTATTTAAATGTTTAGAACTTTAAGTCAGTACTAATATTATTCGCGAAGATACAAGAGTGATGTCATTGCTTTTTGTAAGTTTGAACATTTGATAAAAGTTGTTACATTACTCTATCGTCGCTTATATTTATAGTGTAATGCTTAAAATTCCTAGTTTAGAGAAAGGGACAAAGAAGTAGTAAGCTTTGAGGAGCCGTATTCACAAGGCAGGAAAATTTTTTAAACGTACTTGAAAAAATGTGGTTTTCGTTAATAAACAAAACTACAATTAATTTATTTATAAGCATACATTACATACTTTTGTGATGTTAAAAACATGATTAAAATCATTTCATAAAAAAAATAGGTTAACCCTGTAGGCCAAACCTGAAACTTCCCGCTATTTCCGAGTTCAAAACACTCGAAAATATACGGGATTTGACGCGATGAGTAAAAAAACGGTTTGTTTCGATTTCTTTCGACAACGATTTCTCGCAAACGAATCAACCGATTTTGACCCGGTTTGCGTCAATCAACGTGTTTTTACAGGGTCAAGAGCTGGTTAGAATTTGAAATCGATCGGTCAAGCCGTTTCGTAGTTATTCCAAAAAAAACTGTTTTTTCGATTTCTTTCTACAACGATTTCTCACAAACGAATCAACCGATTTTGACCCGGTTTGCGGCAATCGAAGTGTTTTTACAGGGTCAAGAGCTGGTTATAATTTGAAATCGATCAGTTAAGCCGTTTCGTAGTTATTCCAAAAAAACTGTTTTTTTCCATTTCTTTCGACAACGATTTCTCACAAACGGATCAACTGATTTTGACCCGGTTAGCGGCAATCGACGTGTTTTTAATAGGTTAAGAGCTGATTAGATTTTGGGATTGATCGGTTGAGGCATTTTAAAGTTATTTTGAAAAAACCACTTAAAAAAAAAATTTTTTTTAGTTGTTTGAAAATTTCTCAAAATCTACCGGTTTAAATCGACCCAAACTTTCAGGAAATCTAAGTTTGGCGAAACTCTTTGGAACGCCGTTTAGCGGGCTCGATTCGGTCAAACCGTTTAAAAGTTATAAGAGGTTTACATACATCCACACATACACACACACACACATCCACACAGACATACGGACATCATCTCAGGGATGATTAGGAAAGCTTCCTAGACCCTCAGAACGTCGAGATCTGATGAGAACTCGATTTTTGCAAAAGGGGGTGAAACCAATAACTTCCCGAAAATTTTAGAAAATTTTCAATTTTCTTAGCGGGAAGTGAAAAAACAGCAAAAACCTTAAATTAATAAAATGAATACTCTTTTATTTTATGAGATACGGATATTCAATTTTGCGAAAAACTCCTATGAACAATGCTATATATATTTCTGAAGCGTTTTCTACATTACATTTAATACATGCTTTTAACAAGTTGAAATTTATAGTTATATTTAGATAATTGGTAGAAATATTGAAAAGAAAAAGTTGCAATTGCTAACACACATGTTGTATGCATACGCAAGCAAAAAAAAAAAAAAAAATACGAATAAAGCCTTGCATACAACGTCTGTGTTTTTGCCTTGTTGGTATTCAATTAAATTTTTAAAAGTTGGCTCATGATTTAAAAGTCCAACATATAAAATATTATTTTCATGGTCCATTTAATTAAAAAAATTTGATTCGAAAATTTTTGCGACACAATTGTCCGTTCAGCCAAGTTTATCTTCGTCGCTATTAAATTTCTTGAACGAGTAGTATTGAAATTCTATCTTATACATTTATTAGTTTTCCTTAATAAGAAAAATAAATTTATATTATTTGCTTCACGACTTCTGGCATAAGCCCATCCCCAATCTCAGTGTTATGACAAGCTGTTATTATTGGATCATATTTCGAGTAGGCGTTTTATTCCTAAATATTTACGACATTGGATGGGAACTCGCATTTTTAAATAAACACGTGCATGTCGTGTTCCCTTATTCGCCACGTTACCGTTGTCAAAGTAGGAGGCATCGGCGTGGCGGTACCAGAGTCCGCGCTATTCGGCCACATGAACAAATACAAAACTGCCAAACAGTGATGTCTGTAGAATAACGAATCGGTCGCACAGTCGTGCAATTGTTGTAGCGGCTACGGTGAAATTGTCACGGATAGGCGATTCGAGGTACGGATCGAGTTTAAGTCGGTTTTAGTCGAGGACGAACAGCTGGATTGTCCCTCGTTGATTGCGTTAGGCGCGCAAGTTACCGCGTTTAATGACGGGTAAGTAATGATATCACATTGGTAGCAGAGCAATTAAATGCTCAGTTTATCAGAATTGAGTGTAACGGTTTGTTTATTTGTATATTCGTTGAGAAAGTGTCTCGAGGAACATAAGTGTAAAAAAGTGCATTTTACAGAAATATGTATAAAAAAAAAATTGACGAACGGAAAACAAAAATTTGTTATAAACCACCTGTAACTGTATTTTATTGTTAGGTTCAAATATATATTTAACACATTATATACAATACTTTGTTAATTCATTATAAGAATCCTCCAATCAATATTCGAAGATGGTATAATGTGCAAATTGGATTCTTCGTGTGACGTCGCAGAACATGTTCATGTGACGGTGCTGTTAGCCGCTCCCCCCTTTAATTAAAGTGTCGGGACTCGTCACCCCGCTAATTGCCGTGAAATGAAACGCGTGACTCTAAGCATTTCAAAATAACTCTTCGCACATACGACACGAAGCGAGCCAACGTGACTGTGATTTCGAGTCCCAAGCCACGTTCAGTAATTTGCAAACTTTAGGCGTACTGAAGAAGTTTCAAATGCCAACGAAAAACTCCCAACAGTACTGAATAACTTTCGAATGCCAATGAAAAACCAAACAAATATTAACTTTAAAAGTTGTGACTAAAAAGTTATTTCCGCAAAATTTCGAGCAGTAACACATTCACTTGGTTATAGGCTTTTTTTATACAGGTACTTAACACGTTAAATGGCTTTTGTCTTCATATGTGTGGTGTACCAAAATATTTAATTCAAATTAAGAACAATAATTTGATGGTAATTCCGTTTTTCTATCATCTATCACTTCTGTAATAGTCGAATAATACGAAATAATTATCAAAATGTTTAGTAATGACGCTGCCTGGTTGGAAAAATAAGTGTTGCGAGCGAAACATGTTTCGCTTGTGACGTATAATGCGAGCGTCACAAGGTGGTATGGCGTAGTGTAGGCGTCAAAGAAATTTGTACGTGACGTGGCGTGGCATGGGTGCCCATAGAGTTGCGCCGGCCACGTGAACACCACAATTTAAACATTAATTAAAAGGGGGAAAAGCGAATACATGTGTCAACAATCAAGTATTGGTTTCAGCAGAAGTCCCCAGGTTATAAAGTTTGCTGCCAGGATCATCCCATCTTTCGGACAGGAAATTGCATTTCGAATTTATGAAAATCACTGCTGGCTTCCCCCCTACTTTGGCGTTGCTAAGATAGTGTTCAAATGTGAGCCACAAAGGCGTGCAGGTCTCTGTCTACTGATCGCAGACACCTAATCTCGAGGAACCTCTTCCTAGCTGGTCGAGGTGACCCAAGCTGCGACCTCCTCAATAGCGTGTTAAGGGTTAGATGAATCGCCCAGTATCGGCGATTCCACTGACCGTGTCGGTTCGTAACGTGATTTTAAGGATCGTGAGCGTAGATTCTAGAACTAACTCACTCACGTAATTAATACCTACCTAGATTACGATAGAGAAAACGAATATTTTTAAAAAGTTAGAACCAACAACTTGATACTATTTTTCATACATAAAATGTATGCATAAACTTCTCTTTAAAAGTATACATGTTCCTTGATGCGATATTATCTAAATCAAAGCATGAAATCTAAGGCTAATTATTATCAATAAAATAATTAATAAATGAAGGTTAACCATTTTTAAGGGATATCAAAATTTTATTTAATAAAGTATCAACACTATTATTTACACGAGAACGATTTCTTAAGAGCTCCGTTTTACCTTTTAATACATATAAAATACACAAACTTTAAAATCTCTGACACAATGCTTTTTTAAACCTTTTACTTGTTTTGCCTAAACAACGATGAGCTTTAATTCTGAAATGAAATGTTATAAATATAAAGAAGAAGGAAAAGTTTTTTCGTATCTCATACATACACACACACACACATGCACGCACGCACGCACACACACACACACACACACATATATATCATTTTATAGGTAGTGATTTAATATCCCATTGATGTAGTAATTTTGGGACTTCTGATCAAAAAACTGCGACAAGTAGTTTTGACAGTCCTCTCTTGATGTCAACCTAACATTACCTAAAATTCTTAAGAGACCCAAACAGGTGAAAATCTGAGCGTTTTTGCGGGAAATGTTGGTCAGGGCTATACGGTAGATACATTTACGTACATATTACGTACATTTTACATACATATCACGTCCCAACCAAACTCTCTCAATATTTGCCGAGTGGCTGAAGATGTGTGTGATGTGTCATTTATCATAACGAAAAACCACACCTTTCTGTTGATAAATTCTGTCCGCTTCTTCTCTACCTTTGCTCGAGCCTTATCAGTTGTTGGCAGTAGAGATCTGAATTGATGGTTTCACCCGGCGGTGAAAGCTCATAATTAATAATGCCGTTCCAATACCACCCTACATACAGCATATCCTATTGCGAATTAATTCGGGTTTCGCTATATTTTGTGGAGCCTGTTTGCCTTTTGACAATGATCTTTTTTGCACGTTCTTGTCGTAGGTAATCTATTTTTCATCACGAGTGATTTCAAAGACGGTTCGGTTTCATTACGTTTTAATAGCTTTTTTTGTGTATCCAGCTTTTTTTTAGTCAAAAGTATTTTGTAGTCATTTCCCAGCATTTTAACTAGGTATGTGGTAAGTAGTAATATCTTTTGAAAGTCACATTTTTTTTTCGCAGCTTGGGCGCATTTTCCTTTTCTGGTAATAAAACTTCCAAATGTATCGAATTTCTACTTTAGGTTCACTCATTTTAGTGGAAAGAAAAACAATAAAAAAATGGCGGGACAGCGTTTTTAATTTTCTTTCTTATAAATGTCATCTATTTAATGGTATCAAAACTAGCCAGATACAAAGAGCAGAAACAAAGAAATTTTACTGTAACTTTTTAATTATAAAATACGAAAAAACTCTATCCCTGACCTAATAATATAATGTACGGCAACGGTATTTCGGTGTTGTTGTGTGGCAAAAGAAACATGAAAGTAGAATTATAGCAGTGCGGATGCGATTTCTGCATAACGCGCGCGGAGTGTGCTCGAAAGACGGAATAGGAATACAACGATGTGAGAGGATGGTATGGTTTGAAAAAAGATGTAGTGACCAGAGTAGAGGAAGACACGTTGAAGCAGTTTGGGCATTTACGACGAATGGAAGTACACTGAGGAATGAAATCTGCAGACCGAATGTGTGTGATGGAAAGATCAGCGAAGTATACCGTAGAAAATCTTACGTGCAATCCATAAGAGCATTGTTGGCAATTCAATTAAAAGCCATATTTGTAGCATTCGAAACCAAAAAGCTTGCACGAATCGATTCACGGATGTCAATGAGGCATGAACTAATTTTTAAATGTTATAGTGTCATAAATCTTCTTATTAGAATTTGAAAAAAAAATATATGTATTGCATAAAAACTTTTTTTTTTCTTAATTTGTAGGCCCATGGCCCATTTATTTTAGTTTTCTCCGTCTTCGACTGCAACACAACGAAGGACGTTGTTCGTCAAACAAACCACATTTTTTCAAAACCACTTTTTATGCATCAAGATTAGCGACGCAGAAACGCCGATTTCATTCAGTATAATCGAATTCGATCAATGCAATCACTGAAAATTTCTAACGCGTACACTTTTTCCCCTGTAACGTCCCGGAAGCGAGTTCGTATAGCCGTAAACTCATTTCACAAGTAATAGGGGCGGATTTATCTCGTGAGACGTGCGCCGGAAGCCGATCGATCGACTTTAAGCTTTTAGCTCCTGTCCGAATTATAGCGCGCGTGTGAACGCGTTTAATTGTAATGTTTGTCGTTCGTTTGACGGAAGCGTGAAAACGTTCGGGAACCAACTTCCGCGTTATCGTCAACAAAAAGACAAATTGACAAATTAATTCAAAACATTATTATAAATGGTGTGTCATAAATGACACACCACACACATCTTCAGCCATTCAGCAAATATTGAGAGAGTTTGTTTGGGACGTGATATGTATGTAAAATGTACGTAAATGTATCCACCCTATAGCCCTGACCAACATTTCCCGCAAACGCTCTCAGATTTTCACCTGTTTGGGTCTCTTAAGAATTTTAGGTAATGCTAGGTTCACAACAAGAAAGGACTGTCAAAACTACTTGTCGCAGTTTTTTGATCAGATATCCCAAAATTTCTACATCAATGGGATATTAAATCACTACCTATAAAATGGTATATATATACATAATATACGAATTTGTTTACCAATATTAATCGATTAAATTGATTGATTTTAATGTATTTTATAGTATATGAAAAGTATTTGGACTTTTGAATTTTTTGAATATTAAATTGACGGATTTTGATGATATTTGCGGTTTTAGAAACAATGGATTTAATACTTTTTCAGTTATTAATACAAACGTTTTAGGAAAAAAAAAAACATTTTTGACATTTCGTACTCTATTTAGTCAACCAAACGAACTGATAAGTCTAAAATTATGAATTTTGCGAATCCAATATTAATCAAAAATTAAAAATTCTGAAAATTCCTGTTTAAAAATGTTTTCAACTAAGCGATTACACCAACCGAACTTTTCGAAAGCTCGATTTACCACAATCTCATATTTATTTGATATTTACGTAATTAATTCGTTTAATATTATAGGTGAAATTACAATACATTTGTGTATAAAATTTTATTTAGCGATTTAAAATAAACAAATATTAAATGAGGGTAATTGTAAGATGATTATAAAAACTTTATATGTGCGTACAAGATTTTCGTAATTTTTCCTACTATTATACCAATATAATATCTGCTTATTTTAAAACTCGGAGAGCTAAAAGGAGGCATATTTATATTTAAAATTTATAAAAATAGATACATTTTAACCTTTTTCATATTGTATATTAAATTTCAAATGATTTATTATTTGTATTCATGTATATATGTATGCTTGTATGCAATTATATCCATATTCATTCAAAGGTCCACTTTTTGATGAATTTCATTTCATACATTGTAGCATTAAGTATACGTGTATCCAACAAGTAGTTACTAATAATACATTTACTTCTAGGATGAAAAAACGCAAACCTATAAATAAAATCGATAAGTATTTTGGATCACAAGTAAATATTTTTCGACGCGGTTTCAATATTTGACATGCAGATAATTAATGTGCTTGCATTACAAGAGCCGCGATGGCTGAGCAGTTAAGAGCGTCTCCATCGAACTAGATGGTATAAAACTCCAATGGGTTCTAAATTTATATGAATTCAAATCAAATCACACGCTCCGCGCCTCGGAGAGCACATTAAGCCGTCGGTCCTGGACAATACTGATTTTTCCATTTATCGTAATCGCCATTATTAGTTTGCTGATACACCGATACATATTGAACTCCGCGCTATGATCGTCCATCCTGTATACGTATCGTTCCCGCGCTTAGTTCGATTAATTACATCTGAATTATATTTTCAGTTTTCAAATGAGTTCTATCATGTCTGAAACGACAGGCCTCGTCCAGACAGATTTACGATATCGGCTTTCGCCTAGTAATTTATGGATGTTGTGTTTTCTAAATAAAAATCTCATGAATGCAAATTTTAAATGTTCATATCCGATCCGAACTTTATTATTAAATTAATATTTTATTTGATTACTATTTTCAAATATGCATTAATCAATACATTATCAAAATACAATTTTTAAAATTTTCTTAGTAATTAACCCCCTTAAAAACATTCTAAATAAATATCACAAAAGTATACTTTTTTATAAGTATCGGTATTGTGTAGGCAGAATTGCGTATCTATGCATTCCCAGTTAAAACCTGTCTATAGTAGTATTATATAATAGTAATATTACCTACATAATAATAATACAGTTCGCAAAAAACTATACATAAGAACATAAAAAGGTATAATAAATATAACTAAATGTATTTCAATTCATACAAATTAATATTCATGAATTATTTAATGTTTATGTAAATATTATTCGGTTAGATTGAATATTGATTAGTTATTGAAACATGCCAATGTTAAATACACTATTTTAAAGTGAAATATTTTTTTATTGATTAAAAACTACGTTACGTAATATATAAATATAATTTTAGTTATTGAGACTTGTTTTTCAAACTGACACTAAATAATGGTGGTAGGATAATTAGCTCCTGCGATTGGGATTATAAATATTTGACTCGACTACAAACATTTACCGGATTTTCGTATGATTGCAAGACACGCACAAAAAAAAAACTGTCCAAGAGCATTTCGGATCATGCTTGTTACAGGGTTCCGGAGCCATTATTACAAAGAAATGCACTACAGATGAAAAAGGTACGTCGTTACGCTTTTTCCATGTTTCCCGCAGTGAATAGTTATAAGCACTTTAGTTGCCTATAAAGAACTATTACTATTAAGCTAGTGTATATAAAATCGCACCAGCAAAAGAGTGTATCTTAATGACACGTCCTTTGTTGAAAAGCGCAGTGTTTGGCATTAACTGAATAACGGGGGACAAATTTGGCTATTTTCGAGCGATTGTTTCCAAAATTATTCATGTAATAAGAAAAGTTGCTTAGAAACCTTAAAATGTTTTGAAAAAAACTGTCGAAATATGTACCACACGTCGATGTTTAACGAAAAAAAAATTTTCAGCTTCTGTTACATGTATGGAATGCCCCCTAGAAATATTTATTTTTGTTATTTAAATACCAAATTAAGTAGCAGCTTATACAAGACAGCTACACTATAAATTTCATCAATATACGTCTTGTAGTTTTTGAACAAAATACCTGTGATATACGGATATACGGATGGACGGACGGACGGACATGACGAAATAAGGGTTCCGTTTATGCCATTTTGGCTCGAAATCGTAAAAAAATAGGAGACTGTCATTAGACGCCTTTCAGATGATAAACATCGAATTTTATGGTCATTGAAGGAATTTATAAAAAAGGCAAATGCATCGTACATAGTTTTCTTTTTATATTCAATAAATCAAATATTTGAACTATTCAAATAAAAAATTGAACTGAATTCCACAGGTATTGAACTTTAATACTGTTAATTTTAATTTATAAAATATGCAATACAATATTTTAAATAAAATGCATTTTAAAACGCAAATATACAATTCTTTCCGATTATTGCGGTTTTGTATAGATTTTGTGTATTTGGTCAATAGAGAGAGTCCCACGTTGTGTATTTATTTATCATGTGAGTATTTTTATATTAACAATTTAAAAAAGTTTTTATAAATAAATTATTGGACTACAACAAAATATAAATATATTTACACGTTGTGACAAGGTCTCTTTGTTCCTTCATCTGAGTTCAGTACATAAACGTAATGATTCGTCACGTAGAGTCATATGCGTTTAGTCAGTGTTTCAACTCCGTACGAGTTCCACGCACAGTTAAGTGCACCTCTCTAATAATAGAAAATAAATAATAGTGAACATAAACTTTATTTAGTTTTATTTAACAAAGCCCCCAAATAACCTACATAAATTACATATTTTGTATTACTGAAAATCAAGACTTCGGAAAACCGTGCCAGACCGTTTCACAATTGTATATTATCTAGATTCAATTCTTTCGAGTTTAGTCACAATAGGATTCCAAAAATTCACTCAAACGCAGCAAAAACGGGAAGGTCTCTTAATAAAATAAATATAATTCGGAGATAAATATCCTGTACAAGCGAACTCGGGTAATTCAGATGTACACAAGAATGCCTGGACAGAGCTGATGTGCGGTGACGGCGCGTGCAGTCGAAGTGAAGACAAGAGCGACATGCAAGTGTGCGCGCGAGCATATCAAAACTTGGTTCGCGATATTTTCGATTATTCAATATGAAATATTATCTGTGATTGTGTATAAACATTACTTAACATATGAAAATAATTCAGTATATACTTCATAATACTCTATATTTTTCTATACAGTGTATATTTATTCCGTCTGAGAACCTCAAACAATAGAGCCAGATGTTGTAGCCCACAAGAAATATATTTTTCTTGTAATAATAATAATAATAATAATAATAATATATATAGAATATAAATACAAGACACATGAAGTAGCGTAAAAGTATATAGTATACACGCCATGCATGGCATGACACCAGGCTTGATGACGTAAGACAGCGTCATGACATTTGACGTCACGGCCGCAGTCAAGGTGCGCCAATAGATGTTTACATCGAAAAAATGTCATAAAAACATGAAAATGTCAGTTCCTATACTATTGATTGACAATAATTTTAAAGGTTAACATGACAATAAATTACCGTTTAGTATGTACAATGATAATATAAGAAGTGCAAATATACTATATGTTTTCTGCAAATTTTTTGAAATGTCCAAAAAAACGTCATAGTTCGCAGGCATATGGAATAATCATTATTGTTTTAAATAAAAATCCTTCAGTACTTTTATAATTAAATTAGCAATGAAGTTCACATCACCGCTCACTTGCTCACGTTCTGCCACATTTTCCGATAAACTGAAGAAAAAATTAAAAACTTTATAGATCGTGAAAACCCATTGAGCAATTAGCTCGATCAGTTTCTACGATAGCATTTAGCCAGCCAGACGAAACTGCAAATCTGAGGGCGATTGTACTTCAACTAAAAAGGTAGATCCTAAAATGATTATTTATGCACCGAAAAATTCAGAAGCGGGAACAATTTTTCATTTTGTTCGAACAAAGGTGAAGGTGATGGCTGGCTGGTTGTATTAACATTTGTCTCAATCCACGAGCAAAAGCTACATACGTTCTAAAGTTTGATTACTCAATCACTATAAATTTTGAAGAAATAAATTTTTACGAAAAAATAAAACAAAAAGCGCCTTCGTTAACCTGTGAAAAATCGGTGTCAGCTAAAGCAACGCGAACAGAAAAAAAATCTATGAAGATGAATAGGTAATTACGAAACATGAAGGACTTGTTGGATCAAAACGATATCGAATGATGAAAGCTGAAACACAGCCGCGTCGTGGTATATCTTTAGCTTGCGTCATTTCCATTGACATTTTTTTTTTATTTTAAGTAATTTTATTTTAATTCGTTGTGCAAAATTAGATCTATTTGATTCACATTGCTTTTTATTAATAGAGCTTTATAGGAAATGGCTACTGAACGTAACTAAATTACTATTTTTGAAGAAAGTTTTCTTAATTGTTTTACTGGTACTATACATACACTTTACGTAACACCGACACTATTTAACATAAACTGGACTCGTGAGCACAGTTGAAAACGATATCGGAAACTAGAACAGGATTGGACTTGGAATTGCGATCATGATCGAAACCGAGAATAAGAACAGAGGGACTAGATTCGGGTCCGGATTCAGGTTGGAGTTAATAGCTGGGAGTGAATGCTGTAAAATGCCGAAATTGATGAATGACAGCGATGAACCACTCATCGCTCAATGTTGTCGTACAGAAATAATGCTGATCGATCTGCATTATTTCGTTCCGTGCTATTTCATTTCTTCACAGCTGACTATTGACATAAGAAATGCTGCTTTGGTACTTAACCACCAATCCGATGAAAATAGCGAAGTTATTTTATAACCACGCGGGCAAAGCTGTAATCGGGCATCTACTACATAAATATTCCGTGACGAGTACAATATACGGAGAACTGTTTCAAAACATATTTAATTCGTATATTTCGTATATTCGTATATGTTCTTATAATTTTATTGCAATATTATATATTTTAAACAATCTTTCTTTTTTTCTCTAATATTTTCTAGAAAATTTTACAAATTAAAAACGTTATAAATCGAAGTATAGTATCTCGAATACGTAAACATAACCTGTACGATAATAAATGCTAAGACAAATTTTGAATATTTTGCTAGAGCAATAATACAGTATAGATAATATGACGCGAATTTATCTCCGTCGGGATAATTTTTAATTCAAAAGCGGTCGTGTCTGCTGCGGTACATTACCTAAAATGAATAAGGACAGAATCCCGAGCAACGCAGTAACGGATACATCAAAGAGAACGAAACAAATTTATATTGAATTCCTGAATTACAGTTTCACAGGTCCGAGAATTCATTTCGTCAGAATCGATTTATCCTTCCTCCTTGTTGAGCAAATACAACCTGATACTTATTGACAAGGTCGAATTGTTTATAAAAAGTACATACAATACATACAATACAAAAATGTGAATCAAAGTAATTCTATGGAATCTCCGTTTGTTCTATTAATTTAAGTAGGGTATTGCATTTAAATGACTTTTACACATTTCAATACTAACAAGATATTTAAGATAACAAGGTTAAATATCGTAGAACGATGATTTGCAATATCTGTACAACGGAACGTATTGATTTTAGGTAGGCACAATGTTCTAACTTATCAGTAAAAGATAAAGCGACAGATACAAAATTGTGAAGCTCGATGCGACTGTCAAAGGAGTGTTTCATGTATTATGATTTATTATTTTATTTCCTGCATATAATTACAAATACGATTGGATCATTAGTATGTCCAACAAACTATAAAATTACATGTTGGTTTCTTACTTTGTACGAGTTACATCACTATATCATATACATAGGCATAAACCAAATATCGACCTTTATTATTTAACTATAACATTCACCTTTTCATTCTGACTACAATGGCATATTATTTTGTAGTATTATAAAATTGTAATTGTAGTATTATAAAAGCTATCATTACAATAGAGATATTTGACGCTAATCGGGACCAACTATATAGAGGCGTGAATTGACAAGAATGATTTTGTAATTTTTTATGTGTCCGTCTGTATATTTGTTATGGGATTAGCAATCACTTCAATGGTACTTTTACAGTTTGATAGCTTGGGGTTTAATTTAAAATCTAAGGCATGCTTCACCTAATTCTGTAATCCAAGCGAATAAGTGGCGGGAAAAAAACTATTTTATAATATTATAACAACAATTCATGTAAAAACTAAATTTTGATTTCCAGTTCATTGAACTTATTAAGTGAATGTAGTTAACACAAAATAAATCAGACGCGAGGAGCATTAATATGGAAGGGTTGTCACCACTACCCAGTTTCTAACTAAATGGAAGTATTACCCTTTATTGCACGACGAAGGAAATCAAAACGTGCGCTTTAGAGAATCTATGATTATTTCTTGAAACCAAATAAAAAGAAAATAAATAATACTTGTAACGTAAGGTGCGATGCGAAATGCAAAGAAATTAATCATTTGTAGATTTGTGTAATTAAAAGTTTGAAATGAAAAATGAATCTGGAAAATATGTTCTATTAATACTTTCTCGCGGAACCCTAATACTTAGTTTGTTATCTACGTGTGGTGTAACATCGTAAAGTTTGAGCTTCGAACAACTTCTGAAAATATTGGCTAAGAACAAGGGCCTCTTGTCATGGGCTACGAGGTCCAATAACCTTCTAATTCCCCCTCGAGTTTCAAAAGTAGCATAGACGTGTTTGAAAACTTAACATTTTTGTGGTACTTTCAATAAAAACATTCACATTGACACGATCCATAAATTTGATCGAAGCCTACAAACCGTATAGGTATTACATGTACAAACATAATAATAAGTAAAATTAACAGATGCGTAACTGTAAATATTTTTTGAATCCGCTATATCCTACTAATATTACAAATGTGAAAGTTAATATATATTTACATGTAAACATGATTGAGTAATAAATTACTCAATCATGCTCTAGTGGCTATATAGAATTAGCTAAAACTTTACTGTGATATAGGTCATAAGTCAGAATAACGTAGGGTATAATCTATAACGATATTAACTTTAGCGCGCGTGATCCATTTGCATGATCGTAGAACGTATTTCACTCATGTTGATTGATTATTGGTAACAACAATGTTTCTCGAGAGATTTAAGTTCAACATCGTTTCCGGATCAAAATTGCGAGTTAGATCAGGATCGGGATCGTGAGCGTAATTGAGATTGTACATAATATAAAAAATAGCCGCATTACGTGTGTTTTCGGTGTAAGAATAGGAATTCTTCTTATATGGACTAGGATCGAGATCATAATTTATAACGTTATCGATCGATATAGAAGATGAAAGAATTCGTTCTTTGTCCAAGCGGGCGCAGCCGTGGGTGAATTACGTATATTTTGGATAGAACAGGAAACCAGATCGGGATCCAAAGCGGAACCAGGACTGATATCGAAGAAGAAACAACATCGGGATCATGATGGA